>VWZS01004063.1:1947551-2013776 GCA_013397075.1 Rhabdornis inornatus
GGGGCGGCAGGCCGGGCTGGGCCTGCGGCTGCGCCCCCGGCTCGGGTGCCGCGCGTCCCCCCCGCTCCCCCTCGGAGACAAAAGCAAACGGAAACCCGGTGGGGCGGCCCCAGGCCCACCGAGCCCCGCCGAGGGCCGCGCCGCCTCCCGGGCCTCCCACATCGGGCCGCGGCCGGGACGGTGGCGAGGCTCGGGGCAGTGGCGGGGNAGGGTAATTTTTAAGAAAGCTACAACAGAGGCTAAAAAAAGCAATAATGTTCCTGATTTCAAAGCTAATCTAATGCATCTAGAAATATAAAAAATAAAACACAAATACTTTCTGAGATCTACCAGTCTGCTGCAGGCACAAAGAATTTTCATATGAAGCAACTGATGTAAAGACCAAGATTTTCAGGTGGAAACAGCCACTTACAGGACAATTTTTTAAGATCAAACTTCAGGACACACTAACTGTCTTATTTTTTTCCACTAAGTAACAATTACCTAAACTTAGATTCTGTTAAAGAGAACTCAAATCTGTTTTTAAATATAATTTTCTGGGGTTTCTTTATTTACAGTTTTTAGCCAAGAGCTTTTTTTTCATTTCTTGATAGAATTGACACATAAATAGGTTGCAATAACAATGACTACTTTGACAGCAATATTAAGTCTCTAGAAGAGATGTGTAGACAAGGTTTATCTACTAGTACACTCTTAGCATTATCAACAGCTTCCTGAAAATGAAACGGAAATACACTTGCAAGTCAAGTCAGTCAGCTCTTGATAAGTGAGTATTCAAATCCCTTTCTAAAATCAGAAGCAGTCAACGCCTTGATGTTTAGCATACCACCTGAATACTCAACATAAACAACAGTGGAAGTCGGGGGCAAAATAAAGAGAAAAAAAGGCATGGACAGATACATCGTGTTCAAGATCACAAAACTTGATCCTGTGATCTATGTTCTATTAATATGTCATTATAAGAGAACTCAAAGTACATCAACACAGGCACAACAATTCTTTCAGGTCCAGAGGAAGATGCCTTTGCAATATAAACTTCTACAATTATTTTGCTCTAGCAGGTCTTCACAAGTCTTAATGGTCTGAAGCAAATCCCAAGTTTCCCAAAACATAATTTTTTCCAGTAACAGACATGACAGCAGGTTTGATCACCTTAATCTATCTTTCCCCAGCCGAGGAGTTGAGACTAGAAGTCACAAGCATCAGATGTTGCTGCTGTGCAGGCACACAGGAGTGTCTCCTTCACACACTCAAGTCACACACACACATATATACTTATGAAAGATACACAGAAAGTTCTTATCCTCCCCTGGGGATAAAACGGTGCAAAGCTGGAAACACCTTTTTCCCCTGATATAAGAGACAGCTGAAATTAAACATGCTTGTGTTAGATGTGGATAACCAGCAGAAACAACTAACACCTTACACAAGCATATTTTCATTTTCCCACATTACAGAGCCTCCAAAACAAAGTTACTTGTAACTTCACCAAGAAAAACCCACCCGAAAACCGAAAATACCCATTAGTTGGTACCTTGTTTTCACCAGGAGCATACATATGCTAACTAGACTGCTAACACTGATTATTACGTCTTTCCTCACGGCCCTACTGTCCCCCTCTTATCCCTAACCTGTCACCCTGTGCCACCTCCGCTCCCAGCACGGGTCAGTTTCACGCCAGAGCTTGTCATCGCCGCCTAGGCGGGCAGAGGAAGGCTGATTCCTTCGGTCTCTTTCAAGTTTGTTTTACAAACACGTCCGAGAGAAAGCCAGAAGCTGTTTACACACCGCCTTAACCGCCGCCAGGAGGAGAGTGAAACAGGCGCAGGCAAAAAAAAATATATACATATTTTTCAACCGAAAGCCAGCCAGCAGCACCCCCGTCTCACCCCCTTTCTCCACCCCGGGCCCATGGCGCAGGCCGCACGGCCGCTCGACGGAGCGCGGGGCCGGCGCAGCCCCGGCCGTGGGCGGCAGGTTCCGCTGTCCCGGAGCCGGGCCCGGGGAAGGCAGCGGGCGGGGGCCGGGCGGCCGTGCAGCCCCGCGGGGTCGGGCTCGGAGGGACGGAGGAGGCCTGGGAGAAGCCGGCGTGGCGGCGGCGGGAANCTTGTCCCGCGAATCCAAGATGGCTGAGTATCCAGCACGGAGGATGCTGGGGGAGCAACCTTTACCCTCTGACCCGGCCGCCGCCGTGACCCCGCCGCCGCTCGGCCCGGCCGCCAGCGCCGAGGGGCGGGGGCAGCGCTGCTGTACCGCCCGCAACGGCCTGGCCCTGCGGAGGGGCTGAGGGGGACGGGGAGGAAGGGGAGGAGGAGGGAACAACGAGGCTCCCTCGGTTGCTCTCCCTCCGCCTCTCGCGGGAGACGCGGCCCAGTCTGGGGGCAGGGCCCGCAGGCCCCGGGGCTGCCGGATGCTGCGCTCTCCGCCGGCCCCACTGAGACGCTGCTGGCCGGGGACGTGCCCGGCTCAGATGCCGTTCTGTGAGGGGAGGGGGCGGCGCTCAGGCCTGGAGAGCCGGGCTAGATCGGGGCGTGGGGGTGAGCAGGGTCAAGGCACAGCGGGGCTCCCCTATCCTCCCCTCACCCGTGCACCCCCGGGGCTGCCGGCGGCTTGTGGAGACCTACCCCGGGTGGACGCTCTCCTTTGGGAAGCGCCTCAGCTTCCAGAGGGGGTGTCCCGTCCCCTGTGGCCCTGCTCTGTCAACTCCCTTGGGGTAGTAGAACGCAGAAGGAACGGCCTGGCCTCTCCGCAGGCTGTGCGTTACCCTGTGGAGATTTCAGGTCAGAAACGACCCGACCATGGGGTAAATTGTGTGAAAGTTCCTCTTTTCTCTGTAGTGTGGTAGCAGTGGAGAGACAGGTCCTGCTATCCACTTTGTGTGTGAATAAAGTGGGAAAGCATCTACAAGATGACACAACTGGACTTTTAATTTATTGACTGTCAAAACACGTATGTTATGTATGTATGGCTTGAATACAGCAAGTGCCGATGCATGAAACACTCATGCAAACAATCCGTTTGAATTTAGTCAGACTGTCAGTGGTGTAAAAGTGTGCAGAAGTGTTTATAGGATGAAGGCCAACATTTGTGAACTGGCTGCTCTCCTCCATCAAGAAAAAACAATGGCACTGACACCTTTGGTTGTAAAATCATCATAAAGTTTAAAATTTCAAGCAAAGAGATTAACAGAAATAGCAGGTTTCTTTCCAGAGTTTCACACATGTGCTTTCTTCTCAGGTTTGATTTTGAACCTCCAAACTGAATTTGGAATTACTGAAGACTTCAGTAGGTTACACAACACTAATATTTTATAGAAGCGTTGGTACTACAGTAACATGTCTGTCAACATAAATATGTTTTGAAGATAAAAGAGCAATCTTCCTTTTAAGCCAGGAGACCAGTTTCTTAATGTCACCAGCTTTAGTTGTGTGGTGAGCATGGCTGCCATGTCATTGAAATGAATGTGTATATACACCATCCAGGAAAGCACTGCATTTTATTATTCTAATCGTAAACCTTTCCTTTGTGACTCACTCATGCATTTGCTAGAATCAAACCGTTAGAAAGTACCGAAAGTGACATGCTATTTAGAGTATGAACTTCTGGACCACTTTTGTTGTTCAGTCTGAAAAATCCAACATTTCCTCTTACCACAAATTAAATATAAAAGCAGTACTTTAAGACTGAAAAATACAACCAATGTTATTAACCTTCACTGTTATTAAAACGTGTTTAGATAGTCTGATTCTTTTACATCTGCTTATAAACGTTTTGCTTATGTTTCATTTCACAGATTAGTAGTCTGAGCTTCTTTTTCAAAAGCTAGTTTTTGTTCCATTTTCCCAAAGAGAAGTCATTTAAGACAATACTCAACAACATGATGCAAGAATCTGATATTGTCATTGCATCTACATGGACTGATCTCTCTGTCCATTACAAAATTACAGTTTACATGCAAATCGATTCACATTTATAGGACAAGAATAGCTCAGCAGAGCTGGATAATGGGAAAAAAAGTGTGTTATCTTGCGTTAGACTGGTTAGCTTAGTATAAATAACCTAACCAGCACTCACAATGTGTGTAAATTGTGATTTAAATTATCTTAATTGAAAAAATCTAACTTAAGCTGCCTAAGACTCTGTTTAGTTGAGGAAGTTAATTACTCAAGCTGTAGTAGCTGTGTATCCTACTTCCTCTTTTGTTTTCTTAAAGAAAGTGAAAGCATTCAATATTTTAATGTTATTGTTAAAATAACATCCAAGGCCACCAATAAAGAAGGCATGTTGTCAAGTATGTGTTCATACATTTGCTGCTTTTAGTCTTGACTCAATACTTCTTGCTACAAAGGTGAGGCCTGTTTCCCATAGTTGCATCTGCTTAATTAAAGAAGTGCTTGGAGCTCATTTAACACAAGGACTGCTAATTTGTGTGGGCAGTCCTAATCAGTTTTGAGCCATGTATGGTACAGTTTTACCTCCTTAAGTCTTTGTCCATAAACTGATATGCATCTGTTATTTTTATTCTCATTTAATCAATGCTCTCTTTCTTTTGACTTATTTCACAGGCTAGGCTGATACACATCCATGTTAAATCAGTGTAAGAATGCCTGTAGGAGTTAATCTGAAAACTTTTGTTTATAGCAGCACAGGTGAAGGAACTATAAACCGTGATTGCAGAAAACCTGTCCTGCATGTGATCGTGTGTGCAGGCCCCGGCAGTCAACAATCCATGTGGTGCTGTTGACACAGCCTTCTACCTAATGTTCCTGAGAGCTGGGCCCTGAATGAGTGTGTCCTGAAGCAGTCACAACACTTGTTTACCAGCTGTTCAGACTTCACTGGCTAATGCTTCTGCTAATACCTACAGAAGGCTAAAAGCCTACAGCGCTGTGCTGGAAAGTTTGGGAAGAGGTCATCAGGAGAGTCAGGTGTGCTTAGAATCCCCAAATGCTTTATGGATCTCAGTGTTCATTGGGAATTCTCTGCAGTTTTTCTGAGGCTTTGCTCCAGAGAGTTTGTTAGTGCCTGGTGACTCAAAGTATCACCAACAGATGTGGGCAATGGAGTCACAGAAGTGGGAGAAATTGCCCAGATTATGTGTAGAGCAGGGTTAGGCTGTTCCACTTCACCAAAACATGAAATTAAATTAATTGTAGTAAGAACACTATCCTCAGTTATGAGTGGAGGCAGGACATGGTGGATTAGCAACCTTAAAAGTAATTTTTAAATAGAACAAAAAAGTTAATTGGAACACAGCAGGGGTCTTTATTTCTCCCACATACGTATTGTCACCATATTCTTCAGGAAGAACAAATACAGTGCAATCACCTAGAGCAAGTTGGCAGCCTTTCAGCAGCAATGAAACAGGTTGTATTTTTCTTTCCCAGATTAGTGATTAAGTCCCTTGAAAGAAACAGCTTGAACCAGAAGACATTGCTTCTTGATTGCAAAGTGCATTTGATCAGCTAAAACAGTGAAATACCTCTTCAGCAGAAAGCAAAGGTTTCTGTTTTCTGCTGGACTTGCAAATGTGAGTGTGAGACTCATGAATTTGAAGCTGCAGCTTCTCCCTAATATCTTTCTTACTGAATGATGTTCAAAAGTCTCTCCGTTGCTTTCTTTGGAAGATTGTAGGGTTACAGCACTGCTCTGCATTAATATTTGCCTTAGAAATTTTTTTTGCCCTAGATTTTTTTCATTAGTATAGCCAATTTGATTTTTTAAACATTTCTAAAATACAAGGATAAAGGTGTGTCAAAATATACACCAAATCTAATATTAGAGATCTCACCATAAAGAGGTGTTGACAACACATATTTTTTCAAGAATAAAAGCACTGAGACCTCACATTTTCTTAATGTATTTTCTCACAGTTCCTAACTATTACACTGAAATTGAGCACAAAATATTTAGATTTGTTCAGATTTGGTTAGTTAGTTTGACTTTTGTAAGTTAGTCTCCAGTTGCTAGTGTATTTAGGAAAGGTAAGGGAAAGATCAGCTGTTTCCATGACACTGTCCTTATCTATCCTTTCACTCCTACAGGGGATTTCCAGGGATGGCTGCTGGCAAGGGAAGCCCTAGAAGTGCAGCTCAATTACTATTTGAGCGTTAAAATGCATCACAAGGTATCCACACAGATGGTTTCTCATCTGCTGGATTTGTAGTTTCCAGGAGGGAATATTGGGAGCAGAAGTATCTTTATCTCAGTCTTTCATATTTTTACTACCAGGAAACCCTTTTCTCAGCCTTCTGCTCTAGTGCCTTCAGTGTCTGATTTAGTGCTAATTATAACAGAGTACCAGGGGGAAAAAAATACCAAGTTTAAAAAGAAGTCTGCCAATTCTGGAAAATAATGTGACCCCAAAGAGGAGATAAAATGTAGCATTTTCCCAAAATAAGATCCTTCACATTGCTGTATAGCAACTAAGAAGTCTGCCAGAGTGCTAGTAAATGAGAGGATAAATCAAGAATTAGAGATAGCAGTTTCAAGTGTTTGTTCAGACAAATAGAGGAATAATGATGCAGATGGAAATATGTTTTCTGGGGAAGAGAAGCATTAGAAACACAAGCCAGCACCACAGTAGGTGCTTACTGATATTCCCGAACAGCATTATCCCGAAAGAGATGGGAGTTATGGCAGTGGTGAAAGAGAAACCTTTCTCAAGATTGCAGTCAGCTGGTGGTCATTGGAGAGCTGCCTGGTCAGAAGTGCTGTTTCTCTTTTGAAAGTATTGAGTCATGGAATCATAGAATTGCTTAAGTTGGAAAAGACCTTTAAGATCAGAAAGTCTAATTGTTAACCCAGTACTGCCAGGTTCATCACTAACCTGTGTGCCCGAGTGCTACCTCCTCACATTTTTGAACATTTCTGTGGTTGATAGTGCCATCATTTCCCTGGGCATCCTGTTCCAATGCCTGACTGGACTTTGAGCAAAGAAATTTTTCATAATACCCAATCTAAACCTCCCCTGTTACAACTCAAGGCCGTTTTCTCTTGTCCTGGTGCATGTTACTTGGGAGAAGAGACCAATCCCCATCTGGCTACAAGCTCCTTCCAGGTAGTTGTAGAGAGGAGTGTAGTTCCTCCTTTTATCCAGGTTGAACAACCCCAGCTCTATTAACTGCTGCTCATCAGGCTTGTTCTCCAGACCCTTCACCAGCTCTGTTGCCCTTCTCTAGACATTCTCCAGAGCCTTAAGGTCTTTCTTGCAGTGAGGGACCCAGAACTGAACACAGGGTTCAGGATGTGTCTTCACTAGTGCCAAGTACAAGGGACAGTCACTGCCCTGGTCCTGCTGGCCTCACTATTGCTGATACAGGCCAGGATGCCATTGGCCTTCTTGGCCACCTGGGCATACACTGGCTCATGTTCAGCCAGCTGTTGATCCAGGACCTTTTCTGAAGACCAGCTTTCCAGCTACTCTGCCCCCAGCCTGTAGCACTGCATGGAGTTGTTGTGACCGAGGTTCAGGATCCAGCACTTTGCCTTGTTGAATCTTAGACAATTGGCCTTGGCTCATTAATCCAGCCTGTCCAGATCCCTCTGCAGAGCCCTCCTACCCTTCAGCAGATCAACACTCCCACCTAACTTAGTGTCATCTGTAAACTTACTGAAAGTGCATTCAATTCCCTCCTTCAGACCATTAATAAAGATATTAAACAGACCTGGCCCCAGTACTGAGCCCTAGGGAACATCACTTGTGGTCATGTCAAAAGACAGGCAATGTCTTATTTCAGGTGTTAGGGTCTCCTTGGCCTGACTTTTCCATGTGACTAACTGTTGTAGTTACAATGAATATGAGCCACATAGGACATTCTCTCCATTAAGCTGCAGTGTCTATTGATAAAAACATAAACTTAAGTGTTTAAGATGGTCATAATTAAAAGTTTAGCTGGCAATGAAGAGTTACTGCAACAGTTTTTTCAAAAATGATGGGCAAATATATAACCAGCAGCCTGAGGAAAGCCATCACAGTATCTAAGGCAAAAGAATGATTAGTTTCCCTTATGACAGGTCTCGGCTGGGGAAGAGAACAGCCTGGGGGGCTGGAAAGTGCTGAATTCTAGTTCTTGCTTTTTGACAGTTTTTCAAGATTGACAGTCAGGCCTATTTCCAAAAATGTGCTCTCCTCTAAGTAAGCGTTAGTGAGCACAACGAATGAACTCTAACTACACCAGCTGACGATAGTCTGCCATCCCACCAGAAGCCAGAGGACTCCAGTATCACAGGCCCACTGGGCAGCATGATGAGCCCATGGCCCCTGCCCTGTTCAAGAGAGTTGTGAGCATGAGCTACAGAAAATCCCAAGGGACTGCTGCCTGGGCAGCCCAAATTTGCCAACTCATTTCTTTATTAGAAGACTGGTCGTACTTGGGGAAGAGTTCCTGAGCTCCTCAGTGGTGCTCTTAACTACCTGTGTCACATGCTGACCCCACAGCCAGATAGTTTGACATGTGGACAGACCCAGGGTACTTGTCTGCAGAAGTATTTGGGCTTGAAAAGGAGAGTCAGCTGCTAAGCTACTTTGGAAGCTTTGCTGGGATGCTGATCATCAAATTGGATGACTCTGAACATCAGCAGAGAGTCTGGTCTATCTTGTGTTCACCTCTATGAAGGCTGAAGCCCAGATCCTAAGTCCAGAGCTGTTGCTTACCTCCTTAGCCAATTCAACCAGCAACATATTGCTAGGCTGATGAGAGAGGAAACTTCCTGCATCAAAGTTAGTCTCTGTCTGCAACCAGCACACTGAATTGTATTATGTGCTATTCTGGTTTACGTAAACCCAAACCCTGGCATTTCTGGGAAACTCCAGTAGCCATTACCATCACAGGGCTGCGACTGAGCCTTTCCAGCTGAGCAACACCACTGTGTCACGAATTATAGTGGTCTGCAATGGAGCAACAGCAGCTACTTTTGACCTCTTATTCACCTTTGTTACACTGCCAAACAAGATATATAAATATGTGCACATCCCATCTCTGAACCCTCCAAAAGTTTCCTTGGTCTGAGTTTTGCTGCAGCTGATTGGGTGCTGGTGTTTTATAAAACAGACACCTTGGATACCAGCATGGTTCCCTACTCCGGTCCCATTCAGGACCATAAATTCAGATTTTCGTGTACCATGAAGCCAAGCTATTTGTGAAGTCTCATGATACAGAAATTCAGCTGTAAATATTGCAAGCACAAATATTTGAACCTCTCACACTTCTTCCCACTCCAATCCTGCTCATCATCTTCAGTACTCTTAGTGGAAGAACTACTCATATCTGAGAGCAATGGCGTTTCTCTGCACATGGAGATCAGCTGACCATGGGAGTTTGCTGCTTCCTCAGTCAGACGTGTCTCAGCAGAAGTAAGCAGAATTTTAAATTCAGCGGCCTGCCATGCTCCCATCACCACCAGCAGACCCAGAGCTCCTATTGTAGCCATGCTCCTTGCCTAGCTCTGCTTCTTGCTTGGGTTGGCACTCAAGAAAGTGAAACTTCAGAGATGAAGATCCAAAGAGATCCTCTCTTTCTCCCTCTGTCTCTCCTCTTCTCCTTCTCTTTACCTATCTCAATTTATCACTTTCTCTCATCTTGCTGTCTTTTAGAGATCACATGCACAGTGATATAAATATTGCAGTAAGCAGCAAATCCTTCTAGTACAAGAGACTAACCTCACTCCAGCTGTGGCTCCTGTGCAAACAAAACTGCTGTGCCTGTTGGGGACCCCTACAGATTTTGGTACAGGCCTGAAACACATGGCTCATATTGTATAAAACCTATGATATCTGCATCCAGGATGTTTTCTGTTTCATTATGGATTGTGATAGCTAGAAATGGAAACGTTGAAGCACCATTTCTGCAGCAGCTTCTCAGGCAGAAGCTGTGGCAGGTGGTGTGTGCCTGGGCACAGGGGCAGGTGTATGTGCTTTCCCTTCTAACTAAGCAATAGAGTAACACTGGTTCCCACTGGTAACTGAATGAATACAGTATCACATACTGGCAGGAATCGTGTATCTCATATACACAAATATATTTTGCTTTTTGTATTTTATTTTGGTGTTAAGTCAGATGAACTTGAAAGCTATGGATATGATTCATCTCACCACCTTTAGCTGTCTGAGAAGGAGGTGCCTGATCCAAGCTATTAATCCAGTCTTCCGGCAAGTCAGTGGGGGGAGAGGGGAATTTTTACTCCTTCTGGCTACCTCCTGAGGGTGGGTGTCCCTGCTGGTGTCTGGCATAGGTGTGATGTGTGGCACTTGGATGGCTGGTGCTAGCTGGGAGAAATTGTACAGTCTATTTCCCCAAATGAAAAGCCTAAACATTACTTTTTCTACATATTCAGGAAGTATTTCCTAAAAAATAAGTTTGTGCACAAATACAAAGATCTGTTGCTCAGGCCTGTGTTTGGAACGTATGCACAAAGGTCTCTTGTACACTATATGGTAAAGTATATGGTGAAGTATTATGTTGGCATAAGAAAATCAGAAATATTCTCTTGTTTGCAATATTGAATCTAGTAGAAAGATTCTAGATATAAAATAATGTCATCCTGATGTGTATTGCTAAAAAAATTTCAAAAGGACCCTGTCTTTTTCAGTTCTGGAAAATTCAACTGCAGGAAAACAATTTCTTAACATGAAATTGTTATTAACTTCTTAAAATGTATGCATCAACTCTAACATCCTCTGTTTTCATATTGATTAAGTTATGTCTGGTTTTTCAATGTGAAGGCATATTTATTTTAAATTACAAGCTCCAGAGATCAAGGTTCTAGTGTTATAAATACATAGACGGACAATCTTTCCTGAATGCTTACTGTCAAAACAGACAAGACAGAAATAGAAGAGGTGATGAAAAAGAACTGAAGTGGCTTGCTAAAAAGTCATGTAACAGTATCCTCTCCCAAGCTCCAGTGAGGGGGTAAAGCTGGTCACTGGGACTTCAGATGGACTAGATTACCCTACAGTTAGCTTGGCCTTTCCAGTTCTCCAGTTCCCTTGGGAGAAAAACAGTATGGCAAATCACAGTTATAGCCAAACATGGAATATCATGAGCAAGAATTTTATTATTTTTAGTATTGTTAGAATGGCAAAATATTTTGTGAGGAATAGTTGTGATTGCCACACCCTTGTTAGCAATCTGTACTAGCACCCAGGTAAACTACTAGCCAAAGGCTGATGAGTATGATTTTTTTTTCTAGAAGTGTACAAATATGAGATAATCTGAGATATCTTCAGTGGACCAGATATACTCTGGCCCAGTGCCATATTCCCCATTCAGCCACCAATGTTTCTTTATTGAGGACATTTATGGATATTTCTCATGCTCAACCAGTAAAAGGATAGTAGGTACTCTGAGCCCTGAAACCAATTGAGGTTTGGTCAGAAAATAAATCTGACTCCATCATTCCCAATATTGTTTCTCAAAGACAGTGGCATTTCTTCTATTGGCTCATATTTGCTTAGAAAAATGTAAATGGAATAATTTTGTGGCAGCAGGCCTTGTGCCAAATCAGTAGCCTAGCTGCATGCCAGACCATGTACTGTCCATCCTTCAGCCATTGACATAAAATCAGGAAAGGCTTTGAACTGTTTCTGTGTAGGTCAGCAAGCCCATTCTGGAGTGGACCAGTGTGTGCAGTGATCCAGCTGTGTATAGATCCAGCATGAGCATCATGGCATCACAGCCTGAGGGTAGATAGCCACATCTTGCATTGGGGTTTCTTTTCCACGGCTAGTCACATTGCAAACTGACAAAAAGCTGCTTAGCCCAAGAAACCTAATAATCAGATCTCTGTGCTCAGCTAACAAAGTTGTATTGTTTTCAGAGAGGATGAGCTGTGGGAGAGGCCTCACATCTGTCTGCAAAACGTCAACTGGACCTACCCTGAGAGCACTGCCTTGCATTGCTCTGCTGTGCAGGGAAGTTTGGCCGTGGTGCTTCTTCCCCTGTTCGTGGGTGAAGTGCATGGTTCAGCCTTCATAACAACCTCTGGGGTCCTTGAGGTGGCATTGCTCTCTCCTCTGGTGCAGATGTAGGTTTCACTGCCCATCAACCACTGAAGCAGTGTCTGTAGCCATCACTTCCAGTTGTTGAACCAACAAAGCAATAAAAGGGAGTGAATTGTGGAACACTCATTGACAAAATCTTCTGGATCTGAGCTGAAATTGAAACATCTATTGCTAGGCATTAACCTCTGCTGGTTTATCTCTTCTTGAGTGAATTCACAATTACCTAAGGAGTTTTACAGGTGCCCTTGCAATTCCCATAGGCCTTCATAAGCAGGATTTGGGAAGACAAGATTCAATATTATTATTGGTATTATTAGTAGTATTATCATTGTTATAATTGCTAATTACCTGTGGAAGATTTGTGTTTAACTGAGCCCAGGTTGCAGTTTGTTAGGTCAGGACCTGCCCTGAAAGGTTCCCTGAACAGCAAGCAGCTGCTGTGGAGCCAGGGTTATCATTTTTCAGCAAAGCCTGGGGCAGATCACTTGAACCCTGCCCCCAGAAGCAGCCTGTTCTCTGTGTTTCTCCAGATGGTTGCTCCGCTGCAAGTGTCCATCCTCAACTTTTCCATCCATTATCTGCTGCCATTGTAAATAAAATAAATGCACGATTCAATGAAATTTTCAGTAGTTATCAACAAGTAAATATCTTGAGTCTAGTGTCAAGTGACTTTTGTGTCTTGGTCTCACAGTAGTTTCCACAGAAGATATTCCTGATGCTATAGATAAAATTAAGTTGCAGGAAGGAATTAACCCTAGTCATAAAAATGTATCTTTACATGTTTTTTGTTACCACGGAGCATTTTCATAAGTTTAATCATATCTAATGCATTAAAGAATTTATCATTTGTAACATAGAATTAAAATCCCTGTGGTATAATATAGCAATAATTTGTAGAAATTAATCTGGAAAAGTGCAAACAATAGTGTTTTTGTTTACAGTGTTATCAAATATTTTACATTTTATGGCAGTTTGGGGAAAAGAAAAGCTATTGAATTAGTTTATAATAATTCCTCATTTGTATTCTCCAAACTGGGCAAACAGTCTTTCACTTCTTTATAAGAACATTGAGGCTTTACCCACCCACAGCAAGGAAAATAACTAAGAATTGTGTTTTAAGGGCTGTGTCACATGCATGTGTGTCTTGTGTGTGAATACTGTACTGTTACAGTTCTATGGAGAAAAACAGAGAATTTGTGGATTCTACTTTCTAAACCCATCTCCTGGGATGGAAATAAAAGCTTACTAGTCATCCTTGTTGTGGCATATCACATTACTTTCTTTTTCTTTTGGGTTTCTTGAAAAAGAGAGATGCTCACTTATAGTTTTCACACAAACGTTCCCAGCCTGAAATTCTGGTATAACAATTAACTGGAAAAAATTGGTAAAATCAAAATATTTTTAAAATGCATTCTGATTTCTCTTGTCCACAAGATATAGCTGGCATTTGCATTCATTGGACAACATACTTCTCAAGTCCAAGTTCTTGTTTATTTTAGATTGTGAACTTTTCCAGAGGGAATATAACCTGATTATTGTATGTCAGTGGTGGAAGTATTGAAACACTACTTCTACATCGAAGTAAAATTTCCAGAAAAATGAAATCTACTTCACATACAGAAAGAACCAAAATGCCATAACACAACAAAAATGTCAGAGATATTCGCTTCCCTACATCAGTTCTACTGTAGATGCATTACGATTTTGTTTATAGCTTACATACAAAATATTTTCCTGTTTACCTCCTCAAAGTAGTGACCTGAAGTGCTTTTCTTTTCACATTATATAAAAGAAACATTTTTTATCCATTGGTACTCTCTAAATCATATATTCAGCATCGAATTATTCTAAACCTACCTTTCAAGATTAAATTCTGATCTTGCATGAAATGCCTGAAGAATGTCATAAGCTAACTAACACAAAAGTTCGTGCTGGACATCCACTGCATGTCTAGGTGCTGTGTGCCAGCACTGACCTGTGTAGTTGCCAGCCTCTCCTGGGCTGGGTCACCCACAGCACTGCCTCTGCCGCTGGCCCCTTCAGGCCACTCTCTGGATCCCTGTGTCAGTGTAGTTCATAAAGGTCTATGAAATATAGATCTCTATATCATGATAATGAACTGTGTCTGGGATGCTCCCATACAGCTGTGGCGAACATCACTGGAGCAGTGATAACCACTCAATACACCCTATTAGTTTGGTTTGTGTTGTCCCAGAATCCAAATCTTGTGGAAACACTAATTCTGAATTAAATATGTTCAACTGAATTTCATTTTAAGCAGTGTAAGAAATTTAGCATGTAAATGTCTGCTTGATTTCCCTACTGCATTTTAGTGTTATTTAGGATCTAGGTCAGTAAATTTTTATTGTTCATGACACCATTCGTTATATCTCCTCCCCCTACTTCTAGGAGGCCCTTCTAGGTTACTCTCTTCATCTCATCAGGGACTCTTTCTTTCTCTCTCCCTCTGGCCTTTGACGATTTCTTCAGCTCCATTTGGCTCATCAGTGGAAAAGGGCACTCTTGCCCATAAACCTCTGTCTTTTAGACTGTTCTCAATGTCTCAGTTTTTGGCAAGCACTTTACTAGCGTGGATGCTTCTTTGGGCCTTTGTTTTGAGTTCCCTGCGTGGTATAGTTGTGCATTGTACACTTGCCTCCATCCAGCACTTTCTTTAGCATCCCCCCTTCTCAGTGTGAAGTCTTAATGACCTTTTTAGCTCCTGTTTACTCTTTTGCGTGACAGGATTTTTATAAGCTTTTAGTTATGGTGCTGCTCTCCGAGGGAAGGTATAGTACACAGATTTCTTCAGTGCCATCATAGCACACATACATCAGGGATTGTTCTCATCCCCCACCATGCCAAAACAAGCTTTTGCATCTGGGAACCCCACCTTGGAGGCAACTGCTTCTTTCCAACAATGACACATCATGGAAGATCACCTCCAAGGCCAAGGGTGTGGCAACCATGACTATTCATCATGAAGTGTCTCAGTGTGGAAGGCAGTGATGGCTGGAGTGCAGCTTCAGGCCACCAGGATGCTGCCTGTCATGCATTCCAGCTCTCCCCAGCCTTGGCCTTGCTTACAGTCATGCTTTGGTGTCATACATTAAATTGTCATAGAAGTGAGAAGGATTGCAGCTAAAAATGTGCTTGGATTAGAAAAAAGTCTGGCACTGCTATTAGTAGCTGCACACACATGAGTCTGGCAACCCAGGATGTGCAATACTTAGATGAGCACAATTCTCTGCAAATTATGCTCCTCTTTAGCCACTCCTCTTGCAAAAGGAGACTGGAAAAAAGACAGAATAATAAAGACATAATCCACAGTAGGTGGCTCCTTTACTTCTTTCTGTCTGCAAGGACTGTGACAGGAGGGCTGGGTCTAAATAATTGCAGCCTTGCTCAATAGCATAGCAGTTTTTTCCTGGAAATGCACTTTATGCACCTCAGTTTCAAACTCTAGTGACTCTCCCAGTCAGATGGAAATATGGCATTCATGTTTAAAAGGTAGATAAAAGCTTTTGCTTTCCTGAAACATCCTTCTAATTATGAACAAACTGGGTGACATTTTTTCTTGAAAGATGCATTTATGTAGATATTCTGGTTTGAAAGAAGAAGAATGTTCACAAACCTGATCAAAATTCAGACACCAATCATGCTAGTCATTTTCTAGTGTGAAGAGTTTCTAATCTGATGACTCTGAAATGCAAAAAATCTGACAGCCTGAAAACTCTCCAACAGATAAAACCCCTGCCCAAACCCTCCTTGCAAATAATTGTTTCTTCTTTGTTTAAAAACTCAATCCAGCAGTTTCTCACATGCAGTCATTAAACTCCTATTTAAAATTTTTGGGATAATCTGCTTCTGGCCTGGAGTGACACAAACATGCTCCTCTGTCCATGTGGCCCACCTGTTACTATCCTCAGTCTAAAATCTTTAGCCAAGCACATTGGCACCAAGAACTTGCCGGTGCGTTGCTGCTGAGCCTGGTGCTGCTGCTCCTGGAATGAAATCAGCCAGATCCCTGGCATGGCTGTGCTGCTTCTCCTCTGTTCATGTGGCATCCAGCCCACTGGCAAGGGCTTGTGCCACCCTTAGCCACCAACCAGTGCCATAATGTAGGCATAGACACCTCAATCCCCATCACAGGCACCATCTAGGCAGCTGGGCCATGGGGCTGTTTGAGCACACAGGCATTGCAGGATACCTGGTGCCCCACAGTTAATAGTAGCTTTTGGGGTTACAAAAGCCTTTGCTCACTCTCCTGCAGTGAGAGTTTCTTTCCTGCAGTGTTACCTAGCTAGTGGCTACTGAGCCTTGAAGGAAGCTGGGGACAGCCAGACAGCTCTTGGGAGGGCACTGGTCCCAGCTCTGCAGGTGGCAGCCAGTGGAGCCAGGGCCACATCCCACTGGTATGCCAAGGTCTCTGGGCACCACAGGGCAACCTGGCAAGCTGGTATGTTACGCTGCTTCCTTAGGAACCTGTCAGTGTGAAATACAGAAAGCATTTGCTAAATTGATCCTTTGAAAGCAGCAGGAAGCTTTGAGATGTTATAGGTAGAAAAAACACTATTACTGTGTGTAAAGCTGGTGTTACAAAAGAGAAAGGGGTTATTGTAGCCTTGCAGTCTGTGAAAAACCTGAAAAAGGCCATAAGGTCTTGACCACCATTTTGCATCCTGCAGCTGTTCAAAAACATAAAAAATATACCAGTAAATGCCTCACTGTGCCCCTCCTCTAACAGAAAACAAATTCCTCAACAACTAAACACCTTCTAGCAAGATACAGAAAATTTATGTGTAAGGGTATTGTACTGGAAGATGCATAAGTTGTATCTGTATATTTTTTTCAGCCATTCATTAAAACTGTTAAGAGCAGTCCAAGTTATCCAGACTTATCCATCTTATATTGACGGACAATCAAGGTGAGTGCCCACGTTTGTCTTCTGAAATGTTTTTGTCCTGTGTTGTCAGTACTTAGAAAAAGCTTGCAAAATACAGCTTAAGAATGCTAGATTGGTTTTTGATTGGTTCAGAAACAGGATAATGGCCAACTTGTCAGATAACTTATTTGCAATGAATAATTTAGTCTTAATCAGCTGAAGTTTTAATACATTATATCTTTCACTAATCAATCTCAGCATATGGGGAATCAAGATAAATGCATCCTTTTGATTAGAAAACCAAAAGCTTTTATATGCATATTGGTTGATGACAGGTCTCATAAAAGCACATCACCAAACTGCTGATGTTTCGGAACTTGTGTCTCATACAGTGCAACTCATTGATTATGTGAGGTGTTTTTAATCAGGAGATTAAATTCTGCAAGGATGCCTGATGCCAGCACAGCAGCACCTCTGGTCATGCTCTTTGATTCCAGCTGTCTTTTAGACATCAGTGGTCATTGCTCCATAGCACCCAGGATGGGGTTTGGAGTGACAAGGCCAAAGGTCACACAGCACCTTATGGCAGGCTCTCCTTTTTCAGGTGCCCTTTATGGGTTTGGTGCCTTTTCAAACAAAGAGATTTAAGATCTTCAGGGGAATGTGATCCACTTCTGGTAAGAGATGCAGAAGCAAAAACAGTTTATGATGTTTTGCTGCTCAGCTTTTAGAGAAGCATTTTTCCCTTAACAGGGTGCTACTGTATCTTGTGTTTTCTGAGTGGCCAGACTAGAGAGGTTGGGACAATTGTTAAAAGCACTAGCACAGGAAAAAACCACCCACTTAAATTTAAAATTACTTACATTTAAATTGTTTTGGAAAAAAAAATAAAAAGAAATATTAAATTTAAAAGTAAAATAAAAAAAAAAAAAAAAACCTTTATCTAAATGGAAACAAAGTGAGAGATTGTTTACTGTATTAGGTCCTCCCTTGAAAAGTATATATTATTATATATTATTTAGGAGTACCTTCTTTGGGGCACATTCTGCTTCCTGTAATGGCCCAGCCTTCTTAATTTCCTCCTTGTAGTAATGCTTTTAATAGACTTTAATAGATTTTAAAAAAGGAAAGAAAACATTTTCCAATTTTTGTCCAGCTGTGGATCATAGTTAGATATCCATAGTCTAAAGTGTATGATGATTTATCATAAGTAATATTTATCCTTATCCCAATAGCGACGACAGTGTACTGAAAATGCTGTCCTGGGTTTTCATTTCTTGAAAACCTGAGCAGTTGTTCATCCTTATCAAAAACGAAACCAAAAAAACAAAAAAAACCCCCAAAAGACAACAACAACAACAACAAAAAAAAAACCAACAAAAAACAAACAAACAAAAAAACAAACACAAAACCAAATCAAAACAAAACAAAAAAAAGAAGAGGAGTAAAAACAACTACAGGTGTCAAACTCCAGAGCAGTCTCCATGATAATTTTGCCTCATAGTGATGACATCTCTTGCTTTCACCGTCCCAAGGAATCACAAGTAAGATGAGGTCGCTGTCAGCTTATATGGGAGACCTAAATTGTTAGAGCAGAGGTGTTGGGAGTACCAATGCAGGTGATTCATTATGTGACACATTTCCTTCTGAGTCACTGTAGAATCAATGCTCTGTCAGGATGCTGAGAGGCATCGTCAGGGGCTGTCTCTCATCTCCTGCAACCAACAAAAGTCACTTGTTGACAGCGAGGTTCTTCAGCACTCACTGGCTGACCAAGACAGAAAACAGAGGGCAACTGCAAAATGTTTCTCTAACAGGAACACCCTTCTCAGAACAGACTGTCTATTCTCTGCACTATGCTTAGGTCCCTGTAGGTCTCTGGTGTTGGCAGCTCACAGCAGGGTCTTGTAGTCAAAACCCATTGTGCAATAACTTGGGGTTATGAGGTAGGCACCTTCCACCAGGATTAAATCCTGGCATCTGCTGAATTTTGCTCTGAGTTTTTTCAGTATTGAAGCTCTGACATTTAGTTATACTATGTCATAGATTTTTAGACTGAGCTACTTTAGTGAAATATTTAATAATGGGAAGGACAGTGCAATTCACTGGTACTAACAAAAAGGGGCTGTAACTCAGACCTCTATACGCAGTCTTCCCAGGTCTAAGAAAATAAAATTCTTCAGTACACTTCTTTGATGATATAAATGCTGAAATGAGTATTTACTGGTAGTGAACCAAAAATAATCCATGATGCACAAAAACATACATTTTAAATTAATATTTAAAGCAAATTTTGTCAGGCAATAAAAAAATCAGTGTTTTAGTAAATACCTAGCATAGTAGTGTTTTTAGCATGACGCTCAAAAATCTGGTACAAGCAAATGCTTGCAGAGAGAGGTGATGTTTTTGTTAAACCATCTGCAAAAACTAGGAGAAACTTTTAAACACACAGTGTCTCCATCAGCTCAGGCAAAAAGGGGTCAAAAACCCAGGGCTACAGATATGTTCTTCAGATGTAATATTGTTAGACTGAGGTAAGAACTGTTTGTCTTACAGCATGTTAATTTAATTCAGATAATTTAATAAATGTGTTATGCCTACCTACACTTTCATAGTAAGAAGTGGAAGCCGTCGCACATCTCATTGTTTACTTTAAGGGCAATAAAATAAGATCACATTGCTTACTCTGATAAACTTGGCTTTCTTGACGTTCTTTAACCATGATATCTTCATGATAAAATTCACTGTACTATATTTAAAATGAAAGTAAACATGAGCACCCTGTCTACAGAATTAAGAAGGAATTTGATGATGCTTAGACAATGCTTTGGTTTTTTTGTAGGTGGATAGGTGACAATAAAAACATGAACTGTGAGCTCTGTACTTTAAACTTACAACTTAAATAGTGAAAATAAATAGGAGTACATCAGGTCATGCAGTTTCCTTATGTGAAAGGTTTTGCATTTTAAAGGTATATTATTTCACATTATTATGTGTCTGAACTCAGCAGATTAGGGCCCATGAAGAATCCCAGAAAAAGCAGTTAGTTTCAGCTATTAAGTGAAGGTGTTCTGGTTAGCTAGTAATTAATACAAAAAATACAAAAATTTGACAAGATAAAATCTTCTGAAAGACTTTTATTTCCTCCCTTATTTTGTTGAAATTGAAACACTCCTGAAAAATATTTATATTTTAATGACAGAACACAGTTCAGCCAAAATGCTTTTGAACAGCTTTCACAGGCTATGAAAAAAAAGAAAATATTGCAGAAATCAGTAATTTTAACATGAGCAACAGCTTGCCTTTTTATTCAGTAATTGAGAAATACAGATAAGCGGCACACAATATAACCTGAAACTGTGACATAATTCCCTGTTGTATTACCTTTGAAGTATTCAGTAAATTATTATCTCTTTTTTTTTCAGTAAGATGAAAGTAAAAATTTTTCCAAAATGGGAAATCCCCTGTAGGTGGCAATTTGGAATTCATTCACTCCTTAAGTAATTGCTTTCAACTTCTGAAGACTCAGTTTCAGTAACAGTTAATGCCCTGCATTGCAAATAGGACTTGATGATGCTGACATGCATCGCTGTGTAAAGAGACTGATGTGTAAATCCACAAGAAGCTATTTTGCAGCTGCCATTTATTCCTGGCAGTGGTCAGTGAAGTAAACAAGGCAGTAAATCACACAGATGTGTGCTGCAGTGATCACTGTGTTGCAGTGCATGGCAATTATACGGGGTTGGGATGTCTCCTCAGTAGCAGTTTCTGAGCCCTCTAGTGGCCCTCTCGGTATTTCACTGGCCACCAGAGATGCCATCCGTGAGCTGGGCAACTGAACCAAATCTGTTTCCTTCTTGTTACATGGTCCGAGTGCGGGGAGCCAGGCGCTCCTGCCGCTTCTCTTCCCGTGCCTCCTGACAGCCCGGCAGTGCACACAGAGGGATGCTGCTGTGCCCCATCTCAGCTGCCACTGTCCTCTGTGGCTTTCCAGGTCTGGCACTAGCTAAGGGCATGTTCTTCTTCAAATTATGGTGGGCATCCATGCTGAGCAGGCATCCAGGTGGCCTCACTGTCTCCCTTCGCACTGCTTTCCCTCCCAGAAGGAAAGGTGGGAGGGACACACATTGGTGATCGCAGGAGATGAGGCTGGAGGTACAAGAGAAAACCAGGGGTGGCTTTTGGGCTTTCCAGCTTGGTTCTACGTTTGAGATCACATGGCCACTGCCTCTAGCTGCTGAATCATGTCAACTGCCTCAAAACAACTAATTTGTCTGTGCTTAATAATTTCTGGCCAAATGATTAGCTCTTTTTAGTTCCTTGGGCATCTTGAAACTGAAAACAGCCTGAATACTTTTCCCCATGTAAAACAATTTCTGAGACTCCCCACCCAGTCACCTATAAATAATCCTGGTCCCCTGTGATTACTACTTTATAATGGGGAGTATTAGTGAGATAATTTCAAGCATCCTGCCACCTCTAAACAGCACTTTGCAGCCCATCACATAGATCTCTTCTCTTCATGAAAGTTACCACTACAAATAAATCCTCGTTCTGTTAATGCTATGACAGCTCATGTGAAAGCATGGGAATGACAAATACACACACCTCATCATGTATCACTTGATAAACATAGCTAAATTTGGCTGTCCCTGGCACGATAGGCATAGTAGTGGCAACACTTTGGTGATATCACAGAAAAACCTATATGAGCCCATGTTCAGGGCACCAGTGAAGGTTCAGCAAAGACAGAGCAGACCTTAAAAGTATGAAAATGGAAAATGTCATCTGTCATGTCAGATTTAAGGGTCTATTTGCCAAGTGAGAACATGGAGCATGGCAGACTGAGTGGCAGTGTGACATCCTGGGAGGACACCAGAGGATATTCATGGACACTGCCTTCCCTGCCTGCTGCTGCCTGACCCCATTAGGTCCAGGTGCTTGTGCTGAGTGGAAGGCACCATGCCATGCTGGGACAAAATATCCATGCCCAACTGGCACAGGATATCCTCCCTGGTCCTCAAAGAGAAAAAAACCATCCATACTTGCACTTGCATGGCACAGACCAAGTCAAGCTCTGCATTGCCTCTCTAGCTCTGCACACCAAACAGAGAATTTTTTTTCCCTGTTAAGGTTTTTAAAAGCGAATGCTATGAGCACTTCATGTTAATACACTCAGCATTTCCAGCAAATATATATATATAGCTAAGCTATTTTCCTTCCCACTATTTTCACATTGTTCTGTCTTTTTCTATCTTTTAAAAATGGAATTTGAAAGAAAACAGAGGGATATTTTCCCCCTCCTCTCTAATTTAAGTCCTATTTTTCCTAGCAAAAATTTTTGCAATCAAAATTTAACCAAACTCTTAATGTTTTTGAAGTTCTTCATGAGGAGAGTAGCAATTCTGCTGTTGTAATGTAGTTTAGATAAAGTAGATCATCCCACAAACAAAACAAAATAATCACCAATGTTAATTCATTGTAACAGATATGACATGGTGATGTATTTTCCTGAAAATCTGAAAGACCTTTAAAACACTAGATCATATTTTTCAGCTGTGTTGTTGTTAGAATTTTGTAAACTGTAGAAAATTATTTGACTAAGGCACATAAAAATTAAGCAAGTTTAAAATTCCAGAGTATCACTCAGGGGATTTTATTTGATCATTCCTTGCTTAGCTTCAAAATTATTTTCTCCTTCAGTGGACTTCATGGAAGCAAGAGCTTTATAGTGCATATCTGTATCTGCATTTTGGATTCCACACTAAACACTGTAATTATATATGGTCACATTAATATTCATAACCCACTCTCTCCATGGTGAACATGCTCATCTTAAAGTAAACTTTACTAATAAGTGACCTGATAAAATTTATGTACAGGAGAATAGGCTTTTTAGAGTGTCTGGAGCAGTATGCAATTGAGTGCAGTGATGGGATTATATCAAAGCCAATACAGGCTTAGGACATTTTCTGCTGGATTTCATTGTAGAAGGAAGCGATAGAACAGTGATGAAGTTTAGTTGAATGGGGAGACTAAAAGTGTGGGATCCAACCAAACAACCTTTGCAGTTGTAAAGGCAGAAGTGACTCAGATTTTGTCTGCTGAAATCTGGGCAGACGATCCGTATTTATTATAATTACTCTGACCTGGTGAACGCATTATACAGGGAATTACTTGTCAACATTTCATACTCCATAGATTCTTTTTGTTAAAAAACATTGATTTTAGCTGGTTCATAAAGACTGACAAAAATATTTTTAAAAGTTTTGTATGTATATGATTGGTATTGCTTTTGGCAAAAGCATCTGTAAATGCAGTGCTGCATCCTCTATTACCTTATATGTAACTGGTTTTAGAAAAAAAATCAGACTTAATAAACTCTAGGCAGAAATGGCAGCAAACAACCCTCATAAAATATAAAGAAATAATTTCCCTCTAAATTATACATTCAAATCACACCACAGTACAGTGTTCTTGCATGCTTAATGAAAATAAAAATTTCAACAAGTTCCAGATACCACTGGTGAATAAAATACAAGTATTTTCACATATCCATCTAGTTGGATTCATGAAAGCTACAGGCTACATGTATAGAGCACCTGCAGCTGTACTATTGCTGAATTCAAGGTGATTACAGCACAGTCAGGTTTTCCAGCCCCTTACACACAAAGTCCAGCATATTATACTGGAGACATCCCTTCAAATAGGGATACATTAGCTAAAGTGGTCTGACCGAAGCACAACTTTACCAAAATGGCTTTGAGGAATTTCTGGGGAATAACCCAAAGTGGCTTTTTGGGGAATAAGCTGGGCCAGCCAGAGCAGCAACAAATATTCCTTAGCTACCTCCCAGAAGAGAGCCATAAGGTAAACCATCTCAAGGACCCTCTTGCACACTTCCTGGGAAGTCTGGATGCTTGATTACCTCTCTGAAATGCCTGTACACCACCACAGCCCAGGGAATAAACAGGAATAATTAGAGACCTGTGTGTGGTCACAGTGCCATGACCTCACTGCAATTACAGGGACGTGGCGACATAGTTCACAGGATGGGAGTACTGTCATGGATGGCTACAGACTTTTTAGGTAAGACAGAACAGCAGGACAAAATGTTGGAGCTACTCCTTATGTGAGAAAGCAATTGGAATGTGTGGAGCAGTGCCTAGGGGTGGATGAAGAATGAGTCAAGAGTTTATGGGTAAGAATGAAGGGGCAGGTTAACATGGGTGATGCTGCTGTGGGTGTTGGCTACAGGTCACATGGTCATGAGAGGAAATTGGTGAGACCTTGAGTTTGCCAAACGAACCACAATATTTGCCTGTCTGTGACAAAGACTGATCAGTGAGGTACCCACATTGCCATGGTTCATTTTGTCATGGAAGTGATTCTCTCTAGATATCATTGAACTCTAAAATGCCTTAGTGTTCTGTTAAGGTCATTTTGTGCCTCGTGATCCTCCAGGCCTGATCCTAACTCCATGAAGTTAAAAGGCTCAATACCTCCAAAAGTGAGCTTTGCCATCTTTATTGTTAAAGGTTCACAGGGCAGAACAGATGCTGTGGAAAGGCTAACCTGCATGAGCAAGCAAGATGGTGTTTATTCAATCCACATTGCTTTTTTTCTTCTACATTCATGTAAAATCTCATATTTTGCTCTCTTATTAGTATATTTGTCTAATCTTTCATGGCTACATTCTGAAATGGACTATAAAGAAGCATTGCCACAGTGGTAAAAAAATGCTTATTTTGCAATGATGAAGTTATTTGTCATTCCATGGATGGAGTTATACTGTTTTCTACTAACCCTTTTTCACTCCAATACTTCCTCAGTAGTTGGATGTTTCATATATTTAGCCTAGAATTCTCACCAAAATGACAAAAACAAAAATAACTCCCAGCTTCCTAGAAATCTCCCACAAATTGTTTTTCCAAGATTATTGCATTAGCACAGCAGATTAGCTTGATAGATTGAATATAATGCACTCTCATTTTAGCTAATGCTGCTTCACTGAAGGGACTAACAAACTTAATTCTATCCAGGCCAGGATTACCTGACAGAGTAACTGAGTGCTTTTGTGTGCTTACAGATAGGATGAAACAGATTGACTCTTTTCTTTGCTCTCCTTGCATTTCTTCGTTGGAAATGACTTCTCCCAGGACTTACACCTACCATCTTCACTGTTAGCTTGAGGCTGTGGTGATGTCTCAGCCCCTAGAGGGGTTTGTCAGCCAGGTCCAGTAGCTGCACGCTCATCAAAACAAACAAACATGTTCTGACTACATCTCCAGGCAGTCCCTTGCTGCCAGCACCTCCCTGCTCCTGCACAGGGTGGGGTGGCCCCTGGCAGGACACCGGGCCAAGAAGTGAAGCACTTCTCCAGGACCTTGCCCACAATTTTGGCCCTTGCCCTCCTTGCTCTGGGCCCATCACATGGCTTCTGAGCACCCAGGGGGGTGTCTGTAGCTTGTACCTGCTCTGCTGAAGGTCAGAAACCTTTGGGGCCAGGGCCAAACCTCCTCTGGGTCTGTCGTGTGTCTGTCAGACCCTAAGGTCAGTGGGCAGCCTCCCAGCCCAGACATCCTGTGGTTGCTGTGGGAGGCATTGCACTGCGTGGATAACCTCACATTTACTGTGCAGGAGACAGTCACAGGTTAGCAGGGAAACACTGAGGCTGTGACAAGGTGCAAGAGTCAAATCCATCTGGGAAACAAGAAATAACAAGGCAGTCACTGCATGAGTCGCAGGGCTATAGTTGACCCAACCTGTAGTGAAGCAGAAACCACTGTGTGAGTAACCTTTCTTTAAAAGACAGACTCCAGACCTTCTCATCACTCTAATTATATGGTGGCTACCAATAGTTAAAACAGACAGCTCTTTTTTTATGTGTGTGTTTGGTTTTTGTTTGGGGTTTGTGTATGTATATGTGTGTGCATGTGTGTGTATGCTCATCATTACTATGACCATGCTGTGGAACCTCATGCATTTCAAAGGCTTTCTCTGCTAATAGAGACTGGAGTGGCCATAGCAGGGCTTCTTTGAAAAAGAAATTCTAGCAGTGAAAAACTTCTGTAGCTTGCTGCTGGCTTCAAACAATCTCCACAGTGTTAAAACTCAAGAGAGGACATGAAAGAGGAAATTCAGGCCACAAGAAGAGACTAATGGGAGATCAAATTGCATATCCTAAGAAAGTTCTTTATGTGAGGCTAAATGACAAAAGGAGTTTCATTCTCAGGGAGTTTAAATTATTAATATCCCTGTAAAGAGGTCACTGTAAGGTCTTTTCTACTCTCAAAAATAGTAAAAAACATGTCAAATGCAAGAAAGTACTGGAGAGAAAAATAATGATGGCAATCTAGGTGGGATGGCACAGCAATCTCACTGGGAAGGAAGAAAATTCTTCATTGAGAGCTAAGTCTTACAACCCCTAAACATTTTTCTCTGGTACTTTTGTCCATGGACTTTAACTTGCTTTACCAAAGATTTTTTTCATGGTTCCCCTGTTTTACCAAGGAGGAATCTTAAATGGATTGAACAGCTGAAAAGTTTTTGTACAGGTGATCACAGTTTCCTTTATCCAGTCTCACATCTCTGCAGCATAGCTCTTAAAAATTGTGGAGCATCACAGACTCACATTTGTTTTGGAAGAGCATAAGCAGCACTGGTGTAACCAAAATCTCTCCAAGTAACAGTAGAAGAGCCTCAAATAATAAGCATATGTCATAGTTCAGCTTGGCAGCCCTCCCCAGGGAATATGTGCTAGGCATTAGGTCTAATTGAGCCATTTTGAGGGGAAAAAAGAAAAATTAACATATGCAATGGCAAAACTAAGAATCTAAATAAATGTTGAAATCTGACTCTGTTGGTCTGTCCTAAAATAGCCTATCCTACAACACTAATGCTGCTGCATTTGTATAGCTGACAGCAGGAACATCAAGCAGATTTGAAGCGTGACTTTCTGAGACTATTCAGTGTTCCTATGCTTTGGCTGCTCTCCCTTTCTGAGCTGCCTGACAGATCTTTGGGAACTGGGATGTGCAACCTTTGCAAGCAAACCTCAGGCCCTGAAATAAGGATGTTGGTCAGGTTCCTGGAGCCAGATCAAAACCACACGGCTACAGTATGTATCCTGATTACACACTCATAATTCAACTTTGCTCAAAAAATATTAATCATTAGACTTTGTATCCACAGTGTTTATGTCTGATCATGCATTGTTTCTCTTTGCTACTTTTAGTTTCTATCAGCTCAGGTAACATGAACTTTCTGTCATGTGGATGGGTTAACTTAGCTCCAGCCTGCAGACGTGCCTGGGCAAGACTGAAGTTGTGCTTCTCCAGGCTTCAGCATTAATTCGGTATTAATGAGTTAAGGATGCCAGGATCACTGACTTCTGCAGGCCAGCCTAAAGGAATAAGCACTAGTGAAAGAGTTGTGTTCAACCCTGAGAGGTTGTCTCTATAGGCTGTTTTGATCAACACACATACTTTTCCAAATGACATTTTGTTCTTGTGAACAGTTTGAGGTAATGACAAGCAGCTTTGTCCATCAATAAACCCTTTGTGAGGAGTGCTGCCCTGGCAGTCTGCCCAAAGCCTGTTGTGCTGCCATTTGCCTTAAGGAGGAGGTGTGGAAGTTTCCACACACTTCATGGTGAGCACAAGGACTGTAAGACCTGCCCAGAAGCAGGGTGGATGCAGTGGTAGGAAGCTGGGTGCAGGGGCTGCAGGGGGTAAATCAGGGAGCAGAGCTACAGGAACAGCTGGAGGCTAAAGAAAGGTATGGTTTCCAGAATTTTGTTGCAAACTTTAAAATGGATAAGGTAAAGCCTACCCTAGACTAGCCCAGGCAATGTACAGATCACACATGTCTAATAGTTTCTTTACATCTACTTCTCTGCATCATTGTCATAAACCAAAAACAAATACAAGCTTTGCATTTCCGAGTTCTAATATTTGAGATTAAAATACACATACAGAATTATTTTTTAAGTTTATGTATAGAAGTTTATTATTATAATTGAAACTTTCCTGGCACCGTTAATAAACAAAATAGTTTCTATGTTCTGATTCTTGTACACCAATTTATCTTCTTGGAATGCTATGTTGTTGCAGGGAGTTCCCAGGATCGAAGTCCAGTCTGTACAAAGACATTATCTGATTGCCTTCACTCTGCTAGCGACTGAAACAGAAATTTAATACTACAGGGAAAGAATGCAGTAGTTCCTTCTGTAAAATTTCTTTCATAACACTGGCCAACATATATAGCATTTTAAATGTGGGTAAACATGCCATTGTGCACTAGTTGATTCCAGCTGTTTTAAGTAACCCAATATGTCATGGTGAGGAGCAGCTCCAAGAATAACACAGATATTGCCAGATGCTGCAAGCCTGTATTAGGAGAAGTACTGCTGTGTCCTGCAGCAGCTGTGTTTATGCATCTTCCTTCTAAGACAAACTTTTTGTTTTCTTATCCATTTATGAGTCAGTCCATTGTGGATTCTGATTCATTTGTCCAGGAGAATGCTCTGGTCTCCCAGTTTTGGTACAGGAAGTGAGCCTTACTTTTATGTATCTGAAGGTGAAGATGTCACATTTTGTAGGGTCTACAAATGTAGCTCATATTGATAGCAATCAATATATTTCCATATAGCAGACTGTTCCACGCATTAAAATATGTATACACCCCAGCAAAAATATAGATGGTTTTAGATTTTTTTGTAAATGTGACAGATCCATATATACCATTAATATGATCAGTCTGGTTAAAAGACAAAAACATGAGAGTGATCCAAGTCCAAACTGGTATTTTAACCAGGCAATTTCTATTTCCTTCTGCCATCTCTTAAATGCCATGTGTCTTAAATTTTTTATTTTTTTCATTCTCTAGTAACAGTAGATACACATGGCAATATTTTCAATGTAGCTGGATAAACAAGAACCATAGAAAGAAAAAATATTTGCTTTTCATCTGTACATAAGCATTTCCTCCAACTTTTGAAACATTTTCCCAACATTTTTTTTCTATGTTTGTGAAACAATTGAAATTATTTGGGATGGGGATAAAAAAGTATATACCTACAACAATATGAAATTAAAAACAATTATAAAGATTTTTCTCACATCAGTGCTGTTAGGAGACTTTTAGGAGACTTCTTGAAAATAAGAAATGTTTAGTAAAAGCATTTTCTGTATATCCACAGAAATGGGATAGTTTCTTTAGTGTAGCTTTGAAAATCAAATAGTGGCTTTTTAAATTTAGCTTTGAGTAAACTCCGCTTTTGTTTGAATTTACCAAGGGGTTTGGGATACACATTTTATTGGTGCTATTTTCACTGATTTTCATATTTGGAAATTTTCACATATATTTCTTTTGTGAGGAGGGAAAGAGGGAGCCAACCTCTGTGAATGACACTGTTAAATTTTTTTAATTCCACATATGCTTTAAGGAGTAAGTGAGAGAGATACTGCATTCAATATGGAGAAACTTTTGAGGGCTTTGCAATGAAACACTACAAGTTAGGAAATTCTTGACATGGGCTCAGCCACATGAATCATCTTCACTCAAAACCTGAGAGTGGTTTATTCAGAGATTTTAGGCTACTGTAGTTCTGATCACTCCTGGACTACCAAAGGTAGCATCCCCCAGAGATTAAGTGGTAGAAGAGACACTTGAAAAATGGTGACTGGAAGTTTCTGCTTGCAACTTCAGTCTAGCTCTTCGCCACAGAACACACAAACCTCATGATGCATTAATTGACATCCTGTCAATCCCAAGAGAGGACAAGAAGCAGAGAGGACTTACACATCCATGCAGTGTGTAAGTCCTGTTTGCCAATCAGTTAAAGACTAATTTTGTTTGCCTGCAATATCATCCTTTATGCAGTGCTTGCTTTGGATGGAAGATTCCAACACAAGCTGAATTTATTGATCTTCCTGTCCATCAGACTTGAGTCCAAAATATTACTTTAAGATACAGTATTAAGTGACCTTTGATGTAGCATGGCCTTGAAGGACCACGCTCAAGTTTTCTGCATTAAGATCTAGCTCCTGACATTGCTTTCTGAGATAAAATAGTTTGCATTCTCCCAAATGAGTTTTAAACTCCACAAATTATTTTCACTTGTCATTTAGATTACAAGAAGTAAGTAAAAAGAATAAAGAAATATCTGTATACCAAGATGTGACCAACAGCACCAGTGTGGAAAAAATAAACACTAACTTTGACTCATTGTTTTGGGCTTTTTTTCTCAAGAAAGATACCATTTTTTTGACAATTCTGTGCACTAGTTTTTTAATTATATGCATATTCTTCAATTGAACAGTTCTAAATATTAAGGGTATCTTAGTTCAGTGGCTCAGATTCATCTCACCTATTTCAGTATCTGGGCATGTTCAATCATCAATAAGGGACACAGGCATCTTCCTGTTGGCTTATTAGTCCACTGAAATTTCTGCATCAACTGTTAAGGAAATCAAGGTGCATACATGCTTCATTTCAGTAGATGTCTCATTTCAACAAGATGCAGTTTGCACCAGTGAGCTTGCAGTGATACACATGAGAGCGGATTTTGGCACTGCATGGGTATGGCATCAAACCATAAGAAAGGCATCCAAATTCATCCAGCAGGAAACCTCACAGTACTTGAAATGCTAATTAAATTACATGTTGAAGTCACATATCTGTACCACTACAAGGTAAAGGTTTATAATGTTGTTCTATGAGGACTGCTAAGTATAGACAGCCTTTCTAATATAGGCTTCATTAATAATCATGAGTAACAAATCAGACTAAAAAGCAGTGCCTTTTTGTTGCAACATTAAACTTAGTGAAGCTATCAGACTACTCGCTGCAAGGCCATGTCTTGCTGCAGCAGTAGTACATTTGGATACAGATCAAACAGCTCTGCAACTAGCACAGTTAGGAGCTCCAATTTACAAGTCCTAATTTGCAGGAAGTCATAATTAAAACCAATCCTTATCAACAATCTGTCTATTCCTTGCTTAAAATTAAAATAATGTTTTATGTACCTGAATAAACTCTAAGAACTATAGATGATTTATCTCTTCACTGCCACCACCTCTTATGTCGTCCTAGTCCCCTTACCCTTACTTTTTTCTCTCACAGCTCTTGTGAGGAGACTCATAAAAATTTGGGCTAAGAAGGGCTTTACATCAGCATTACATCAACGTGCTTTCCCTCTCTTCCACTTTATCTAGGCAACTTAGAGCACTACAGAGTGCTCAGGGCCAGATGCTTCTATATCCATAACCAGGTGGTCTAGATCACCTTAACTCTTGGAGCACCTTGAAGAAGTCAGTTGCATCACTCTACAGGAAGGCTGGATTTGTTGTTTGAAAATATGCAAGAACTTGGTTTCCATGATTATACAAGATGTGCACGTAAAGCATATTTTAATGTAATGATATTTGACAAATGTTGACTCCTGCTGATAGAGCTGCTAATTATATGCTGCAACCATGCTACTAGATCAGAGGAATTAATACATGACATTCATAAAAATTCCTATTTTTATGGATATCATGCATTAATTTAGTAATTCTTCATACATTTCTTTAGTCCAGTGAAACAAGGAAATATTGGCTTGCCAAGGGCCTATAGAGCAACACCCGTGTTTATGAAGATCCATCCTTTTAAGGCCATCTTCACTGATGCTTTTTATTTTCCTTTGGTATTTACATTTTCAGTACAAGAACTGGATTTCAACTCTTGTGCTGTGAAAAATAATGCAGTGCTTATTGCAAGCAAATAAGTGGCAGGAATGAATGTTGGTTCAACACCTGAACAGAGCGTTCAAGCCCTCTTCTTCCAAGCTGTTCCTTAACTGCAAGAACCACCTCCAAAAGGAAAGGGATAATTCATCCATTTACTACTTAGTCCTGTAACTGGGATTACAGACAAGGATGTAGTTCTTGGTAATTTTTGTGATGCATCCAAATGTTCCTGGGGAATTATGCTGCCAGGACCAGAGTCACTTGCAAGCATCAATTAATAAAGACCTGGGTGAGTTTCAGCCTACTGCCTGCAGACAGCTGAATGAGTCTGTAAATATCTGAGATCCCCAAGACATCCAGACTGTGAGGAACCCTGTGCATATAATAATAAAAGTTTCCAAGAGATTAATCTTGTGGAACTTCAACTTTCTTGCTATTGTACTTTTAATACAAACTATCATTGATGATCTGTCTCATCGATACTCCAGGCACTGATACGTCTTTGAGAAGACTCTTCATTTTTCTAAAAGTCAGCTCCTAGTCCTGTAATGACAATTGCCACCACAGCAGGTGCCACTGGCTCCAGGATGACAATGTTTTTATAGAATAAACACATGGCCTGATTCTTCTTTCCTCTAGGATCACCATGTAGATGGTAAGTAGCTTCTCTGGAGTTAGAAGAAAGCTGCAAGTGCAGGACATCTGTGAGCAAGTAAGCACAGAAACCAGGGTGCTGCAGATGAGTAATTTTTAGTGTTAATTGTGACAAATATGAGCCTGAAAGTTGCCTCCCTGATGCCACACATCATCCAGTAGGCTCAGGTCAGGACCCTGCTGAGGTGGAGGCAGGTGTTTCAGAATGGCAGCTTCACTAAATCCCAGTCTCCTTAAAGAAAAGTGATCCTTACAGAATGAACACTGGTCTTCTCTAGACATTATATTTCTTATTTCTTTGCCAGCTTTTCCATTTTCCCAGACCTGTCCAATGGGAAAGCTTTCTGCCTGGGGAAATTGAGAGCTTCACAGCATGAGTCAGCCTCAGGGGCAATCTCAACTTGATGTAGTGACACAAGCACAGTCTATACTGAAATATTTGGGAGTCACATAAAGGGCACATGAAAGCTCATTTTTTCACATGGTCCTAAGAGACTGTTTGTCAGGGCTCCCACAAGGCTGTGGTAGCGGGCAAGAAGAGTCTGGCCAGCAAACATAACATACTAAGGAAACAATTAATCTTCATTCCAAATTATCTGCCATTACTGACTGCATACCTATGCACAGTAATTAATCCCCTTTCTTGCTGAGGAACTGATTCACTGCAATTTGACTCAAGTTTCTCCAGCAACTTTTGCTGCCCTCAGCAGCTCTGCCAGGGCTTTCTCCTGATCACACTCTTCTTTTTCTCCTCCTGATGCAAGGTGCAAAAGTGATAGTGGAGACTCAAATACTATCCCAGAATAATCCCTTATGGAAAAAGGTAAATATATAATCATCCAGTTGGAAAAAAATCTGTTAGAGATGATGGAATTTGTTTCTGTATCCCACAGTATGTTGATACCTTAGACAAAAATATGAGCAGTGCAGACATATCTCTAGAGAAGCCTTTAAAAAACCTGTAGAGTGACTTTCTCCCTGTTTTCATTCAGATGAGTAAATCTTTCTTATATTCATTCACGTGTGATGATGGAAGGTGGGTTTGGATCAAACCCTCCTCTTGAACAGCTTAAAATAATCCAGACTTAAACTGATGTTGCTTATGTATTGTTGTATTCAGGTAAGCCAGTTGCCCCACAGGTGTGAGATGCAAAGACAACTTTTACAGCTGTCTTTACAACTTTTACAGTGTTTGAGGTTCTTTATAATTACTTATTGCTATCCTAGCAATAATGTAGGATTGAGAATTTGTTATCTTGACATTATTTATTTGGTTGCATTTTTGTAAACTGAGGTGGGAATCTATGAAAAAAAACCGTATTTGGTCCACATGTTTATTTCATTTCTACTGTTTTTAAGTCAAAATTTGAAGTCTTTTTTCTACACATTTTAGCAGAAATCATTCTAGAACTAATGTCTGATTAGAGTAAAACACATATCTCTCAACTAATTATTTTATAGTTCAAACTATGATTGCCAAAAATGGAGGAGTCTCTTCCAAAATTAGAAAAAACTCAGTAATTCCTCTGTGCAGAATAGTTAGCATGAAGTAATTGCTACAACAAACAGTCTTAAAAGTATTACAGCTTAACAGTTTGATGTATCCAGAATGTAGACAAGGAGGTCCACACAATTAGAAAATCCAGCTTTTTTCTTTAATACCCTCAGTAGCATTTGCATAATTAAGCAAAGTGGTTGCAATATTAAAGAATGCCACCTGGGGAGGGATTGCTCCGAAATTACACTCTCTCCTGTTTGTGCCACACAACACTGTTTTACAGCTTACATGTAGTCAACCCAAATAACAGTTCTATGCCGATATCCACCAGTAATACTTGGTTAATTATGAAGCCAAAATAGGGGCATGCAGGTGCTACCTTGGGGTCTGCAATGTCCTGAGATGTATTTTTGTCATTCAACTGTTAAGGGAAGTGCATGCTGAGGTTTTGTATTTCCTAGTTGTAAAGGTGATATTTGCACCATATAATTAGTGGCTTGTCTGCAGTTTGTTCTGTCTTCACTCAGAGCCAGGATTAAAAACACGAAGGAGACGAATTTTCTCGTGTTTGGGCTTGGTTGTTTATTAAATCTTACCTAAAGTACAAAGAATTCAGCAACACTCCTAGCTATCAGCTAGAAGCAAGAAAAATGGAGGAGAACCTAGCTAGTCACAAGGTCTCTTAAAGCTAAACACTCCAATAGAGAATTAACACCTATATTATTTATACTTTTGACCCAATAACCAAACTCCTGTGGCCTGCAGTGCAGCACTAACTGTCCAACCAGAAACTACTACCTGAAATCATGAAGAAGGAAGAAGAAGACAGAAAGGAAACAACACCTAAAATCCTCCATTTTGTCCCATACGTATTACTATATTATAAAAACCTCAAATTTAAAACCCTTCACCATGTGAAATCATACACTTCTATTTAACTACGCACCCGTGGCTCTAACTCCATCACTCAAATTTGGAAGCCTTCTCCAAGGCCTGAGGTCAAAAGCATTGCTCTCCTGGGGGTCAGTGTCAGAAAGCACAGAAAGCTCAAAAATCCCAGGTTTCTGGGATCCAACACCTAGTCTTATTTTCCCAGAACATACTTTTTTGGAAAACTTCTGTCTTCTTTTATCTCTAAATATTACCTTCTGTTTTGGCTAAATAATTATCTTAAATCAACTGTTGTTAAGCTTTTCAGCCTAACTGTTCTTCTGTTATTACTATGCAAGCATAAAACTAAAACTCAATTTCATCTGTCCTCAAACTTTTTTTCCCAAATGCTTTCAGCATTGTAAGAAAGGAAAAACACTCTTAAAAACATCTTCAAAATGAATGGGGTTTGGGAGGGGGTGTCCTGTATTTTTTTGAATAGTTTTGTCAGTAAACTGAAAAACCTGTCATATCAGAGTTGCCTTAAATCATGAAAGCAGAAATAATTTTAGCATTTGTTAGTGCAACTTAAGGGAGGGAAAGCAAAATATCTAAAACATTGAAAGAAAACCAGTAACCTAATCTTGCCTAACCTTTCTTCTATTTATCTGTATTCAGTCAAGTGGATTATTTGGAATTATGCTGAAGATGTTCAGATTGCTGGGGTTTAGCTGATATGGGATTTAGCAGGAACATCCATCATGCTTCTTTTCCTGTCTGCGAGATGCTCACTGTAAACATTCACAGAGTATGGGTAAAATATAGCTTAGACTAAGCTGCATTTATAGAGCAACACAAAGTGACTGCACAAAGAAAGGCACGGTGAGAACAGCCAAGAGTCAGTCAGCTTCTTGTTTGAAGCTTGCAGATCAGATTGTGCATGACCAAACTAGCCACCCTTGATCTCACATTGGCTTCACTGCCACTAAAAGACTTTGGTGAAGTTGCTATTGTTTGCTTCTGCTGGAATGTGGGAGAGAAACACTTTAGTGCATGATTAAACTAGCTCCAGACAGCTAAACTGGGCTCTTAGACGAAGGTCCTGTTTGGGTTCTCATCATCTCAGAACTGAGGTTTCGTAGAATGCTTTGTTTGGCCTTGGCAGAGCAGGGCTGCAGATAGCACTCTCCTTGCTGGTGTCCTCAACAGCACCTCCCTTTCCTCCCTCTTCTGCAGCACAGGATGTTTGTCGTCCCTGGAGCAGCTCCCAGTGTTTATCTCACTTCCCTCTCTCTACTGTTCCTCACCCCTGACAAATCTTCCTTTCCCCTTAGGTATCAGGAGGGGAACCTCTGTTTCATCTTAACCTTTGTCACTACTTTTCAAACCAGGTCCTTCATGTGCACTTTCCTGCTTGCAGGATGCTCCCTGTAACCACCCCTGGATCTACCTTGTTATCCTTTTATGGTCCCTTCCTTCACCCTCCTCCTGGCTTTGACAGCTGTAGCAGACTTGGTGGCAGCCACACTCCAAATATTCTGTAGTTTATTGCCTCTCTGCAGAAAAAAGCCAAAACAAACCTTCTGCAAATGAAACATTCCTCACTGAGGAGGGCTTCAGGGAGCATGTATTTTTTGCCTGGAGCTACATGGAGATTTATAGTATATTCAGTAGCAATGGCTCCATTCAGAGTCAGGAATATCCTGCCTGAAGTTACCAGGGATCAGCTCATTCTCACAGCTTCTGAGGGATGGCCAGGGAATCTTTTTTCCATCTCCTGAGGTCACTCAGACCTTCAGGAGGCTCCCAGTGCATGGGCAGGCTGCCTGGGTGTCACATGAAGCAGTCACAGCCCTTTTGGACAATAGCTGCCTGGGAATATCACCCCAGCCAGGCATGCTGGGGATATGTTATTCAAATGGCAGCAATACCCAAAAAAGAAAAAGCCACTCTTGGATTCTGTATAACCACTGGATAGCAATCGACCTCCGAACACATGGGTGGCTGCTTTCCTGGCACCACACATCTGGCAAAAGAATGCCAGGCTTGCAAGCCTTAATTAGTACTTAATAAACTGAAAAGGTGTAATTTACACTGCTCATTTACCTCTAGAGACTTATTCTTCTTGCTGCCTCTGTGCCTTTCCAGACTTCAGGCCTTCCTATTTTCCCTCTCCTCTAAACAGCAGTGGAGAGAAAATACAATGGCATCTTTAAAGCTGGGTGAAACAGTTGTTTTATTATGGTTGGTGAAACTGTTCCTGCAGCTAGCAAGCTAAGCCAAAATCACATGTCTTTTATATATAACAATCAGCTAAATCGATTCAGGAGCTGTATTTCAGTAAAAGGTGCAATACTGTGAGGGAAGTACCCTCCAAAGACACAGACACAGAGTCCTCCCAACAAAGTGAGTCTCCATTTGTCTGTGTTTAACCCGACGTGAACACGATCTTAAGACACTTTATGTAATTATTTCAAATTGTTACACCTATCCAGAGAAGTACAGTCCATGGCTATGGGGCAGGTTATATTCTAGTTGTTATATGAAGTCAGAGGACTCAGGACTTACAGTCTGACTCTGGCTGTGCCCTTTCCACAGTTTCACCAGAGCTGGCAGCTTGCATGTCTCCTCCCCTTAAATGCAGGTTGTATATACAAAAATAGGTCATACATGCATACACATCTCTGCAGTCCCTCCTGAATGTCAGGAAACTCAGTAATTTCCATTTGCTCTGCAAAGACAATGCCTGAGATGATAAATCTTAGCTCACAATCCTTTTGTGTAATGGGACACCAGTCACCAAGCAAGGGGCATTAAAAAAGCTATTTACTCAGCCACAGACCACTTAAAGGCTTTAACTGTGTCCTTATGTCCAGTGAAAGTATGAAGAATATTGACAGGCTTTATTTTGGATGATACAAAAAGAGAGAAGCTGCTAAATGTAATTGCAAGAAAATTAATGTGGAGAACAGTTTTATAATATAAAATATGTGAAAGCTTAAGAACAACATATAAATTTTCTTTCTGTCCCAGAACAGACATTTTCTGAAAAACTATTATAAAATACACTTATTCTGATACTACAGTAATTCTACCATTTTCAAGAAATGAATTCATCCACTTATATCTCTAAATACTGACTTTTGCTCAGCCTTAATAGTGCCCCTGAATTAACTATCATTAAGCTTTTCAGCCTTGTCATTCTTTTCATGTTACCATGTATGCATAAAACTACCCAGCCCTTTCAGCTGACCTTCAAAAAATGAAGCAGTATTGCAGATAAAGACCTAGAAAATCACAGTCAAAGCTCTTGTTGACTTCAGCAGTGTCAAGGTTTCCTCCAGATGTTCTCTAATACAATGCCTTTGTGAAGCTATGAAGGTACTTGATTATAGGTAGCAAAGTACATGACCTCCAGCTGAGATGCCAATCCTTGCACAGTGGATTTCAGCCTGTTGGCAATAAATTTGCATTCCATGGTTGTCTTTTTACCCATATGTGCCTGTGGACAGAAGACCAAAAACCTGATCCCCACTGGAGGGGCAGAGACCCATATCTGAATGACAGGTTCAACAAATGGCAAGAATTGGTGGTGTGCAGCTACAAGGCTCTGAGGGCAGTCTTTGTACACCACAGAAAGTGATGTGGAGCTATCTTTTCCACTAATTTTGTATTGCTGTTTCCCAGCATGACTGTGACATCTTCAGAAGCCACAGCATCATTTCAGAATCTAAGTCTCCTTAGGTTTCACTCCTGGAAGTCTTGCAACACCCCCAGGCATTGCACAGAAGTTTTTTCCAATTACTTGCCAGAATTTAGTGCATCAAAGGAATGCTGAATTTGAGATTATTCACATATTTAAAGGTATCTGAGCTGATATCTGCCTCTCATAGGCTGATGCTGATCCTTTAGCAATGCTTCTGGGATCTGAGTGCTGGCTCATCAGACAGAATTACTTTTCTGACCTATATATATATAAAAACACAGATGGTTTGGTGTAAAACCAAACCAAACCAAACCAAAGCATTGCAAGGTCACCCTTGGAAGTGTTCTGCCATATCCAGACAATGTATCTGCAGAATCCCCTGTGCATCCCAGTCTGCCCACAGAAACAAGTCAGCAGGGCTTCCAGGGCTCGATGCTGACTGGAGGATGTAGAGGTGTTATGGTGGATCTGGTGATAGGAAAACTCTTCATGTCTCCAGTGGTCATGGAGATGTCACAGCTAATGTAGCTGAGGAGAGGAGACAAGTTTGCAAAACACAACCATTTGGTGATCACAAAAGGAAATCTTTAATATGGACCTTTGATGGAAGAGAAAGAAAAATTCAGTCCTAAGCTTCCAAATATTGAACTGAAATAAGAGAGAAAGGGATTAATGGAAGTGGCCATTAATCAATTTGCAATACATTCCATTATTTAAAACATTAATTACCCTTCTGCTAAATTAAGCTGAATCAGTAAATCTGCCTACTGTAGCAAAATCCATCCTCATTTTCTGATCACTCTCCTACCTTGCAATGGGAACCATCCTGCAAGGGAAATCTTTGGTCTAAAAAAGTAAGTAAGTATAAATCCTTTGGTTATGACCATCTCATTTAGGAATTCAGTGCCTTCAGAAAAATAGCACTCAGTTTTGATCCATGATACATTTGAGGAACAGGATGATATATTCATCCTAGTGGTTTGCATCTATAGAATGACTTAGGCATGTTGAACTTTAGGTAAGTTGACTCTGAGACATTTTTCTCTTTATTACATCTCAATTGGTTCTTTTTCGTCTTTTCTTTTTCTCTATTTCTTTTTTATTTATGTATAGTAGAAACTTCGCAGGATTTTTTTAACATGTCTTCCATCTTTTTTTTTTTTGTTCCAGGATTGCCTATTAGTTAATGGACAAAGTTTAACAATAGTTGTTAACCTCACTTCAGCCCACTAAGCTTTGAAAATAAAAAAATATAGGGTTGTGATATGAATTTTAAAACATCTGAGGATTGTTTGCAGTCAATGCCAAGATACTTATTCTAAATAAATGATGAGCCAAATTGATTTATGTTTTTAATGCTTTCTACTATAAAAAAGCCAAACAGACAAAAAGCACACCTCCCTGTTGCTGTAGTTCAGACAAGTAGTTTCTAGTTTAGAATGTAAAAATAATCAGTAAAAACTAAAAAATAATTTCATTAATGGAAAATAACAGAAAATGTTGGGTCTCCTATGACTGTCTTTGGAAATTATATAAAATATAATTATATAAATCAAATAATATAATATAGTGTATATAATTTTATAAAATCAAATATTCCTAGTTTTGAACATTCAGCTACATTTGCCTGCCAAGGGTGCTCCCTCCCACCTGGGATATTTCACACAGTAGTCACTTTGGAGTGCTGTGAGGAGCAGAACTGCCTTTATGAGAAACTGTACCAAACAAACAGATTTCAGCACAAATCAAAAAATAGTGATGAGGGAGGCTCAGGTAGGGAAGTGATCACAGTGGTATGATTATTCCTGCCAGATCAGCTGTGCTTGTGCAGATGATCCTCTTCACAACCAAGGAAAGTGGAGGTGGTGTGACAAAGGGACCTCCCCTTCTCTTGAATTTCAAGGTTTAGAAAACAAAAGGGAGTATTTTCTCATGGTTCCATGAGCCATAGTTATGAGAAGGCCTCCAAGAAATTGCTTCTGTGGGCATTCCTCACTTCTTAAGTTAGGTCTGGTGTCTGTACTAGGACAGTACCTGAGCATTTTGGCATCTTCAAAGCACAGAGGATCACAAGGACACTCTGAGGGAGAAGATGCTAACAGGCAAGTGAAATCCATGTGCCACAGTTTTATTTCCACATGCCACAGTTTTATTCTCATGCTAATACTGGCAGTTCCATCAGACTTCAGCCTCCCACCCCTGCTCCCCATCACCTTCTAGCTGTGCCTCCCCAGCTGGTTCTAGAGCCACACATAAAATTATATCAGATAATGGATTCACAATAAAAGCAAGCCTGCATGAAGAGAGGGAAGGCTTTGTTTTCCATCTGGAGCAGTTTCCTGGTAGTACTCATTGCTCAGCCCCACAGACAGTGATGGCAGCTTGTCACCAGGACATGTCAGGGAAGGAGAGCCTGAAGCTGACATTGTCACTGAGGAATGTGAAGGAGGAATCAAACACTGTGCTTGATACCCACATTTCTCAGACTGCACTGAGCCTCTCCTGGCTGAAAGCAAGATAGCTTTACTTTGGTTTGTTGGAAGTTTAGTGACCATCTGTGTACTGCAGCCTGCTGTGGTTTAATGACGTATTTTACACCCTTACCTCTAGTTAATGCAGATTAATTTCTTAAGGATGTATCTCTACATGAAGTTACTTTGCAAAGGGAACCCCTGAGCACTCTTGTGAGTGCAGTACTGCTCCCAAAGATGCCCCAAAGCCCTGCAGCAGGGCAAGGGCTGCTCCCAGCCTCTCCCCCAGCTCCAGGGTGTCCATTCTTCTCCTACATGGGACCCGTGGGCGCAGGAGGGCAATCCCAGAGGATTGCTGGGGACTGGGATTTGCATCCTCTCCACCCAGTTTGTTCTCCCTCTGGCAGCCCATCAGGGGACAAACTGCTTGTCAGAGACAAAAGGAAAGTTTCTGGCCCAGGAACAACCTGGCTCCCTGCAACGTATCATGGAGGGAATTACTTTGTTGTAACTTTGTCAGTACCAAATGAATTCACCATAATTATTGCATTCAGTGTGAATCCCAGTGGAAGCAATAATGATTTTCAGTTTATTCAAAAAGGTTGCTGTTTTCCCTGACAAAAAAATTAGGACCTAAAAATATCTGATGTATTTCTCATTATTTTAGTGACTGTAATGATATGTTTGGGAGAAACACCAATTTTCCTGTCTACTGCTTTTGACACAACAATTAGTCATAAGCAATGAAAAAAAGACATTAGTTAAGAAGTGGTAAGAAATGCACAATGTTTCTGTATTCATAGCTATTGGATTATGATTTGGTTACATTAGCCTAACTCGATTTGTAGAATCAGGGATTTAGAAAACATGCCCTGTAAAAATTCAAACCTGTTGCTTGTAAAGAGGCAAAAGAATTGTATCTCATCACTATTATCCTTCCAGAGGAAAAAGGCACTTCGGTAACAGCCAAGTATCACATCATGTAGTGAAAATAACAATGCACTTTTTAGAAAACCAAGCTAGGCTTAGGATGGTAGCGTTTGTCTAATTACAGAGAGAGAACATAATCACATCATGCTATCTCTGTGCCTTGTCCTCAAGTCTGGCTGCTATATCTCTAGTTATTTTAGTAAATATATGGAAAAATAGATTTGTAAATGTTCTCCTTAACCGTTTACTTTATCAATGTTTGCTAGCATGTTTGTTGGTCACTTATTCATCTATTTGATAAACATAAAAAACTATTATGAAAATGGTCACTATTAATATTTCAGATACTTAAAACCTCTTCCCTATGACAACTGTACTGCATCGATTTTGGCCTCTATTTTCCCCTTCTTTACTCTTCCCAAGTCCTTTCCCCTCCAGACACTGCACTTGAAACTATTCTCTTCTCACATTTTCTCACCATTGCTTTCCAATGTTGCAGCATTTTCTGTGAATCCATCTTCATAAACAATGTATGAGGGAAGAATCTTCAACTTCTCTGTCAGTCCTTATCCAGAGGGTAAGTTCATTGTCCAGCACCAACAGGTGAGTCAGTGACACACATCACCCCTGTCTTACAAACTGGCTCTCTCAGACTGAGCTGCATCTTTCTCAGCTTTTCCTAGCACCATATGCTCATGATATAATTATGAATCTACTGCCTGTTAAACATAAATCAAATGTGGTTTGGAAGTCTAGATTGTAAAGTCTGCCATCTATACTCTTGAAACAGGAGGGATGGTGGCTGAGGTCTGGGGCTCTGTGAAGGCCCAAGATAAAGGTTTTACTGTTTCCTTGGATCTTGGAGCCTTCTCATGTAATGATGGTCATGGGTTAGGCTACATATGCCATCTCTCTCTCTCTTTCTGTCTCTCTCTCTGTTAAAAGAAATCCCAAATTTGACTGCTCTCAGGCAGGATATTAATCTGAGCATGAGCTAAAGCTATGTGGTTAAGAAGACACATTGTCATGGGCTCAGCATAGGCAGCTCTGACAAGAATTAAGGTTTGGCTCCTGTAAAAGTCAAAAGGAAATTTGCCTCTTTCTCAATGTAAAACCAGGTTCTACCACAGCATGAGGCTATTTCTCCATTTGTTTCCTTTTCTTTCAAAGTTAGATAATTTCCCTCCCACACTTCTTCATTTCTTACTATTTCAGGTAAACTGGGTAATCTCATTTTGGTCATTTTTATATTGTGAAAACAGAAGAAATTGTTTTTGTTTCATTACTGCTCACCCTGCAAAAATTTGGTTTCTGCTGTGTTCGTTGCCTGCAAGTTTCCAATTACACAAAAAGATACACTATTAAAATGTAGAATAACTTGCACTGCTTGCACTTTTCTAAACCTTACAGCTTATAGGAGTGATTTAAACAGCACCTACTGCATCAGCTAAACAACTTGGTCTTATTATTTTCTACGGATAATGGGGATAATCTGTTATTAATGAAGCTTAATTTATTCACCTCATTTTCCTTGCTGAATTTGCTCAGCAACAGACCCCAAAGAACAAGCAAAAAAGCTTGGAAAGGTTTTTTAAATGACAGCCCAAGCTCCCCGAGACAGAGGCTATGCAAATGATACCATGGTAAGACACATCCTCTTTGAGGCTTCTTGTTTACAAAAGTCCCTCTGAGAGTGTCTTGCCTCTGATGCATGCAGTCCAGTGAGTCCCACCAGAGCTAATATCCAGCAGTGCTGCAGCTTCACCCCCTGACTCCCTTCCTCTGCCCTTTCTCAGAGGGTCCTGGGGCAGAGACTGAGTTTTAAATGGCATCGAAATTAGGAAAACTCACTAAAATGGAGAACTGCCTGCACGTCTCTTTGAGGTATGCTTTGAAATACTTTACGAAGTGTCACGCCCGGTGATTATTGATTTATTGTTCAAAACTCATTTTGTTTTACTCACAGAAATGAGTAAAATATAGCTTCTCATATGGAGCAGATACATATGATTATAGGTCATGAAATTAATGTATATGAAAGTTTCCAGGTCTTCTGAGCCCCTCCATGGCTTATAAGGTTCTTTGAAGTTAAAACAAAAACAAGCCTCTAATTATCTGGAGAAAACCCTGTGAACAAGGAGCTTTAGCATCAGAAAGAAATTTTCACACATCATCAGTTCTATGCTGGTATTCCCATGCAAAATCTTTATCTGCACATTTTCTAAGGCATCTTCCTTCTGCGTGACTTCTGAAAGTCTTCAAGTACCAGGAGCCCAGGACAATATGATTTCTGTGAGTTCCTTGGTTTTAATGTGGTCCCTACTGAAAAGTGGAACTGTTGGAACAACAACACCAATCATGAAATATTTGCTTTAAGAAATACAATAAGAAAATCTTTTATTTATTAAGTTCTTTAACAGCTCAGATTATTTCACACATGACACACATGGAGAGAGAGGCAAAATACGTGTTTGAGGGAGAGATCTCTGCTGACACTAACTGAATTTAACAAACAATTTGCAAATCATTTATCAGGTACTAAATAAGTTCCAGATGCTCAGCGAAACCTCTGGTCAAAGGCAAAAGAGTGATTTCTGTATCTCTGTGGGTAAACAAGGGATCTCACATCCATAAGTTGCCACTGCTGTGGATACTAATGTTAATTTTCAATTATTTGGAAAATCAGGTCAGCTGTGTAAATCTTTCATGGCCAGTGCATCCAGAGTCACCAGTCATGCTCAAGAAGCCCACCAGGCTTCAAAAGACAGTAGTAAAATAAGCTGCCTTTCTGAAGGATGGAGATGTCTTGGTGGATGAGGTAAAGCTGTACCATTCCCTCATTTGTCAGAGAATATTATGCTATTTCTGAAGTTTTACGCTGGCTACACCCTCTCCTGATCCTGTGGGCAGCACGACAGACCCCAGGGGCACAGATGGTGAGTGACAGGAGGTGAACAGGTACATGGCTGCTGTGCCACTCCCTGCTGCTGCAGACCAGTGCTGACCATATCTTAGCTGCAAGTGAGAAAACTGGATGGTTGCCATAAATTACATTGCCAACCCCTGTTGGGGGCTGTTCCAGCAATGCTGAGGGCTGCCACCTTGGGGTGAATGCCAAAATGCCAGTCCCCAGGCAGTGGGGGCAGTAGCTGTGTGCCCCCTGGGGGTTTCCTGGTGCTGGAGATATCTTCAGAGAGGCAGATGAACCATGTTAAGGACTGATTTGCACGTCAGTCACTCATACCACTACTTCAGAACTAATGATCTTCTTAACATCTCCTTCTTTGAAAATATCATTTGCTACTGAAAACAATAAACAGAAGTTTATGCATTGCAAGCAGCTAATGCCCATAAAGAGATCACACACCACAAAAGGGATTGCCAAGGAAAGGATGCACCCATTTGAAGCTTTTGGCAACAGCCAGACTCCAGACTGATTTGCTTAAAATTAGCCCCAAGGGCAGTTGAGAGCAGTTCCATACATCCCGTGTCACATGGCAACATTTCATTGCCTAAAATGGAAATGGTTCATAAATCACAAGGCAGTGCAAGAGCATGCCAAGTAGAGGATGTTTAACTGCATATTAGAAGAAATAATCTTTTTAACAAGCAAGTTTACTGGGGGTACTGTAACCGGAAGGCAGAGAAAGAAATTCTTTGTACTGTCCTTGGAACTATTTGCCTTCATATGTCCTGCCCTCAGAAGCCTCTGAGATTCCTTCATGGTGTAATGTTTCATTCTCCTTAGCAGCTGGAAGGTCGGTGTTCAGTTTGTTAATGCACAAGGTACAGGATCAGGGACAGCTGTGTCTGTGCCTGACCAAGGGCATGGCATAGGCAGGCATAGCTACACAGAGCATGTTTCACTTGCTAAGGCAACGGCATTTTTGTTGTACTTCAAGCCTTTCACTATTGAGCCTCAAGATAACTACATCTGTTGGGCTTGCTGTACCAAGGATGCATGGAGGATTATGTCAGGTGCAGGTCAGATGTCTCCCTAGGAAAATATAGGTTAGTTATGAATGAAGAAATGCAATAGATTGTCCACTGTATGTGTATGTATGCCTACATGTGCCTGTATATCGTGTGTAATACTATAAAACCTGTTTTTGAAGATAGAGCTGTTGACCCTGAGTACTTGTGCTTTTACATGGGAGGAGAACTCTTACATGTCAAGAGAGAGGCATGTGCGTGCTTGTAAATTTGAAATACAGAATAATCATCTACATACATACAATCTCAGACAGGACTAAAAGCCTGCAGACATTTCTGGATTGACAGCATGCCAGACTCTCCAGAGAGCTGGTTTAGTGGAGGGTTTGGATTTTTTTTTAAACTTGTAAAACAAGAATTCCCAGAAGGCAGCCAGTCTGCAGGCAATTAGGGGAGCCTGCAGTACCTCTGCTGGGGTGCTTCACTTGTACTGAGGCTGTGCACAGCTGAGCAGGTGTGGGTGGTGTCACAGGGGCTGCTGCACATGGGACAGTAGGAACACACCAAACTGCCTGAGCTTCTTCTGCAGGGCCCCACTGGAGGGTTTTCAGCATTGTTTTTGTGTGCAGACCAGCCAAGGGCTGCACACCTCCACACTGTGCCTAGGAGGAGCATGTTATTACACTTGGGGAAAAAGAAATCTTTGTCTTCCAGCAGCTTGAAAAATTTCCCCCTGTCATTAAGACCCAATAAAAACGTTAGCACCTCCTCAGATATGCTATTTTCTCATGCCATTTTTCAGGTCTGCTCTATGGGCTTTCCTGTTTAGTACATGCAGGATACATTTTAAGAGCCTCATTAATTATTTTGGGTAAAGCAAAGGAAGCAAACTCCTGGCTTTTGAGGGAGGTTAATGTGGCAACAGCTCCACATATGGATATTCTGGACCTCAGCCCAATTCTCTGTCTTTCTCAGTCTCCTTTCCACTTAGGTATGGCTTGCAGGCAGGCAGCTGGAGCATGGGTGGCAAGGGACTCACTGGAGCGCTGTCCAGGGCCAGGTTGATACCTGGGGTGCCTGAGTGCTTGCCTTGAGGCTGGAGGGCATCCCTGGGGCTCCTGCCCTGCTGGGTGCAGAGTTTGGGTTCCAAGGGTAACATTCCACCCATGTAACATGGAGAGACCAGAGGCCATTTAGAACCATGAGCAGATGGTGCTGGAGAAAGTGCAGCATGCACAGAGACAACATCTCCACCAACAGCTTTTGTAGGAGGCAAAGGGAGGTCCTGCAGAAGCAACCCCATTGGATTTATCAGATTGCCTGCTTGTACCCTTGGGGGCTTGTTTCACTTTTTCAAATTCTGGACTTTTTTTTTTGAGATGTATTGCTCCAAAGGGATAAAAACTAGAGAGCCAGGATTTTGCAAAACTAATTCCAGCATTGTTCCAGTATAAGAACCTTCTCCTTTCTTTCCTTGGCACTGCAAAGACATGCATAAATTTAATTACATCTATTTATTTTGCATTAGCATATCCCTTCTCCCTTTGTCAAATCACTATGCATTGGATTCTCTGTTTAGGATTTTTTTTATTTCAGAAATTAGCACAGAAAGGATCATACTTTCAGGGGGGAAAGGGCATTAGAACTATCTTAGAAAAAAAGAGTTCTCAGGCAAGCACATTTTTGCAGGTAATTTTCTCTTTTGGAAATTTGTCTGTTTTTTCTCACTTGAAAATTAAATGTTTTCAATGTATCAATGAATCAAGTAGGATTTGAGTAGGTTTTAGGAAAAAAAAGGGGGAGGATATATATTTTTTATTACTTTTCCTCAAACCTGTTGAAAACAATTGACAAAATAAGCTACTTAAGTACTCAGTTTACATCAATCCCAATAGGAATAAGATATCTAAGAGCTAGGCATCTAAATAGCTTAACTAATTGCCTCCTGACAAAGAGACTTTATGGAACAAGCCCTTCAGCCCACACAGTTGTCTTCCTTACCTTCAGAGAACACCATTACAGCTGTCAAAGGGCTCCTAGACTTGGTATGAGTTAAGGGTTAGTTGAGGGATTGCTAAATATCTTGATTTTTGTTCATAGATCTAATGTGAACCTCTGCTTTCCACAAGCTTTTTTGAACAGAATTTATCAGCCTAAAGATGTAACAGCAGATGCAATATGGTTTTATACACCTTCCACAGGTGTACCTGTAGCAATTGGTATTTTCTTCTCTTTCCTCACTGACGGAATAATACCTGCATGTTAAAACTGCTGCAAATGGCAGTGCATCTTCTGGGTGGGTACAAATGACCCCTCTTCAAATGAGGCTGCCATGCCTCAGCAGCTAACCCAAGGTGCCACTAGTTAATCCAGTGTTCATCTTTGGAGGACATTTGAGAGATGAAAGTAGGAGCTGGCACTGTCTCCCTGGAGACTGCAGAAGTCCTCATTGAAGACAGGTACCAGGGGATGGAGAGAGCAAGAAATGCCCCAAAGCTCTACAGCTCTTGCATAAAACCTCTGCATCATCATCTCCAGGGGAGGGGAGCTGAGAGCTGGGAGGGATCACAGTCTGAGGCTGCCAGATGCTGCTGGGGAAACACATACTAGGCTGAGATCCCCAGCCTGCCGTGGATGTTTAGTGTGCTACCAGGTTGTTTCAGTCCGTACAGCAAGGCTTGAGATCTGGGACACTGTGCTACTGTGGCACAACCAAAATCACTGCAAAAGCTGCACTGAATCCAGATATGGCCAGGAAGTCCAGGCTGAGCATTGGACAAGACAAACAGCAAGCACATGAGAGCAGAGGACAGGTCAAGAGCATGGTCAGACATTGCAGGCAGAGGAGACAAGAAGCTCACGCTGGACCAGGTGCTGGAGTAAGTCAGGGCAGAAGCAGGAACCAGGATAAAATAGGAAGAAACATAGCTCCCAGTTTTGCCAGACAGAGCTGCAGTGATGGTACCTTCCAGTGCCTGGGTGGGGACAAACCTAGCGCCACAGGTGGATATGAGGTTTAATTGTGCCCTCAGATAAAGCAGTAAAAAGGTGGGCACTGGCAGCTACTGAAGACAGGGACTGAGTGGAATTGACACTGCCAACTGTCAACTGAAAAATGAAAAGATAACACCATCCTGCTGAAGGCATATTTAAAAATACAACATGGGCCTGAAAACCCCAGCTAAATAAAGTTTTAGTTAATTATATATTAAGAATCTTATTCTGAGAGACAAGCACAGCCTTGTTTAAATTAGCATGTTGCCTGATAATTAAGAAATTAAGAAAACTACCCAAAACCATCATTCTAAAAATAACTTTGTGAAAAAGTTCTGACTGTCTCTTAAGGTCATTAATTAGAGTAATTATGTCACAAATATTCTGTTAAGTTAGTGGCAGTGTAAACCAAGACATAGATGCTGAAGGAGAGCACAAACTTTATCTGGTACGAAAGGAGGGCATATTACAAGCAGACTATGAATATACATTGACATAATAATCAGTATGTACCTCATGTATTTTCAGTATCTTAAACTGCTGTGTGTATAATACAGCTAGAATTGCTATTGACTGACTCCAGTGGTTTCAAATTAAAGGTATCACACAGCTAAATTCTGTGTGGATGTGGAGTGGAGGAATTAACTTTCAGCAAATCTGATTCTATGACCATAATATTTCCTCTGGCCTCCCATCCTGAAATGTATTTACACTTCTTTTTTTCAATCTATGATGCCATGGACATGACAGGCCTCAAAGGCCATTCCAGGATTGGTTTTCTCTCCTCTTTGCTTATTTCTGCACACATTTCTGGGAGAGTGAGTGTCCCCATGGTGCTGTCTGAGAACTCATCACCTGTTCTTTCTATGTGATGCACATTTTGTTCAAATCCTGCCCTGATGCCTGCTCAGATGACCTCTTCCAGCACTGTCCACCACAAACTTCCTGTGGGAGTCTTTTTATTGCTTACAATTTTACTGTTCTTTCATGTAAGCATCATTCTGTTCCTTAATTTGAAAAATACAGTTGAAAAGAGTGACTGATCTGTGCTATACCCATCATCATCACTCAAGTTCTCACTGCATTGTCTTTCTCCCTAAGATAACAATTCCCTGGTTTTGTATCCTCTTTTTTAAATGTAAGTCTCACCAAATGTCTAATTTTGTTATTCTTTCTTGAATCTTTTCTAAGTTATGTTTTTTCTTGAGATCAGAAACAGTATTGAAGAAAGCATTCCAGAGTTTTTATAAACATACACACACATATTCTGTTTGTACTACTCAGCACACTAGTTTCTATTGCTATTTAATGAGCTTTTATGAGCAGTTAATCAGCTTTAATGTATGATGTTCACTGCTGCTGTACATTTCATTGATATCCAAAAACGCTTACAGTGTTTTGCACAGGCCCAGCCAAAACCAACAACATACGAATGAATATATGACTTTTTTTCTTCCATTCACACCTTTTATATTTAATTAGATACAAGCCTGACTTCAGTTACATACATATTAGCTAATATAAAAATCTGTTGAAACTCTTTTAATGAGTTTCTAAAAATTTGCCCTGATTTTTACTAATCAAATTATTTGGAATCGAAGTTCCTCACTTCATGTAACAGGCACAGCAGGAGGGTGTGAATCTAAGATCTGCTTAGCATGGGACCATAAGTCATTGTCTGTGTGGTCATGAAGGGCTACCTGCAACCATATTTGTAATTCTCTAATGCTGATCTACATCAGTGTTTTAGATGGGAGGACATCTGTGAGAAGGAAAACCTTGCACTTTCTGGGAAAAGATGCTGTCCTCTCTTTCTGCTGTTTAAGCTGTGACCCCTTATTTCTTTCGTGCTTTTTATGTGTGACATTTATGCCAAGTCTTTCAGATTTATCTTCTTTGAAGATGGTCTTGGTGGATTTTACTACACACTTGTGGCATGGGTTGTAGGGTTTGAATATATGCACCCAGGAAGCTAATATTAAAAAATTAATTACCTTGTACTGTAAGGAGTTCTGCACCCCAGGGTTGTTCATCAGGATGGATGGAGCAGAGGATTCATTCCAGCAGACAGACATAACCCAGGTCTTTCAATACAATTCCTACAGACGCACCTCTCAAACACACGTTTGCCAAATGAACTTCCTTGAGTAAACACCAACTTCATCATACTAATTACACTGCAAAATTCATATGCACTCGCTCAATATTTGCAAATGATCTCCTTGCAGCAGAGTCCTTTTTTTTCCTTTCTGAACTGCACACACACGCTTTGTGGCCCATAAGAATGTGTACACTAAAAAGAAATTTAAACACCAGCTGGCCCAAGCCTATATACATTAGAAGAGAGCTGCAGTTTGCTCAGCTGAATTCATTTCCCAACAGTATATTTAAGGGTAGAATGCAATTTCAAGGTCTAATGGCTGATAAAGTTAATGTGCACATGGGAGAAACAAAAGGTGCTGTCATTGCTGCAGATGATTCCAGTGCAGATCCATTCACATACATTCCTGTCCTGAAATGATTCTCCTCAAAACCATGACATATTCAGCCACATTCCCCAGGGAGCACAGGGGCTGCAGGGGAGCCAGGAGGGGCAGTGGCGTATGGGGAGGAAACAAGTGGGTGAAGGCACTGGCAGCCAGTCACTGGAGGACAGGGGGGAAAATGGGAGAAAAGAGCTTTTGTATAGGGTGTCAGGTCACAGAAAACCTTTTGCACACAACTGGAAGGAGAAAAGAGATAAGGAGCAGGAGCAGAGGGATGTGAAAAGACAGGGATTAACAGCTGTGTATAGCCTGTGATCCTGTTCCTGCAGTGAGGACAACCCCCAGACTGGGCACACAGTTGACTCGACTCAGCCTGAAAAGCCACCATCACTTGATGGCCTCACTGCACTAAAACTGTTCTCCTTTCCAAGGGGACCAACTGGCTCCTCATTGCCAAAACCTGTCTGAAGATTGGTTTAAAAATTAAGGTCTATTTTTTTTGTGCTTTTCTTTCATGAGAACTCCTGTTCTCACTTATGATTAAAGGTGGGAGCTGAGCAGATGTCAAGACAAAAGAAAGGCCTTATTAGAAGTATTCTCTTCAATAGAGCTGGAAAAGCACGTTTTGGGAAGTTCTAGCCCAAACAATCCTCATTTTACTGAGCTGAACTGTGAGACCTTTCAGACACAGTGGCCAAAGCAAATCTCCTATGTTTGTGTATTTATCAAGAATGGGAATTTATAGAGAGTTTATAAAGAGTGGTTCAGTTTGGCCATAGTAAAGAAAATAAGACCAGTACTGAAACATCAGGGAAAGCTGCACTTAAGCCACAGATGTGAAGGGTCAAACCCCTGCGGGGGTGTTGGGACAGTTACTAAAGGAGATCCTGGTGCCTGAAGGGGAATGTGGCACCTTAACCCCAAACCCTGATCTTCTCAGCTGAACTCCACAGCACCTTGTCTGCTACCAGAAAGCTCTCCTGCTCTCACCATTTACCCCACCGAAGCCTTTTCCCCCAGTGAAAAAAATAAATCTGGGAGCTTATGCCTAATGGCACAGCCCATGGACAAAAAAGGCACTGTATTGATGCCTTCTCCAGCTCAGCCTTCCAGTGTCCCCAGCAGACATCCCTGTCCCTCCCACAGCCCAGTGCCCACAATGCCTGGGGGAAGCTGGTAGAGAGACACAGATCCAGTCCCTTTTGGGAGCATGACCAGAGCACTGTGTCATGACATAAATAAAGAGCAGAAGGAAAGAAGCACAGCCATCCCTGTGTACAAAGAGGAGCCCCCCCATTGGGAGGGAGCAGCCACTGCAAAGGCACCACCACAGAGCCACCCCATGCTGCAGATCCTCAGTGCTGAACCTGCTACAGCCTCATCCAGAGAGCAGGGATGTACGAGCCTGTTCTGTGCTGCACATCCTCTGCATGGCTCTCTGGGGAGAAAGTCTCTGAGACCTGTAAAGGTTGTGTCATATGTGCCCCCGGCCAGAGTGCCCTGGTTGTGCAAAGAGCCTGTCAGAGCTATGAACCATCACATCAAGCAAATGAATGTTAATCTCTGCTCAGAGAGGGTTTCAAATGCTGCTGCACAGGGCTGGAGGTGGCGAAGCTCCTGTTTAACCCGGGCAGAGAGCAGCTGAGGGGGGGCTGCTGAGCAAAGGAAGCAGCAGATGCAAATCCAACAGCAGATAAAGTAACTGGACCAGCAAATTCACAGCAAAACCCAGAACGTTTTCTGTACTGAGCCAGCCACAAAGCCTTGTGTTAAAGAAACAAATCAGACTTAGGGAAGACAAAAAAATTAAGCCCAGAAAGGCAATGCTACTGACGCATAAAGGGAATCCAGGAGCTGGAACTGAAAGGTTTGCAGTGCATTCACCTGGGGACCTCTCAATGGGCCTGAGAGGTGGAGGTGAACAGGAGTGCTGTCAGCAGGTGCCCTGCACCCCGCAGCACAGACAGGGCTGCTCCAGGCCAAATGACCAGGATAGGGCTGAAAGAGCCCCTTCACCCTCTCAGGGACCCATGGGAAGATGTTGTTTCTAAGCATTTGTCTGTCCCACTAACAGCCAGAGCTCCAGCCTGGCTGCTCAGTCTCTCAAAGCATTCCCCTGCAAATCTGGGCTAGCACAACAATGCCTGAAAACAATACCAAAAATGGGACCTGAGGTCTCCCTCTAAGCAAGGGACAGATGAGTTGAAGAAAAACTGACAAAGATTCATTTTGCCCAGAATGTTGTATGAAACAAGGATTTAAAAACAGTCCTCCCTCTCTGCAGAAGCATTTGTCATTCATATAAAAAGGGTTGTGATTAAAATCACATTCAAAAATGAAAACGTGGGCAACTTGCTAATCCTCACTCTAAAAGGGAGGGAAAGCAATTTTTAGGGGAAAAAGAGGGAAATTAAGTAAGCTATAAAACAAGATAGTGGCAGCTGGTGACAGCTTAGGACAGTGTGGCAGTTCATCTGCTCAAAATCCTCCTGTATAATGGAGATGTCTGCCCGGGCACCTCAGCCTTGATGCTGCACTCAGAGCCACAGGCTGGGCAGCTGCACAGAGATCTTTGTTGCCTGCCTGCCCTCATCTGCCAGGGTTCTGTCTGCTATGGAGGTGAAGCCCCCTGCACTGGGCAGGTGTAGCTGTTGGAGCCTGGGGTTTGGCTCTGAGCTGCCACAACGAGCCCAGATCAGATGTTCTGTAAAGAACAGCTTTTCCTGGTGTCTCAGGCGGATTTCAGCCACAAGATACGAGGATGCAAGCAATGCCTGGAGGCCAGGCTTTCAGCTCTTACTGTGATTTCTGCTCAGCTTGCAAAGTACCTTCTTAGCCAGCAGAGAAAGAGACCAGGAAGAGCCACAGAGGAAGTTCCACAGAATCTTTATTTCTTCTATGAAGGGGTCCAGGGCAGCAAATCCAGTGGGTAGGGTCCTAAGGGGACCTTTGCAGGGTTAGGGTGTCTTGGAAACAGACCAATGAAATAAGGGATTGTGAGACTAGCCAGTTATTAGGGTTTTTTGGTTAAAAGGAACTAATTATCTAAGGGATTGAAGATGAAGCAGTAGAATTACAGAGAGATAAAGCAGGGGTTTGCAGAGGGGTAAAAATATTTCTTAATATTAGTCATTCTAAGTAAACAACTTCCTATCTAAGGAATTATTCTCTGAGGGGCCCTCTCTCAAGGGTCTGCTTTTTCCCCAGCAAGGGTCTCTGCTCCCTCCACAGGCAGGGTATTCCCTTATTTTTCAAGTTCTCCCTTGCACACCCCTGCCTTTGTCTTCTGTGGGGTTTCTAAGCTCTACAGCCAGGTAAGGTAAAGCACTTATTCTCTGCTACTGAGATTCACAATTAGGCACTGTAATAATACAAACAGTCGAACTGTCAGAAGAGACCGTCTGATTATGCCATAAAAAATGTCATTAAAATGTTGGATTTAAAAGAAAAACCCTTAGCTCTGGAAAAACTCATTAAAAAGTCATTATTAGGTAGAACCACCATAGCAGAAGGAGGTGGGTGTTTGGGTAATGGACCTTGGCATATGCACAGAAGGACCTCCTGGTGACGCCATTATGATGCCAGATTACAGTGGCTAATCAATTTCAGTGCCAATCTATGGAGACCCCATTGAGCTACAGAAATAAAGCAAGGTTCTGCTGTGCAGACGTCCCGCTACTTATTACAAAAGTAAGAAAAGAAATAGATATACATTGCTGTGGTTTTATCCTGCACCAGAGGTAGTCTCATAAAGAGAACCTCCCACCTTTTTCAGGGTTCTTGTGTGCCTGCTGTCAGAGGGTGCTGCAAAACAGCATGCACTATCAGTACTGAGCACATACCAGCAGCACATGCTGGGCAGGAGGTCTCAGTAAGGGACAATACACCTAAATACACCTAGGCATTTTTAGTCTACTATCACCAAATGAGTAGGTGTGTAGAAAAGGAACATATCATATTTTGCTAATAAAAAATGCTTGCCCCATTAAATAATGGTCTGGCTTCACCAGGAAACAAAGGTTTTGAGTGTTTGGTGTAGCCTCTACCCTGTCTTCATGAGGAGACAGGTACAGCTGGTGAACTGCAAGGAGTCTGACTGTAGTTTGCTAGAGACAAAAAAAAAAACCAACACATTTCCTTACAGTGGTCACAGATGGAAGTTAGGGACCCTGTAGCCAAAGAATGGGCTAAAAATCTGCTGATTTTTGTTTTCTAACCAAAATGTTTGTTGCACACACAGTCACAGTGGTATTTAATGCAAGTAAAGCCTTTTGAGCTGAACCTCATTCAGCTGTGGAGGTTGATGGAGGGAATGGAGGGCCTTGGAGACTTGTGGTTACAAGGTCAGAATCTGAGCCAGTGTGTGATGCTCCCAGCTGTGACCCTGCTGTCTGCTCTGAAAACACTCTCATGTACGTGCAGTAAAACATTTTTGATCAAGGTGTGCAAGTGCCTGGTCTCAAAAATTCCCAAATCAGTAAAAGATAACATAACATACAGCCCTTTTCTTTCCTGCCCTGTGACTGAGGGCGCCCTGCTCCATGCAGATGCAGCAGCCCTGGCACAGCAGCAGGAAGCCCAGTGTTGTAGGCTGTGTGCACCTGGAATTTTTTTCTGGACAACCTCTTTTTCCCATTAGCCTGTAACAGACAGTTTATATCTATTTTAGAGAAATCCAGTAACAATAGCATCATGGTAGCTGGAATAGAGTCTACTAAAAAAATCCACTTTCAGGACAAAAAGGCTGAATCTTCTTTTGTTTTCTATTTCCAGCCAGCTGCAGTCATAAGGACAAAAACTGTGCAAAAGCTCAGGTAGGTTTACTGTTGTACACAGAGAAACTCAGGAAGCCATCCTCCAGTTCACAGGGATATTTTTCTACCCATTTTCAAACCTTCTGGCACATTCACAGGAAAGGTCACCATAAACAGGTTGCTCAGTCACCTGTGTTGCAGTAACCCAAATCCTTATGCCCACTGGCAGCCAAGCTGCTGAATTTCTTTAGCAAGAATTTAGGGTAAAGGACTCACTTCTTGCTGGGTTTGTCTGGGAGAAACTTCCTCTGGGCTTCAGAAGTATTTAATGTGCTCACAGAGGTAAACATTGTCTGAGGTAGAAGCCACCAAACTGCACATAAAGTGCAAGCTGTTGTTCCACTTTTAAACATATTTCTAATATTCCAATAACGGTGTAACTAAATGTGTAATTAGAGTGGAGCCAAGCTTCTCAGAGCATAACTTTCCAATTTGGCTTTGACCACAGCCTGAAATAGCTACATGCAGGCAAAGCAGCATTTGAGGAGAAAACCTTTCCTAAGAGCACTTGCCTGAGAGCAACCCCAACCCAGGTGGCCCAAAGGGAGGACTGGCCTTTTGCCAGGATTTGTCTTGTTCTTTGGATTAATTCCCAGAGTAACTTCAGGAAACTTCCTGGACCTTCTGCATTAAAAAACACCTTTTGCTATAAAAGGTTAAGCCTTAAAATACCACTGGGGAACAGATCTTGGAAGCAATTGGCTTTACAGGCCAGTAATTGTTGGCCCAAGGAGGAAGAAGACTGAATGGCCGTAAGACGTAACACCTCTCCTTGCATTTCCTTGGGCCCCTTTCTCTTCACTTACAATAAAGGAACCCATAGTGCTAAGTTGAGACAGATTACTTGAGTTTCCTCTGCAATATAAAGGCTATTTAGTGAACTAGTGAGCAAAGGTGTGACTTCAATCAAGATGATCAATGTGGACAAGCTGTGCTTGGATTTGTGTGGAATCTGCTCATCTACCATATCTGCAGTGTGAAGCTGGTTGTGTGGACCTGACTGCTGCATTCAGGCCAAAAGTACCACTAACATAAGCTTTCCACCCTGATTTCTTCAGGGAGGAGAGCATCACTGAAGGGAGACTCTCGCTAGGTTTGTTGAGACCAATGACCATCTGTCAAAGGATTCCTCACCAAAGGGTCTAATAACACAAAATCCCAATTGTGGCTTCAGATCCCACTATAATATTTACCTGCATTAGCTTTGGTTGCTGTTAAATGTTAAGAAAAAAATTTAATAAATGGGAACTACCTTCATGCCCTTAGGGGTGCAGGTGTGGAATGAACATGATTAGCACATAAAGGAGACTCTAAATGCAAATGCAGGCCTGTGTTTATTTATTGTTATTGTGGAACCCTATATGCCATATCTATACTGAAAATTGCTAATTTTAAGAATTCAGAAAATCATCCTAGGCATAAAAATATCAGGACATTCTGTTAGAATTAATTATTGACAAAATTAATTGGTTACGTTCTAGTTTGAAGGTTTTGGTTAACCTCAACTCAGGATTTTAGGGCTTTTTGTGCTACCAAGGAAGAAATCTGGATATGGTAATATAAACATGGACCATAGAGCTATGGCTGAAAGAGATGTTAAGGATCATATAGTTGACCCTTGGCTCTGATGGCTGGATTCTGTGCTCCCTAAATCACTCTGCCAGATGTCAGTTTGGCCAGTTCTTAAATATCTCCAGACATCTTTGCAGAGATGCCATAATTGCAATTTATTGCCATTTGACAGAAATGCTAAGTCTGAATGAAGAACGGATGGGATAGTCCAGGAGAAACAGCAGAAGAATGGCAGGGGTTAATAGCACCTTTCTTAGCAGGTCATCAGAAACTCCATGTGCAAGGAGTTTCTCCAGACATTGGGACTAAGAACACAAGAAGATACCTAACACAGGGGACAGCCTACAACCAGACTAAGAAAAGTCATCTAGAGGTGATCCTCTTAATGCAATCCAAGTTGGAGGTCAGGGTGGTGGCTGCAAAAGATGGCTCATGCAGAGATATCCCAGTTATCAGGGAAGAGAATAAAAGCAGATGGGGCAGTGGGCTGGGCTTGTGTGCTGAGCACCTCCCACCCAGCATTGCTCACATGTTCAGGGCAAGATCTGGAGGTTTGTAGTTTTCGTCACAGAAGAAAAAAGAAAGCACATTTACATGTATGACAACTAATGACAACAAATGTATTGACAATAAATTCAGCACTTGAAGCCACTCTCCTGTGTCCACACAATTGGGTCCCTTTGATGTCAAGGTAGATATACCTGCTGTGAAATGAAACTCCAGTGACACAAAACAGTTATATTAGTGGCAACTGAATCTCTGGCATGTGAATATTCGTCATCAGACACTACCCAGGAAATGGACAGTTTAAGCAAGCTTAATTTATCAAGAAAACCATAACCTGAGGACTAATATTTTCTTTATTCTATTATTCACATATTAAGATTATATATGGAATAGGCATGATCTTGAGCCACACATATTCTATGACTTTGCAAGCAGGGGCTCTTGCAGTGCTCTCAACCTTCTTCTCTCAACCTCCTTCTTTTCTATTTTGGGGTAATTTCACTAACCTGATGAAGAAGATGGAACTGTGGTGCTGTAAAATACCCTTGCTCCTTAGCATCAGGCACTGATCCAGTGCTGAGTGCCAAAATCGTAGTGATGGGCACTTAATTTTCTACTGCTGTGAGTAAATCTAGATGTTCAGAAAAATGTTCTTAATTGCCGATTGGTTTTGCTGCATTTATGGGTTTTGTACCTCTGCTGAAAATTGAAGTCCAGCCTCTCAGATACAGGCAGCTCCATTTTCACCAGTATCAGACTTGATACCTGCAAGTTTACAAACTAGGGTAACAATAGACTGGAGCATAATACCTTACCTCATTTACCATCACTTGGTTCCTCTAGGTCAGAAATGTCTGCATTATTAGTCCAATAGTTTTATGGGTTTGCAAGGTCATTATGAGCAGCTAATTACTTGATTGTGCTGAACTGCTGTAGGCTGTGATATTCTGTAGAACACTGCTTGCCAGTGCATTGCTGTGAGCTTTGCAGCACAGTCCAGCTCCCAGCCCAGCTCAGCAAAGCTACTTGAGCAGGTGGCTGCAGCACGAGGTCACCCTGCATGCATTCTTCCTGGATGCATTCTTCCCAGATGCATCTATCCTCCCCCAGCATCCATCCATCACAGCCTTCCTTGTAAGCCCAAAGCAGTCAGAGTAGAGACCTGGCAGCTTGCTGTACCCAGCGTGGGGGATGAGCACAGAGGCTGTGGTGCTTCCAGGGTGCCTTGTGGCCCCAGCACACACAGGCCATGCAGGAGGTACATCTGGTTTGCTCAACAGCAGGACTGCTGCTGCATCTGTCAGGAAGACACACATGCTGATGTGCAGCTGGGCCAGGCCAAGGAGATAGCCAGGGTGGGCAGGGTATGTCTTGGAGAAGAAGGGATCCCTGGGGAAAGGTGGGTGGGAGATGCCACAGCCCTTGAGGAACAGTGTCCAACCCGTCACTGTGTACTTGCCCAGAACTGCATTGCTTTGTGAGGTACTTCTTTTTGACAGGTTGCATCAATACTGGTAACAGCCCAAGGCTATTTCTTATGTACATAGAGATGATCACTCCAGAACGTGTTACACACAGAGCCCAGCATGCCAAACTCAGCACTGCTTCCATGACAGCCAGTACCTTACCTTCACATGGAAAGGGCAGTGAAGAGCCCAGCCCCTGAAGGGGTATAAAAGCTGCATGGAAAGTTACAATTTTTGAGCACTGCTTGCTTTAACCACAGAGGCTACTAGTAAAAGCTACTAAGAAGTGCTGATGTTACTACCACTTTCTGGGAAGTGGAAGACACAGGTGTGTTTTACACACTAAGCTCAGGATTGCTACTGCAATCCAGAGGCAGGGATAACACCAACAAGCTTTGTGCTACCAAGCAAAGCACAGTCAGGGACACCATCCCATAGGATGTGGAATACATGGAGTGACAGGCCTTTCACTTCTTAGAAGCTTGCACACAGCCCCATTGCACACAATTATCAGGTGATAATTTTCAACTCTACCCTGCACCATCTTTCTGACGGTGCTCAGCATGGAGAAATAAGGCTTGGCATGGCTTCAGCATCAGCAGATATCCCCGTCATCTCACAGAGCTGGGACCTCCCTGAGCACTGGAAAACTCCATAGAAAATTCTAACAAAGAGCCCAGTAAAACTCTTATGTTTGCTGTTTCTCATCTCCAGCTTGGATACATCAGAGGTTGTATCAGACTGTACTAAAGCAACATGCTGTTGCAAAAAAAAAGCATAAAACCAGCACCAAATATTTCATTCAAAGGCTGTGTCATGGTTTGTCAGCTGCCAATCAAACATCACCCAGCCCTCACTCAATCCTCTCCAGTGGAGTGCAGGAGCAAAGAGTAAAAGTCAGAGAACTCATTGTTTGAGATAAGACAGTTTAACAGGACAGAAAATGAAGACAATAATAATAATGATTGTAATAATAGTAGAATTATAAGAGTATGTAAAAAATTGCTCATCACCTGCTGACTGATGCCCAGCCAGTCCCCGTGCAGTAGCCCTGGCCCACTTTACTTCCAGTTTATATATTAAGCATGATGTCTCATGGTCTGGAGTATCCCTTTGGGCAGTCTGGGTCAGCTGTCCTAGGTGTGTCTCCTCACACTTTCTTGTGCCTCTCCAGCCTTCTCAAAGCATAAAAAGCTGAAAAGTGCTTGGTGTAGCATAACTACTGCTTGGAAACAACTAGAAGCACCAGTGTGTTATCAACATTATTCTCATATTATATCCTAAACACAGCACTCTACCAGTTACTGAAGGAAAATTAAGCCTATCCCACCCAAAACCACATCAGGCAGCCATTCCTAGTATTCTCCTGGAGACAGACAGCTGTTTTCTTATTGTTTAAATAGGACCCAAACCTTGTAAGAGGAGCTGCAAGTAATGGTCTCCTTATGTCTCTACACAGGAGGCTTCCCAGTTCTGGCACTAAACCATCTCTTATTAGACAGCCAAGCTATAATTACATCTGGGTCAGAAGGCATAAACTGACAAGTTTTACTTGGAAACAATAATTGGGAAAAGAAGCAATAACTAAGCTGAGATAATAATTTAGGATCCATTTTGCCCTCCTGAGAAGGCTTTTCACAGATTCATATTACCATAGGAATTAATATAAAATCCACATCCTGAAGGGTATGCAGAAGAAATTGTTCTAAGAAAATAGGCATAACCAGAAAAATACGCAATGAATTCTGAATTCTCAGCTGAACACACTGGAGTGGGAATGTGAAGCAGTAGTCTGAGGGTTGCTGTAGCATCTGGGGAATTTAGTTGTTGTGGTAGGAAAGAAAAAGTTCCCTTTCCCACATCTTTGGAAAATAAGACACCAGTTTGATCATCCATTTTTTTAAGGCATTCAATGCTATTTCTGAACTCTTGCTAATTACACTGGCTAGTTATTATACCCTTAGAGAAGCCCATTGTGAAATGCAGCCAGGTGTCCAAGCACTGGCTATCATACACTAGACCACAAGATACTTGAGGAAGGCAGTTTTTCTTCCATATTTTTGGAACTTCTTGTAGTTCAAGCAGATGCCTAACTGAATTAGATCATCAGTGACTGAGCTGCAGCCGTGACACATGTTTATAAAAGCAGTGCCAAGAGGCCAGTAAGGATCAGGAAAGAGGGTCATAATGGGATTACTGACTGTTTGGCCTGACTTCCTGTGTGATGGATGCCAGTCAGTCATTCCAGTGTACAGGCCATTTCTGATATTTGTGCTACAAGGCATAAATTTGGTCTAATGAGTAACAGACCTGGAAATGAGACCTTCCAGGGAAAAGCTTCAGACTGCCAAGCTTTTTACTCATGCCAGCTGTCCGAGCTCTGCATGTACCTGCTGCAGACCACATGCTCCTCTGGGGTTTTCAGCACATCTACCTTGGCTTCAGAGACACAGAGTGGGGGGAGTGGGTGGTCACACCAGGTGTGTAAAGCTGAGCAGTGTGGTACCTCTAGTGTGACCATGTGCAAGAAAATATGTCCCAAATAAATGATGCCATCCTGAGTGTGCCACAGAGACCAAGTGCTTCAGCAGACTGTATCAGGGAGAAGCCCTTTCACATTTGATACACTGCAGGAAGGTCATGGTAAGCACATCCCTGGCGCTGGCCTGGGAACAAAGTGAAGTCCTTCAAATTTCAGGCTAAGGAGAGAACACTTAGGGAAAACTATGAGCTCTACCATTTCTGAGACAGATTATCTTCAGATGTGTTTTGAGAAATTTCCCTTTCTAGAGGGGACTTGCAATGCCAGGCACAAGATCCTCTCCCCTCTTTGTCAGGGAGGTAGATAAGACAGCAGATCAAGAGGGAAGTGGTTGGTCTGTCTCCTTTGGCTGTGGTTGCAAAGTAGAGGTTGTATCTGTGAGCTGCAGAGGAGCAGCAGTCACTCAGCTGTGGTGGCTCCTGGCCTGGAAATAGGTCAAGCACAACAGGGGATCAGACAGCAAAGAGCAGAGGAGACTCTTCTCCTTCATGCTTTCATAAACCCAAGGATCAGGCTCAGCCTGGGGAGAGGCTGTCTGGGGAAAGAATAACAGGAGAAGGAGGATGGAGCTGAGAGGGACAGAGATGAACTTTTCTAGGAATGGGGGAAAACCCATGGATGTAAAAAATGTGGAAGGTCATGAAAAGGAGAGTAGAAAGCAGGAAAAGCCTGGGCATGGGTGGTCCTGGGGAAGTCCAGGGAGAAGGAGCATTTAAGAGCACAAAACAAGTTTTGTTCTTAGTACAGTCTATTATCAACTTGTACATTTCCTTTAATGGATTTTAGGTTAAGCAAGGTATATCTAAAACATGCTGAGCACATTGCATGAGGTGAGCAAACTCCTCTGATGCTTCACCAAGGATGTAATATCTTTCTAGAGTCTGGTTTTGTGCCTACATGTCCTCATGAGTAGTTCCTTGGTCTGTTCAGTTCTCTTCTGGGCAGGGCAGGCAAAACTCACATGAGACTGTGACCACCAAGAGTCATTGGGGTCTCCCAGGTGGGCCATGCCTGGAGCAGAGATGTGCTGCATTAACACCTGCTGATGCTCTTTGGATGCAATTGCCTATGAAATGAGGTAAAGATCTGTATATGTGCATACCTAACAGCCCACATCAAGACATGGTGTCCTACAAAACCCATCCCAGGGTAAGAGGACTGTGCTTCAAACAATTTATGTTCACATTAAAAAAAGAAGAAAAAAGTTAATTAATCACCCATATAGTTGGGATTATGAAGAAATTAACAGTAACATTATTTAAGACCAATAAGCTAGGCTTGGTATACTTCTCCCATTTTTAAATAGAGGTTCACAGAGGTCTGTCTTTCTAGCAAAGTTCTGACAGAGGCAAAACACCCAAATGTTCCTGAAATGATGTTTCTGTGGTCACCAGTGTGAGGTCAGATCCTGGTACACTGCAGCCTCTTTCACTCTTCCCAATGTTCCTGTCAAATTACTGATACCACTGAGTTCCTAGAAAATATCAAAAGATCAACACATAAATGGTGCAACAGACAATACTTCTCGTCGTCATGCAGTTCTTCTCCCTCCAGGGCTACAGATAATTTAATGGGAGAATTGGTTATTTCAAAATGAACTGTTCGTTATGGTATTTCCATTGACAGTTCAGTGAAACTGTCAGCTCTTCTCTCTCTAATTGCTCTTGATCAATAAAAGAAAAACATGCACCCTTAAAAGAAAATTATTTTGATGCAGCTGGAACAGCTCCCTCTTTAAAGAGACTGATATGGAAAAGAGCAAGCAACAGACACTGATGAGAACAGAAAGAAAGGAGGGATAAAACTGACACATTTTCCCAAACAATCACTTGTTACTTCAGTATTTCTGCAGTCAAACACAGTTACTCCAGAGGAAAGCTTTCCATGTCCTTCAGCAGCCTCTGCCAGAACAATTTATTTGGATTGGCTCCCGCAGGCACCCGAGAAAAAGCCAATTCTCGAGTATTTATAGGGGAGCAAGTGGCTAGCTTGTGTTGCATGAGTCAGGTTTCTCACTGGTGCCATTCAATCAAGCTACAGAGATTAACTTGGATGTACAGTCTCGTAAAACCTGCCATAGAATACCCATAATTGAATATAGGCTACACTAGCCATAGCATAAGTAGCAGCAATGTAATCTTAAACTGTAGTGGAAAGTATGATCTATCAACACTCAGGGTTTAATGGATTTCTGCGAAACACCTTGCACAGAATAACCTTGGTTGCTCATTCCTTGCCCTTGGTAACTCATTAAGCATTACTACATCACACAGAAAACAGACTAATGCCACAGTTCTTTAAAAACTAAACAGCCAGGAAAGTTAGGTCTGGTGCATGAGCTTAAGAAAAATAAAGCAGCAAGACCAGCTGCTGACCACCTCTGGCACAGGTGTCAGCATGCTCTCTGAGAAGGACATGGCTGCACACCAGGCAGGTAACTCATCCTGGTGCTCCTTTGATTTCTAAACATGTAAGATTAGAATTGATTTGGTTTGTTTTAAAAACCTCTGTATATAGCATACATTCTCTCCTAGCCAAAATGGTCACCTTTGGGATTTCAGAAGAATATGTGAATGCTCAGCTCTTCCAGGAACTGAATCAGTCTTATTTGTGTACCTAATCATGGCTTTAAAAGCTTAACTTGTAACATGCTGGTTTGAAAAATACAGTCACCTCCTTCCTAGTTATACACAGGAGACATGGAAAAATAAAAATTATAAAAGAATGTCTCCTAATCTGAAACAGCTTGTTTTAAAAGCCAAACCAGCATCTCCTGGGAGCACATGAAGGATATTTTTGTTTAGATGCAAGAGATAAACTGACGAGCTGTGAGATGGGGAGGATGGGAACAGACCTTGATTTATCATTTCAAATCCAAGCTTCATGTGAAATCTCAGTCCCAATATAATCTTCTGTCTTGAATAGATGGTACTCAGGCACACAAAAGCTTTTGAACTGCAGACTCCAAAATAGCAGAGGGAAAGCAAGAGTATCTATCACCTCCCTGATAGCCTCTGCCAGCTCTGTCTACCCATTTTCACAAAACATGTTCACCTTGCAGACACAGTGCAGTTTAGAAAATCACACTGGGCTTCATGTGATCACATTTCCCTCATGACCTTGAAGAAGACAAGATGAAAAACCAGGGGTTTCACTATGCCTTTGCAGCCCTGCCTTTGCCCAGCCTGCAATGATCAAACCAGGGAAGGTTTAGACCGGATATCAGCAAAAATCTACTGACAGGATTGCCAAGCATTGGAACGGGCTGCCCAGGGAAGTGGTTGATTCCCCATCCCCGGAGGTATTTGAAGATGTGTGGATGTGGCACTTGGTGACATTTTTAGTGGTGAACTCGGCAGTGCTGGGTTTATTGTTGGGCATTATGATCTTGAAGGTCTTTTCCAGCCTAAACGATTCTATGATTCTGCAAGAGTAACACCAGCAGGAGGCCACAGAGCCCACATGCTGTATGAAATCCTGCAACAAAATCAAACTTTTTGCTTTCTGACTTTTTTTCCCCTCCTTGCTCTATATTTCCCTAGAAACCTCACAGTCTAGTTTATTCTAATTTTGCCCTTTCTTCTATCAGGTTATTTTTACTCCTGCATTCCTAATGTAGCTTGAAATTAATGTAGCCTTTTTATTTATGTATCAGCCTCCTCAATGATATATGCACAGTTTGAGGAGAGATATAATTACAGGCTGCTGCAGAAGAGCACAACAGGCTGGTGTCATTACATCCCAGGCAAACTTCAGCTTTGTTTCTAATTCATGGCATATGGGAATTTTTTCAAAATATGTTTGATCTGAATGTCATTTTTGTAGACCCCATAATAATCTAAATCAGATCAGGACACAGACAATTTCCCCGTGCAGCATCAGAAATCACAGAAAAAGGGGCTGAGAGAACATGTCCCTGCTGCCTGGCTGACAGGGCAGTCCTTCATCCAGGGATTTTTGAGCCCAAATAAGGAATCAGCTAGTTCTGACTAATACTTTAATTAAAAGCACCCTAGACAAACACATCTAAAACTAAGCAATGGAGGAACAAAATTAATGAGAAAAACCTAAGTCCCCTTTGCAATGACCCCACTCCTGGATTTGTAATGTGTTGTCAAACTGTGGACAAATCACTTCTTGCCAAAAAAAAAAAAAAAA
>VWZS01004063.1:2013807-2116974 GCA_013397075.1 Rhabdornis inornatus
AAAAAAAGGGCAAACCTTGCATTGCTATTTGAGAGAAGAGATTTAGCTGTGACCCACTGGGGCCAGACATGGGTGTGTATTTCATATGGTGAGGACTGCAAATGAGGGGAGAACCAAGGGACATTTTACCTGGAGACTCTGACCTGAAGCAGCTGCTAAACAACAATTAGAAGAGGAAAAAAGAGAAGAAGGATTAAAACTTTCTAGTGTCTTTCTAATGGCTTTTGCTGGGGTATCTTGCTGTGGCCTATGAATATAGATAAAAAATGTAGTAAAAAAATTAACATGCTTTTAATTTTAAAATAAAGCTCACCTCAGTTTATCAATTCCCCCAAGGGTACTGTGGTTGAGATTAACTCTGGCTGGAAAATGTCTTTCTCATGCTATGAAACCCCGGAGTTTCTTAATCTCAGGGTATTTCCACCAAAAAGGAGAAGGTGAAGGGGAGCCTACAAGGCAGAAGAGGAAAAAAAAAAAAAAAGGAACCCTCAAACTTTCGAAACCTTATTTTTATACTAATTAGAGCCTCATCCAGGGATGCTATACATCTTTACTTTATAGGAGGGGCTGGGGCTGGATCTGTCATTTCTATTCTTGGCTAAATTCAATTTCCATTTAAGAATATTTGTTTAATCTCCATAATTTCTTCTATGTACAAACAGCATATATAATAGGGATGAAGGCAGGAAAAAATGAAAGACTTTCTTATGAAAATGAGACATTTTAATTAAATTTAAACATCATGGTATTTAGTATTTTGTTTAATTAAACAACTTTTTGTTTAATGTTGTTATGAGATGGTTTTTCCCTTAAATAAATTTTGCATTCCAGTCCAGGTATCAAACCAGGATCATTCTGGGCATTCTCAATGAACACTCTGGCCTGTGGGACATTGCACAACCTTGTGGTCTAAAGACCTTTGTAAGTGTGTCAGTAAACTGGTGAATTGGGATGGCACTTGTTTCACAGTGTAGGTTAGATTAGTCTAATCTAATCGTGCAGGCTTCCTCCTCTGGCAAAGGGGAAAGTGCATCTCCAAATGGCAGATCATCTCCTTAAGGGTTTCAGATTTGCAGAATAGCCTTCTGTGGGTGCCTCTCTGCCTGCTCTGAGCATTGAGCAGGAGCTAGAAGAGTACTTTTGACATTACTACTAGATGAATAAAAATAGAGAGATGACCTCATGCTTTAGCTTAAGCCTTTAATTTACTAGCTTTGGCATGAACTGTTGCACTAATTACTAGGAATTACTCCCATATTTCATGCGAAAAAGCCCAACAAAATGAAAATGGATATAGTAGAATGTGTAGCACTTCAAAAATTACTTTACATAAAATGGGAGATCAGAAACCAATTTAAAGCGAAGGGCAGGGGGAATCTCTGCAGCCTGTACAATTTAAATCTCATAAGCAACCAACTACAGTTGGTTTGGTTCTACTTTGAAAGGTACATAAAAACATCCCAAAAGGAAATCTCATTACACTATGACAACAATAAAAACACTTCTTAGTTGACCAGTGGAGCAATTCTAGAGAAATACCTAAGAAAGCATTGAGCAGAAAAAAAAAAGGGGATGGATTTGCTTACTTTTATGCAAAAACCTCACTGGACAGGTTTGGCTGGCAACAGGGGGAGGCTCAGCTCTGCAGACATCTCCATTCAGCAGGAGGGAGGACCTGTGTCACCCTGTGTGCACTCCCACATGTTCATCAATCATCTAGAGAAAACAAAAAAGATTGGAGATGGACTTTGCTGGGTGGCACTGAAAGGCACTGGAAATCCCCCAGTAACCGAGGGGGGCCACAGTGAAATGCTTGAGACTAAAACCAAGGAGTGAGGGACCTCTGATTTGATCCATTCTTCTGATGATGCCAAAGTAAGTGCTCCTCAGGTCTGAAACAAGATTTAGCCTTTCCACATCGCTGCAAAGGTCCAAATGATTTCTGCAGTGAATATCAAGAAGAAAGAGCCACTGCTTATTGGCCACAGACACATGAAGGCTGTATCCCTGCCCCATGGCACTGCCTTGGCAGAGCAGTCATGTTCCCCATGACCCCTCACCAAAATCTCCTTTATTTCTTGAGAGCTGAGTGTTGGATTTCACCAGCCTTTCAACCCAAAATCTCTCTGACACGTTTCATTTTTTTTTCTCTTAGAAGGCAGGACAAAAATTTCTGCAGTGTTTTCCCCTAGCTAGCTATCAAACAAATGCACAATTACATATTTGAAGTGGCGATAGGGAACATTAAGGCTATTCCAATTATAAAACCACCCTGCTCTTTACTGAAACCTGTCATTACCAAAAAAACCCCCATATTTCAATGTGATATTTTGTAAAATGGTAATACTGTGATAGTGATACAATTACTGCAAAGGCTGTGTAATTGGATGATTTAGGATATGCAGGGCTTTTGAAATACATTGGGCTTGTTCCTTTCTCTAAGATTGCTAACACTTTCTTTTAAGACTTTCATTTTACATTAATGGATTCATTTTACAAAATCCCCTCTTATGCTAGTAGTAGAAGGAAAGTCAGTTGGGCTAATTTGCTTTCTCTGTACTGTTTGTTAATGCACATCCTTTCACATGTCCCTGCATTCATCTCCACTCTAGCAAAAAAAATCTATTTTTTCTGTTGTATTTCCCAGAGATCTTTTCCTGCTCTCATTAATTTTTATTGCCTGGTCCAGACCACTCTCTGCTCTGCTAAACAACAGGCAAACAGAACAGAAGTCACGTTCCTACTAAAGTGGACAGCAAATTCCTCGAAAGGAAAAATAATTACCCCATGTATTTTTTTTCCACTCTGTCCCTTACACAGTCTGGCACTTGAGTTGTTTTTTTAAATCACTAACTACATCAGCTGGGGGTTTTCTGTGTTCTGTCATCAGTCACATCTAGCTTTTTCCCTCCATCCCATCTGCAAATTAATCCAGCATCCCCTGGGGTAAATTCATTGTTCAAATCATTCCTGTCAGCAGCTTGTGAAGGTCTTGGCTGGCTCACCAGTGCAAACACTGATCCCAGACCTTGTCACCTCAGCTGGGACACAGCTGCTCAGTGCCACGCCAGGCTGAGTCCAGGGCCAGGCCACCCCATGGCACAAAGATACAGCGAATTTTGTCTCTCAGCAAGAGGTAGGATTAGGGCTTGCTCTCACTCGTCACCCAAGAGGGACAGAAGTACTTTTTGATTCCACTGCATGCTGTAACCTGAAAGGGTTGTACTCCCCCCTAACACACACCAAGAAAAAAAGACTTTAGTTAATTGTTCTTCCAAATCTCCCTGCTATAAAGGGATAGCTGGTGCCAATGAATAATAAATTGAGTATTTGCATTTTTTCTTTTTCTTTTTCTTTTCTAAGTTAAATATTTGATGTCATTTGCCAACTATGGATCTAGTATCTTGTCACCCTTTTTTTGAGGTTAATTATACTCTGAGCAAATAACTCCATGGCTCACCTACAGAAGGTGGAAGTGCTGGCCTGCTGAAAAGTGCCAATTTCAAAACCAATTATTTCCTTTCTCTTTTGATTAGAAGAAAAAGGTGGCAAAATCTCTTTGCTGTGTCTATTACTACCTCCTTTGTTTGAGCCAAGATATTTCCACAATCTATTCAAGGCATCAGAGCTACTTTGTTTAATTGAAACCCTTCCCTCTGAGCTCACAGAAACGACACAGCCACAGCTCCTGAGGAGCTCTTCCCGTTGGAAGTGTGGAGACATGGTGACCACTGAGAGATTGGACTCACTTCCAGCCTCAAAACATTAGCTCTGTGTGACAGAGCCTCAGCAGCCTCATGGGAAAAGCAAACCTGCCAGGCTGGCTGGGTGCAAAACTGACAGAAAGAACACTCTGATCAATTTTTTGTTTTTAATCTGAATACCACTGAAGTGAAGCTCAACTAAACAACACATAGTGTGGGCATCAATTAACTATGTGAATAAGTAACTAAGTAGAAAAATAAAAATTGTTCTCACTGGGATTTTTAGGTTACAGGAGCTATTTCAGTGCTTTTACAAGATTGTAAGGATAAAATTTGAGAGTAATTCATTTTCTAGTTTATCTGCAGAGTGCTTGAGTAGAGATAATTGTGTTTTACGGTGCTTGAAAGAATCCAGAAAGCAGTTCAATGTCAACTTTTCTGCTGAGGCAATCCAATCTTGCAGATTAAATACTGATAAACATACCAAAGATACATAGCTCTTGGTAAGTGCTAAAGCCCATCATACTGTAAGTGTAATTTTGATGATGACTACTTTGCCACTAACTCAAAACAGCACCTGTCATTGTGTTTGAAGTAGGCAAAGTGCTGAAATGACAGTGCTGGAAGCTGTGCTCCTTTATTCAGAGGTGCCTTACAGAGACACAAGTGCAGCATCAGCTCCTGCAAACCAACTCATCTTCATGTTTCCACAACTTATGGGAAAGGCTGTGACTTTCAGAGCATGGAAAAAATCTCTCTTTGCTCATCCCTGATCTCTCTGCCAAAATAGGGAGCAGCAGAGTGCTTCTACAATACCAGTTCTATTTTTTTGCAAGAGGGTTCCTTGACTGTGGCTGAATAACACACAGAATAACACCCATGATACTGTGCCCCATTGTGACAGCTGTGGGTGAAAACTAACAAGGGGCAGCAACCTTTGCTCCTAATCTATGCAGAGGATGGTTCATTCACTGCCCTCTCATGCTCTGCCTCTCCAAAATCCCACTTTCTGTGCATCCCTGTATCACCCTCCTTAATGATACAACTAATTTCTCTGTTCCAGTTTGTAATGTATCAGCCACTGTATGCCTTTCATATTCTTCTTGACCAATGAAAACCTAAAAGTTAACTTGCCTAAGAAGACATGTGGAAAGACACATACCAAAAACCAGTGGGCTACAGCATCCAATTCCACTGTTTTTCCATCCACACCAGATCAGCCATGGGTTTGCCATGCTCCTCAGCACACCCTCATCACAGCCCTGGAAGGAGAGCAGGCTGACCTGGCAGGGTGGGCTCAGGAGGGCTCCCCATCTCACACTGACACCCCAAGGATCTGCCCCAGGCAGGGCTGGTGGAGCTCTGCACACCCTCTGCCCTCAGCCTGGGGCAGCGTCACTGCACACACCAGCAAAGAGCTCCAGAGTTGGCACTGATGGTGTGACCAGTGCTAATTTACTGCTTAATTACATCTCAGGGAGAAGCGATCTTTCTCCCAACAGAAAATCTTACTGATGTCAGATGAGGCTAGCACTGGCAGGGCTGCAGAAACCTATGCTTGAAGTAAGACATTATCAGAGCAGATTGCTTTCCCTCCTTCTATTTTAAATTATATATTGTTCTTTAACTAGAACTTAGCAATCACAATACAAGCTTAAATACAAAGCAACAATTGTAGATTAATTAAAAGGCACATGATTAAAACTAATCACTTTGAAGATTGATAACTTTGCAACTAATTTTATGTTTCATAATTCCTGTTCTCCAATATTGTTCACAAAAATCAATTGGCAATTAATTAACCTTATACCATTCAGTCAAAACTAAAAGAATGTTGGACATCTGATTCTATCTGTTAATAACTCTATTAAACAAAATAGCTAAAGCTCCAACTACATTTTTATAACAAAATTTCTTGAGTTTCTATCCCTTGCTTCTTGCAGGATGAGAATGAGTTGGAAGAAGCTAGATTTACCCTAAGGGACAAAGGAGGTCACCTCTGTCACATGAAACTGCTCCAGGATAGTGTGAACAGATGCTGGTCATGTCTACTGGTCTTCATCCAGACACGACCTCTCCAGAGGTGAACAATGATCTCCCAGCCTCTGCTGCAGAAAAATAATTCCCCATAGGCCATTATACTCTGTGCACTGAGGTGCAAAGCCAAAAGAAAAATCTGTAATCAAAGAGAAGAGGAGAAATAAGAAGTCATGACCATGAAAATGATACAGCAACTAAAACTGCGTTGCCTAGGAGACTTTGAAATAGCAAATTAAAATACTTCTGGAACATAAGCAGGCAAATGTAATACCAGCTAATGATAAAAAATGCAACACCTGAGCCATAATTCCAACAGACAAGATCTGGAAGCCATTTGACCTCGTACTTACCTTTCCCTGTGAAAGCACCTGATGGACAATTAGAGGTGGTTGGGGGGGGCTCATGACTGAGCTGCTGGGCTGGAGATCTCCAGAATGGCTCACCTCACACCCCTCCCATTCACAGGGCCAGAGCTGCAGCCTCACCAGGAGCTCCTGAAGACAAGGATGCAGAGACCCTCTGCCCACCCAGTCAGAAAGTGCCCCTTACCCACACATGAAAATCCCAGTACCGGGTGTACTGGAGACCATGTAGCAGGCAATGAGCCTAGTAATAGATGTATGCAGGAAAACAACTTTAAAAAGCACTGTAGGATTGAAAGTCTTCCCTAACAAAATGCTGGATGTCAGCCTCAGTTGATTAGCATAACAACTGAAATGTGTTTATAAATATGTCATAGTTTTGTAGCACTCAGAAACCTCGGGAACATTAGAGAGCCCTCAGGACACTTTCCCTAAAATGCAACCTACAAAAATGTTCTCATTTTCCTCAACACACTGGATAAAAAGATGAGAGCTTTATTGGTACTCAGGCATCACACATAGGTCAAGGGAAACACATGGGCAACATGTTATTACAGCGCTTATGGGCATTTTTCCAAGCAACATTGCCCAGTATGGAACATAGGACACTGACCTAGGTGTGGACCTGGGATTATCCTGGACGGCAATTCCTACATCCACAAAACAACAACCCATTACTGAGAATCTCTCACAGACATCTGTTAATTATTTTATGCCACACCAAGAGAAATACCGGGGACAGTGCTTCCCCAGTGGCAATTTATGGCCCCACCTTGGTACCTGCAGGCAGAGACAATCACTTTGCACTGATAACAACCAGGACCTCCAGGTAATGAGTCTTCAGGAGTGACATGAGCTGAAATGTAGTACAACCTCCCCAGTTTTCAAAGGTGGTGGAATCTGGAATGTCCTTTCTTGGTGGTCTTTTCTGCCTAAGAGAAAAACACCACCTCCTTTCAGTGTGGACTTGGCACTTCAGTCATGCCCATGTTGTGTTCCCATAGTCACTCTCAGGCAGGGCTGGGGGTGTTGCTGCCACACAGAGTGTCAGAACAGCTTATGGATCTGACCAGGCATCAACCTCAGCTCCTTCATTGGGTGTATCGGGTCTCAGTGTGCTCTCAACCTGCATCCAATGTACCACTCAGTGGCACCGTGGTGCAGCTACACCCACACAGAGGGGAGTGCAAGGTGGAAAGGGCAGACCCAGCCATCCCCTGCACTCTTAACTCAGCTTAAACAAATCAAGGTAGACTTGGGGAAGATGGTTATTGGAGAAGATGGTTATACTCACACTTGGGATGTCTCAGCAGCATTCATTAACTGATCTGATCAACCAGTTGAATATGACCTCAGTGCTTCTGTGATGAAAACTCAACATTATATGAATTTGAAACAGAAGCAATAGCAGTGAATCACTAAGAACAAGCACCAGACAAGTGCAGTTGGCTGAAAGTCAGATGCGTTGGCTGCCAGTGAATTTTAGTTGGTGTCTGTGCACGCATATTTTTGTACTTTTGTGTATAAGGCATATAAGGCTATCTGGAGGCAATGTTTCAAGCAGAGGGCACAAGGCACACACAAAAGTCAGACTTGAAAATAGAATTTAATTGTATTTTTCAACTTATTTTATTATGTCATCATCAAAAGTCAAGGTTGGGATTGTTTCAATTAACTGACCTAAACCTTTTCTTCTCTGTGATTCTGTATTTTAAGGATATATTAAGTAAGAACCATCATTAGCCAAAGTTTAGGCAATACATATGAACTAATTTTTAATTGAGCCAAAGTACAGATTAAATAACATTGTTTAAGACATCTTCTCCAAGCGTTGTTTTCTCTCACCCCTGAAATGAGGATAAACACATAGCTGTCTGTTTCGTCTCTCAGGGGATATATACTTAATAATTCTCATGTGATTTTGACTTTTGGACAACGTCTACACCACTATTTATATTATGATTTCTCACCTGATTATTCCTTATTATTTCAGAGTTATCATACTCTGCCTGGATGTTTGGTAGTCTCCCTTTTCAAGGGTATACAGATGATTAAGAGTTTATTTTCACAAAGTATGTGGATTGGTTTTCTCTGCTAAATACCAAAACAATATTCAATTGGGAGAATTAGGCTTATGAAAGAGATGTTAAGGCAATGTCAAAGATCTTTTAGGGAGACGGAACTTCTGTGCAATAACAACATGGTTGGATTAACTTTACAACAAAAGGAAATTAGACTGGATTTCTACAGAGTCAGTTTTGTTATTCTAGCTAACAATATGATTAACATTGAATGAATAGTAAAGGCCTCATTCATGCTTCGCTTAGCACAAATTAATGTGACTGATTACCCAGCCTCTCTGTACTGGCAGAAATTCTCGTGTCTCCTAGGCTCATTTATCCAGAAAGTCTCACTTCTAAGGGAGTTGACCCCAGGTAGGAAAACACAACAGCTGAAGCCTTTGAAGCTTCAACTTCGTTGCCTTTTCCTCTGGACAGCCAGCTTCACCTTCATGCTTAAGGGGGTAAAAGTCTACAGCCCCAAACATCCAGCTGGGCTCCCTTGCAGACCTGCAGTTTGACAGTAACTTCAGGAATTTTTCCTTTCTCAGGGAGGTTCATTTTTTTCTTAAATTATTCCCATGCTCCTTCATTGTCAATGACCAGACTATCCTAGACAGAGGTTAATAATAGGCTTGAGATTAGCTGCTGGCACTCGTTGAGGACCATCCCTGACTCCCCAAGGTGCCATGAATTAAAGCTGCTGCTGAATAGCCCCTTTCTGCCAAGCACCTGAGGAACCTGAGAAGACCATATGGGCTGTGAAAATGACAATATGCACATCAAGTGCTGTTTGTGTTTGTGGTGAAAAAACAAGTCAGCACAGACTGACATCAATGTCAGCATGATGAAGGCTGCAGAAAAAAAAATGTAAGCTGTAGATTTATCCTAAGAGGCAGGAAACCAGGCAGGAGCAGGTAACTTCCATCTCTCCTGCTGCCACTGCCCCATCGCATCAGTAACACTGGAGCAATCCACTGCCTAAACACAATCAACATGAAGAGCCTTGACTTTGCCTTCTCCTCATCCTCACTAAGTACAACAAGGATGAAAACTGGAGGCAGTGAAAACAGTCCACTTGCATAAGCAGGCAATTGTCTCTCTGGGAGCTCACATAGTCCTTACATTATCCCTTAAAACACCTTCCACATTCCACCAGAGGAACCTGAGTTTCACAAATGCACAGAAGGCACCAGCAAGACTGAGTGTGTTTTGTGGTTTCAAGACATGACGGTGCTGAATCCAACACCCACCCCCCACCATAAAAGCCTGCAGCTGGATTTCTAGAGCTGGACTGAATGGGGAACTGAGTCCTGGCTTTATCCTTATGCATTCATGGCTGACTCAAAGGGAATCCACTAAGGATGTAATGGCATTGCCAGGGTTCTCACTGGGGTATTGGCACTGACCAGTGGGAATCTTACTGGCCATCCTTCAACTTCTGTCTCTTTAATCACCATAAAAATGACCATACTCTCTTAAATGGCACTGATTCCCCTGCTGAACATAGTGCAAGGCAGTGCAATGCTGCATTAGGGGCAAAGCAGAAGTGGCTGACCTGAGTGCAACCTGAAGGGCAAAAAATGGAAGCAAAAGCATTGAGTCAAAACAGCTGCAGCTTACTTGGCTTCTGCTACTGGCAAGGTACCTGGAGATGGCTTTGGGGAGCCAGAGAAAGACAGGGAAATATGGGAAGAAGAGGACTGAAGAACGTTCTGATGGTCTGTTGGTGGGGGAGGAGGAAAGCAGGTTGCTCAGAGTGAAAATCCAGAGGAAACTCTGACACACCTAGGGGCGTCACATAATATTGTCACCATACTTCCATTTTTAAAGGCACTCAAAGAAGTTGAATGCCCTACGTAGTACAAAGAAGTTTTTCCAAACTAGAGAATAGGGTATGGATCCTACCACTGGTGAAGTGAAGGCAGCATCTGCTTTTTCAGTGCATTTGCCCAAGAACAGCACCTGAAGGAAACTAGTTCTGGTACTATTCATTTGGTAAATTACTTTGAATACAATTCTTAACACTACAGGCTAGGTAAATCTTAACTGCTGTGCTAGTTCAGATAGACAAAATCCAAACCCAATCTCATACCAAGTCTTGATATTAAACCAATTACTGCTGACTGTGAAACACATGCAGTGTGTTGAAGGCTTTTGATCTTCCAGAAAGGGTGACAGAAGCTTCTTGCAACATGCCCCATACTGAAATGATCTGGCTGTGGTGCCACGACTCTGAACACTGGCATGTGCTGCAGACAATTTGAATCACAAAAAAAAGCTTTTTTTTCCTTTACATTGGTCACTGTTTTGAGCAGTGGAAACTACCATTTCGGTCCATTTCCACAAACTGATGTGAGAAGAACAGGAGGAATTACTGAATACCTTCTCTAAATCACATGCAGTTGTCACTACTGGTAGTTCCTGCATGACAGTGTCTGAGTCTCCTGAAGGTCTTCCTGGCATCTGCAATGCACATGTCACTGGCAACCAGAACCAAACCAAATCCCCCTTGAGTCCTCTAAGACAAACAAGATAAGAATGGGAAATTATTCCAATATTCTTCCTGGCAAAACTCTACAGATGCTTAATTTTTATCACCATCGTGTATACTATGTCTGCGAAAGTTAACAAAACAAAGAAAGGAAAAGAAAAGGTTTCTCCAAGAATATGCTTGTAATTTTCATAGCAGAGTAAGTCCTTGAGTCATACAAAGGACAAAGCTGTGATAAAGCTAGGTGATATAACCCCATTTTTCAGCCCTACATTCTCTAAATATTTCACATCTAGCAACATTTATGTATATTCCCAAAAGTGAAAGTCAAGAAATTGTACAGAAATTAGCATTTATATATATACATATCTCTTTGACTCTTGAATGGAGAAAAAAAAAAGGTTGTACATTAAATTGGAAAGCCCCATAGTCCAGAATATGGTTCCAGAATGAAAACAGTTACAAGAAAACCCCATTCCAATAGATTGTATTTGTCACAGTTTGTCCTTAGCTAAAAGCAAATCCATGTCTAATTGTAAAGATTTGTCATTAGGACATATATATGTAGTAGTCTGAGCAAGAGACAGGAAAGGTGATCAGATTTTGTTACTTTTTCTCACGTTGCTTTTTTCATGGTAGTTAATTAATCTGCAAACTTAACTCTTTGTACAAAAGGTTTTGTAGAACTCACGGACTTCATGCTTCTGAAGATTACCCTGACACAGATAATATCCTGACACAGGAACACAGAGCTTTGTTTTAACGATGGCAATGATGTTGAAAACCGGTAAGATAACCATTCCCCTTCCTGAAAGAATGCACAGCTTTTATGAATATTTCTAGAAGCAAAATAATAATAGTAATATGGCATTCAAGAAGAATGCAGAATTCTTTCAGAATAACAGTAAAGGACATTTAAAGCATGTTGAGATGCTGGAGGATGTCCAGAGAAGGACAAGGCTGGTGAAAGATCCAGAATACATGTCCTGTGAGGAGCCTCTGAGGGAGCTGGGGTTGTTTAGCCTGAAGAACAGGAGGCTCAGGGGAGACCTTATCACTCTCTACACCCACCTGACAGGAGGCTGTAGCCAGGAAGGAGTTGGTCTCTTCTCCCAGGCAACCAGAAACAGGACACAGTCTTTAGCCACACATGGGGAAATTTAGAGTGGACATCAGGAAGAAATTCTTCACAGAAAGGGTGACTGGGCATTGGAATGTGGTGTCCAGGGAGGTGGTGGAGTCATCATCCCTGGAGGTGTTTAAGGAAAGACTGGATTTGGCACTCAGTGCCTTGGTCTGGTTGACAAGGTGGTGTTATATCATAGGTTGGACTTGATGATCTCAGAGGTCTTTTCTAGCCTCATTGATTCTGTAGTTCTGTGAGTTTGGGGAGAACAAAGAAAGGACTCAAGTCCTGAAAAGACAAATACGATACCAGAATCCAGAGTAGGATATATATGGGATTAATTACACAACAAGACTATAGCCACAAATACATCTGCACACTGCATTACATACTATCTTTTTCTAAATCTAGCAAGTTTCCTGTCACACATGCACAGTTTTCCAGGCTGGTTATGTCAAGGATAGAAGTCATTTACCCGAGGTAACTCTGCCAGGAATTCCCTAGGGATGGATGAGAAGCAGGAGCTCTCCAGGGCCTCTTGCCTGGAGCCCTTTGCTCTGAGCCCCGCTGGGCAGCAGGCAGGTACTGCACACCATGGCCCCGTGCCAGTCACACTGTGGCTCCTGGCAGAGAGCACGGGTCATTCCCGGGAAGGAAAACCTCCTCTGATGCCAGGGGAACAAAATGAAATTACTCCTGGCAGGATGTGGAACGGGGATTGTTCAAGCACAGTGGATCCAGGTCTCAGTTTTCAGAGTCAGAGACTGAAAAACTGACAGGGCAAACACGACTGGGAGGAGGAGGAGGGACAGACAGATATAGAAGGATCTCCCCCCTCGCAAGCCAAATATACTGCTTTTGGCAAAAATATGATTAAGATTTAATTACTAGGTAAGAACAATCTTAGAATCCCTAAAGGAAAACCCTGAGTTGTTCACAGCAGGAATAAACCACTAAATTAATTTTTGTCAGCGCTTGCATAATCCAGGCTAAGGCAGAACTAACATTAAACTTAAAATTCCTTGTAGAGCAAATCTTTGCCTTACCCTGGAAGGGATTAAATATCCATGAACATGCTCTGTTGTGGTATCACAAACAAATAGGTTTTCTGGTAAAATAAACATATGGAATAGGTTTTATTGAGCTTATTTCATAAACCAGAACAGGACACAAACTCAGAAGGGCTGCTACTGAACCCAACCTTGCAGCTTCACTCTAAGGTGGACAGGGAGACACACTAAACGCCAAGTGGGAACATCTGGCTTCCACAAGCAGCAAACTCTTTTCCCCATAGCCTCAATTTCTCTTCCAGAAAGACGCAAGGTACTGTGCTTTCCATGTTTTTGCACAGGACAGAACAACAGAGTAAGGCAAGTTTGTCAGCTAAATATCTGCTTAGCTAGCATCACATAACATTCAAACCAAAAACTTTCAAAAGTCTTAAGAGACAGAGAGACTCACTGTTGAGCTGCGTGTGCCTTCCAAATTCGCGCAACAGGGATGCCGTTCCAGTGTTTCACCAACCTCACCATAAAGACTCTCTTCCTTGTATCTAAACTGAAGCTCTCCTCTTTAGTTTAAAACCATTACACCTTGTCCTATCACTACAGGTCCTACCAAACAGTTTGTCCCCATCTTCGTTATAACCCCTCTATAGGTATTGCAGAGCTGCAACAAGGTCTCCCTGGAGTTTGGAGCCTTCTTTTGTCCCAGATGAACAACCCCAACTCTCTCAGCTTTTCCTCATAGCAGAGGTGCTCCAGCCCACCGATTATTTTCATGGCTGTAATCTGGACTTCCTCTAACAGGTCCATATCTTTTCTGTGCTGGGGACCCCAGAGCTGGATGCTGTGTTCCAGGTGGGGTCTCACCAGAGCACAGCAGAGGGGCAGAATCCCCTCCCTGACCCTGCTGGCCACGCTGCTTTGGATATAGCCCAGGATATATTTGGCTTTTGGGGCTTCAAGCACACGTTGTTGGCACATATTCCCACCTCTCATCTACCAGACCCCCAAATCCTTCTCCACAGGGCTGCTCTCAATCCCTTCATCCATCAACTTGTATTGGTGTCAGGGTAATCATGGCAGTCAAATACACACAAGCAGCAAAGAATAGAGAAATTTTACAAGAAGCTGCACACACATGTAAGCAGGAAAGGACCATGAAACTTGGGACACCTCATAGTACAAACCTATAAATACTTCACCAGCTGATGCAAGTGAAGCTGTTTTGGCTTGCATAAGAGCAAAACTGGCTGCCATTACTTCGGGCATGAAAAAAGGCTTGTGGATCCAAGCCCATGTATGTTAGATCAGTTGATACAGCCAGAAAACACAGACAATACCTGCTCTGACCCCCAAGCCTCACCTTGCTCACATTCACTGTGACGAAGCCCAGTGAAGTTCCAAGAACCAGGCACATAGCCCTGCCAGGACTTGTAGGAGAGCCATGGGACCTGGGCAATCCTAATGCCCCACAGTCCTGCATCACAGATGACACCCCACTTCAGAGACAAAATAGCCCTGTCAGCCTGAGGGCTGCTCTGGACCAAAGCACCATAGTTATTTGTGGGGACCAGGCTCGGACAGTAAGTGTTGGCACCCCCTCCCCAGGCACACACCAGGCTGCTCAGCAGCAGCTTGTCTCGCTCAAGCCTGCCATCTGCACCCTGTGTGTGTAAATATGTCCTTGGCAGCTGTGCAACCCCTCTGGATGTTTCACTGACCTATATTCCCAGGGGTATACCTCACAGAGCAGCACCAGTGCTCTGCAAGTGCCATTTCTTCCACACACCACAGCAGTTTCCCGTTGTGCCCACCCATCACCTTGCACACTGCAAAAAGGACCACTTCCAGCATGAGCTCAAGCCTCAGGCAAAAGCACAGCTCTTTGGCTGAGAATTTAGGCATCACCTCAGCTCTGACATGCTCACCAAAGGGGTTTGAGAGACGGAGCAGCACAGCTCGGTCCACCAGATGTTCAGCTGTGTCTGAACAGCAGCAGGCCAGTATGTCAGGCACTGCAGGAGCTCCCTAAACAGGCCCATTAGCCGGAAAAATAGGGCACTCTGCCAATTAAATTATTAACCTCCAGGCGTATTTGCACGCATCAAACATACTCAGCTTTTCCAGTTTTCCTCCTTTTGCTACACTCAGTGACCCATACATGTCACAGCACTCCATGTGGCTAGGAAAACATTTTCATAACATTTTGTGAGTGAAGAATAGCAGAGACTAAGCCCTGCAGAATATCATATGGCAGGTCAAGGGAAGAGCCTGGAGAAATGCCTCCTGACTCAACATAGAGTGCTCTGTCTATCACATCACATTTCCGTGTAGGGACATTGCTGCATCTGCCACATGCTGATAGAGTTGTACAAGTACAAACAAAGGTACTAGGTAAGAAATCTTAAAGCATGTGGGATTTTTACATAACTGAACAGTCTCTTTGTTTTCTCTTCAACTTCTTACATGGAAGAAGTTATTGCACCTTAAAGTCTTCATAGGCTGTGCTTTAAAAAGCGCATTTTAAAACCTGTAAGAATTAAAAAAAAAAAAAAAATTAAAAAAAATTTAAAAAGACAATTGTTCCACTTGCATGGTACTATTTCCCTCTCTTTTCTGCTCTGAAGCAAATGGATGCTTCCAATCAATGGACTCTGGGCTCTGTTGTATGGGGCAAATCACCCTGAAGTACTATCAAAATGCACAGCAGCAGCACAGGCCCCGGAGGCATTATTAGATCCTCTGACTACATTTATGGTCACAAATTTTTGGCTGCAGTTACAGCTGAAAGAGTGACATTCTTTCATTCCTCAGGTCAAACTAATTCATATTTTAAGCATGTCAAAACTTCGAAAAATCACTTAATCATTTGCATCACAGCCAAGGGTGTTTTTTTTCCTTAAGTTTGAACAGGGGAAGCACAGACATAAGCCTGCTGGGGGAAGCTCTGCAGCATAGGAAACTCCTAAGTACACCTCCCACTGGTTTTCAATGGGAATTATGCTCTTCGAATGCTTTTGAACACTTACTCCACAATGCACATCTTTCTTCACAAGTTCCGTGTCAAGCAGCACTGCCCTTTGGCAATGGGGAATGTCTGACTGCTCTCCTGATGTAATGCAAACAGAGAAGTGAAAGGGAGAGACAAAACGGACCTTACTTCAAATCATAGAGCAGGGTTGTCTGTATTAATCAGTTCAAAATAAGAATATCAAAGAGCAGTCTCCATAAGTTGATATATTTGACAGGACATTTTGAGAGGCTCAGGGATGTAGAAACAGCTTTTATATAGTCAGAACAAAAGCAGCAGACAAAATCAGGTGTTAAAAAGCCTCTAACACTACTGAGGTTTCCTTAGTAAAGTCTGTTCTGATCATCATGTTTTAATTTCACACAGCTGTCAGGTGAACATCGTCCTAGCCATATGCTCTAGCACCATCTAGCTTGTGCCTAAGGTACTTTCTTCCCAAGTAGGGAAATGGTTAATTTGTCATAAATGTGTCATTTCCTTCAAGTATAACTGTCTGTGCTTCAGTTATTTTAGTTATTTTGACATTATAATCCAAATGAAAGCAAAGGTAGTGAGTACAAAGCAGTCTCACATGTTGAAGAGGCCCCTTCATGGATCAATTCCTTCAGCTGTATCCTTTTCCTTCTGTCAGTTTATCTGTTCCTCTTTTCTGTACTTGAATCCTGACAAAGATACGTATGTGTGTTAGATATTTCTAAAGTTTACACTTCAAATTTTGTTTGCTTCAACAAGGTTCCTTAGAGGAACTCATTAAGATAAACAACGAAGAATGGATCAAAATAACACACCACCAATTTTTATTAACGAGGGGAAAAGCACCAACAAGATGTAAAACAGAGAAGAGTTGCTGTTCATCACAGGCAAGGCTAACGGTCAGTATTGGGAATGGCTTTTCCCATGGAGGATTGTGGTGGCTCCCAGTAGCCCTTGTGCCCCACAGAAGTCACCTTGATGCACTCTAGCTCAGAGCTTAAATGCAGGCAGTGCGAGCAAGAAGAAAACCTCCAATGAGCCACTTAGTGGTGTGGGAATTGATGTTTAACTTGGATCATCCAGAAAATCATATGTGATTCCATTCAGTACTTGAGCTGACATAAATTGTCCTGCCCAGATTCCCTAAAGTGAAATTCATACTTACGGAAACTGTGATAAGGACCAACATTACCCTGCAGCAGATGTCAGAAGACCTCTCCTTAAGGAGTCAAGAAGGCTGTTTTTCTTTCCCTGATCCTTGTTGGAAATGTCAGGAGAGTTTTTACAAATTGTGAAGGCTCTCTAGTTATACTGCTGCAGGGCTCATCAGAAATATTTGTAGAGATCTCACTAATATTTTTGGGGTGGGCTTCCACTTCTCCCTGGAAAGGACTGCATAGCTGAACACTGACTTATGGCACAGGTTTACACTGCAGCAGAGTGTAACAGAGGAAGAGGCTTGCAGACAGCTGTGTGCAATGCCACTGGGGGAGGTCACATTGAACTAGTGCTCATGTTATCTCTCCCTCCCGAACGAGAGCAGACAGGTCCTAATGCACCGTGTCTGCCCTGGCAGCCCCGGGGAGCAGTCTCAGCTCCTCCACTGCAAAGGACTTTGGCAAAAAGCAGCTGGGGCAAGCATTGATTTGGGTATTGTTCTCATTTTTGCTGAGCTAAAGCTTTAGGGTGGAACTCAGCTGGTTTGTTTTCCTGTCAGCAGCTTCATGACTAAATTAGCTAGTGAGTTACAAAGTGATGATGCCAAAAGTGCAGCAATGCTGGGAGCCTGGTCACAAGCAGGTGTATCTAGAGACCAAGCAAAACCCTATTCTTCTGCCAAAGCTGCAGCATAGCTTTATGTGTTTATGTGAAAAGCCCTTAAGGCTGTCAGTCAGGAGCTTTCAACTTAATTTTGCAAACATGGTAAGTCTCCAAGACTCAAGCCTTTCTAATACAAGGCAATGAAAAGCACAGGAACCAGGCTCAGCAGGGACATTGCCCTTCAGAGGGATTTAGAGATCCCCAGCTCAGCACTACGCCAGGGCAAACCATTTCCAAAAACTGCATTTTCCTGCCTGCAGGTTACAATATACTCACAGAGGCAGAAAGCTCATTAGCAGCCCTAATCTAAAGGCCATCCTCCCTGACTCGGTGTCCTCCCTGACATGCCCGTGCCACTGTTCTCCTGCACAAGAGGCCGGGTCCCTGGGAGCGCTTCCACCCCTGGGAGCAGCCGGACTGGACGCTCATGGCTCGGGCACGGTGACAGACCGCGCATCTCTGCGGCGCTTGGCAGCAACGACTGATTTCACAGAGGATGCTCCATCTGTCACCGTGTTCTGCAGCAGAGCTTGACCTCGCTAGCACTAAGGAAGCCCCAGAAGATTAACATTTAATGATGCTTTCAGTTTCAGCCCTTGTAGTTTTTCATCTCTCAGAGGGCAGACATGGAAGAGAAAGAAAATCGTATACTATGTACAGCATATGGGTCTTCTTTCAGCCATCTGCTTTAATATGCTTACTTTGAGAGACTCAGATTTTTAAAATTATTTCTACGTTGAAAAAAAAATAACCTACATATACCTTATTCCAGAAACAGAACATTGTTGCTTCTTGTATACCCAGACCATTTTTGTTTTGATTTGTGTAACCATCATACCTAAATCAGTTTAAATAAGTAAACACAGGGGATATGGTTCTTGGTGGCAGTCTGAGCAGAAGCAAGGAAACTAAACCTTGCCAAGACAGATGGACTAAATGAGATCCTTCATGTCACTGTTTGTTGTCTTGAAAAACACATATAACCACACAACTTAATGCAAAAATAAATCCTTAAGGGACAGTAAAGTGAACCAGAAACACTGAGTTTCCATTCTTTTTGTTAAGTACTCCTGTTCTTTTTTTTTTTTTTTTAATCTTCTGCTTGTGAAGCATCCAGCTTGTGCTCTGTGCCCAGGAGCACGTGCAGATAAAGTACCTGGAGGTCTGCACTGTTCCCAGAGACCCATCAGAGCTACCTGGAGCACTAGGTGAAGTCAGTAAGGTCATCAAAAACACAGATGTTGAAGAAACAAAACTGTGGTATGAAAGTTCACGAAGTATATATTTGGTTGCATGGATGAGCATTTGATGACCTAGGTTAGTGTTTGTATGAAATAGTGACCAGAATGAGGGATTTACATGAGAAAGTACAGGGACAAAAGTGATGGCCCAGAAGGAAGGAGAAACACAAAAGCTAGCAGAGACATTCCAAGCCCATTGAACAGTTCTGGAAGATAAAGGTAAGAATTTTCATTTTGGGATTAAACTCTTGGGATTAAATTCTTAAATTAAATTAAATTAAATTTTGGGATTAAATTAAAGTTACCAAGAGACAATCCAATAGTCAGATCCTTAAGCAAGCAGATCACCTAGGAAAGTGATAAATCAAGGGACAAGAGGATAATAGATACTGCTTCAGCCATGATGCCTTAGGGGGAAGCTAGATGGGAACACAGGAGGCTACAGGGGGAGAGAAGGAACTGAATAGCACTACAGTCACTTCAGCGGCCAGAGCCCAGCTATTATGTGCATTTTACTAAAGAGAATACCCGAGATGGCAAAAGTCCAGTGAAAATAAGAGCTGTGCAGTCATGAGGGTAAAAACAAGGCAATTAACCTGTCCCATGCAGCAGCTTTCATAGCTTGTTTTTTAAGGCCCATGAGCCTTCAGCAGCCAGTCAAGCAATGCTCACCAGCACCCTACCAGCAATGAGGTTACCTCAACAAGTTTCTAGTACAAGTTTCTTTGCCTGAAGAAATCAGAAAACTATTATCAATGCCTAAAAAACTGACAAAAGTAAATTGGGAAGACAGGAAGTCACTTTTTTTGCAGTCAAGACCCTCCAAAGGAAGAAAAAGAAATTGCTTCTTAGAGTTTAAAATTGCAAAATCATAAGGTTGCAGCAGACTCCTAAGCATCCTAGAAACTGAGAATCATGAGTTTGCAGAAAGGGTGCCCAATAAAGGCTTACAACACCCGCAATAATTTAGAGAACAACTCCATTCACAGATAGTCAGAGCTTGTGCTCAACTGTCCAAGTCACAGCAGATCTGGCTCAGAGGAAACTTCATTCTTCTTGGTATCATGAAAGGCCATGTGTTTCATGCTGCAGGTATTCCGTGTCTTCCTGGCCCATCCCTGTCCTACTCTGCTGTAGGATGGATACCCCTGGATACCCTGAGAGACATGCTGAGCTGAAGCATATCATCCCTCAGGGAAAGAAAACCATCCAGAAAAATTTGGCTCTTCCACCTGCACATCTCACATCCCCTAGCTAAAGTTCAAAGGAGATAGTAATGGTACAAAGTCCAAAAGGAAATTTACTCTTCGTAGTAAAAATGGGTGTTTGCAGTTAAATGCAAGTATGGAAATAAAAGAGTAAAGCCTAACAGAAAACTGAACTCCCTGGAGCAAAATCCTGAGGTATTAGTAGGCATTGTTTAATGTTTAAGCATTGTTTAAGCATCACCATATTGTGTTCTTTCTACCCCAAATGTATGCATTGACACAGTCCCCAACAGCAACACAAAGCAGGGAAGAAAAGAGTACAGCAAAGCCCTGTAAGCAGATCTGTCTCCCTGTGGAACATTTTCAGGGTACATTCCTTAAGTGTAGGGTCCTGGCCCATGTATGGGTGGCATAACTACAGGATATAACCATTATAACCACCACTAGATGTAAAGATACCCAAACACATCAGCAAGAACAATCACAGCCTCTAATTAACACTGTGAGAAGTCAGAAAATATAGATCATGCTTAGCTACTGCCTCATTTTGTTAACAAGAGATAATTGAAAAATTATATGCTAAAGTGATTGCCTAATCATCACATCAAATTTGTTAAAAATTCAATTCACCATGATCAAATAGTTATTTACAAAAAAGCAACAACACACAGAGCACATGACTTTTTCAGGGTCTATCTCACCAAGTCTGAACAAACTGCCTTTGTGCAAGCAATTTTACAGAGGAAGGAACATAAAAACTCTTTCCCAGCAGCTTTTGCACTAATTTTGGAAATAAGAATATCCTTCCTGCTGCTCCATCACTTCCAGTTTGAGAATTATTCTTGTCCCTTTGCTGTGTGTCGTGAGGAACTTCTGATGTTCCCCCTTGCAGCACTACCCTGACCCCAACCATTCTCCCTCTACCATCGAGGTAAAGGTCATGAAGGTCCACAGGAAGAGCTTGCATGACTCTGTGCCTCCAAAATGCAGGATTATTGACATTGACAAAAAAAGTCCTCTGTCACCTTCACCCCCTAATGATGTTCTCTTAATCTAGGTTTTCAGTGAGGAAATGTGTCATCTAAATGCATAATGAATTATTTGTAAGTAATTTAACCCAAAGAGCTTTGTTCCAAATTCATGTTAAGCTCTGCAGATATAACAAAGTAGTCAGGACACAACTTATTTTAGGAATAAGCAATATGCTTTGGGCAGAAATCTTAACTTGTAAATACTGCATTCTGGCCCAGCAGATTTTCTTCCTGATAGACCATGACCACTTCATAATTCTAGGGCAAAACCATGAAGATTAATAAAAAGCAGAAAAAAGATTTTAATCAACACAGCCAGCTGGTCTGTGGTTTGGATTATGTTGTGGAAGGCAAAGTGTAACATTAAGATTGAATGAAAAATGCAAAGCACTGATTACCCTGCAGATCATCTACTGGCTAAATTAAAATTAAACTCAAATTTGCAAATCCTGTGCTTATATTTCTGCATGTAGGCAATTGTGATATATTTAACACCAACTAGAAATTTTTTAATCTGCCTTTAATATAATGAGTTTTGTTTCAAATCCTGTTCATAGAAGTCACTTTCCACCCATTACTGAGAAGATGACCTATTTTACATCTCATCCTTTAAAAGTATTGTGATGAATTCCTTTTCTGGAGGGAGTAAAGCAGGACACAGGATGCCTGGAAAGCAATTAGATGAGGAGAGGGAACCTGCTTAAAACCCAGGAGCAGAATTATGAAGGCTTATCCAATACAGGGGCATGCAGCCAAAGGATGGGACTTCTGGTCTGTGAGGAACAGCTTTGGATGCCTGGGAGAAGGTGCCTCCTCCAGGACACAGACCCAGAGAGGCATCAGGGGCTGCAGCCTGGCCACTGCTCCTGATCAGCAGATGTAGGCTGCTGCCAGCTGCTGTGGGCTGGAGGGAAAAGAGGGGAAACAAACTGGCTGGACCCTGGCCAAGGAGAAACAAAAGGCTTGTGTGCCATCCCCACATCGTCCTGCCCCGCCGGCCACCCAGTCCGCAGGGCACCATAGCAACCAGAGTTAAAATTGGGTCAGGATTGCCAGTGCAAAACCTGTTATTTTGAATATAGGGTTTGCACTGAAAACGTTCATTCATGTGCTGTTTTGACAGAAAACATGCTATTTGGCAAAGCTGAAGAGGGGAGAGGAAACTATGCTTATGAGGAAATCGGTGCCCAAAGTTCTGTGAGTGCATGAATTTTTCTTTTTTTACTGGCACTGTACGTGGACAAGACACACTAGGACTAACTTAAGTGCCATTACACATCTTGAATCTCACTGAGGTTCCAGGCAATCCCTGTGGTGCCGTGGGTGCATCAGCCAGGCTGCTCCTGATCACCTGCCAGCATGGCCCAAAGATAAGCAGGAGGGGAAGCAAGTCACTGGACAAATATATGTGATCTACGACTGGGACATACTTATGCTTTGGCCTTTCCTTAGAAAGCACAGTTCTTTCAGCTAAATGCATGACTCGTAGCCAGCAACTGCCACTCCAGGTATTACGTGATGGTTTGCAGATGTTAATTAAAATTACTCTGTCCATATTAGAAGAATTTAACAAATACTATGCATGCATAAGTGCAGGGGAGAGTGGTGGAAGTGTAACAGCGAAAACAGGTTCTTTCAACTACTTGATACACACTCTACAGAAAAGAAAACCATTCATACTTTTTCTGGATAAATATTTCTGTAGCTTGAGAAGGATATTGAGTTGCCAGAATGCCAGAATGAAAGCATTCAAGTTGAAAAACGAAATCTACACCTAGTACACTCCTCACTAGGCCTGATTTTTCTGAAGTGCTGAGCACATTGTTTTACTAAAACAGGACCTGTTTGATTAGTCCCAGACATATATAATCCTGACACATCTGAGCACTCAGTGTGCCTAATTCATTTACCCTTACAACACTGACCCACTTCCAAACCCTCTTCCCCTTCATGAAGCAAAAACACAATTAGCAAAGTTTTATTAGCAAGCAATGGAGGCATGAAGGTTTCATCAGCGGTCGCACGTCTACAGAGGAGTGGGACTGCACCCCAGCCTCCTCGTGTCACAGATGTTATCCAGAGTTTTGGAGCTACAAACTAAAACTTCCCAAATATCCTGTTTCAAAAAGAAACATCTCCCTTAAGAAACCTGAAAGACATCACTCAAGATTCTTTTGTCTGGAATGAACTAAATCCTGGCTTTTAACCCGACATCAAATTAACAAGCTGATATCATCAGCTTCACTGTTCTGCTTACTAATAATTTTAAAGTGTTGACCAATTACAATCTAATTTGATGGAGACTCAGCCAAATTATATTTCTTCAAGATGCAAGAAAATCTGAAGCCAGGAAGTTGAAAAATACTAAACTTTTGCCCACAGAAAGAAACAGATAGGAACGATTTAATATTTCCAAAGACAAGTAAGAAATCCCTGTGTGAGGGAGCAGCCAGTTATACCTCATCAGTATGAGAAAAGCTCAGATCAAAGCCAGTTCTGCCTTTTGCCTTGTCCAACATGTAGGCAGCAGGGGAGGAAGCAAACATCTTGTGGAAGAGCAATCCACAAAATCCAGAAGAGCAGCTGGGATTTTTGCAGTGGCAGACTGTCAGGGATACAGGTCATAAATCTGAAGTTGTTTCACTGTAGCACAATTTATCTGGGACATTAATAGAATTATTCCAAGATGAAGGCAAGATCAGTAAACGATTCCTTATCATGAGTTTCCATGAGTTGTTCAATGCTTCCGAGTGTACTATAATGTCACATATTAAAGCCATGTCTCCATATAAAGCAACATATCATATAAAAGTCTTACAGCACTGCAATTGAAAAACTATGATTAATTTTTGTCGTATTTTGAAAGTAGTTTCTATACCTAAAATGAATTGGCTTATTTAAAACACACTGTAGCACTCATATCAATAGAAAGAGTAAACCTGATATAAATCAGGTTTGCATTTTGCAGATGGATTGGCTCAGATTCTATGCAACAGATTTGTAGTTCAAAAAGTCAGTGACTCCTGAGCGAGGAACTTCTTGTACTGTGAGCAGAATTTAACCCAACAGCAAACCTTAACGAAAGTATTTTTCTAATTTTATAAAGCAAGCTAAAATCCTAGAAAAACTTAGATAATCAGGACTTAATCAAAAGCTCACCCCCAGGCCTCCCTTCAGACCTGTGCTGTGCAGGATTCCAAACTCAGTTTTGGGATTGCTGACTTCTCAGGGTGGGCTCAGGTCATGTCACCAGGCAGCCTCCTCACTACCTACACCAGGCATCTTCTGAACCAAGGAGTCACTTGAACTGAGCTGTAGTAAGAGACCAAAATGCCTCTTTGCTCACAGCTTTCTACAGCTGTGCCAAAGGCTATCAGCAATTCCAGCTGCAGACTCACACCTCAGAACTGCTCATTCTGCTCTTCTGCCTTGTCCTTGGTTTCCATGAAATGACCATGAAGGATTTTTAGCCTTTACAGCCTCTTGGCTTAATGCACTGGGCTTTGAAGTGATCTCTGGTTCTTACTTCAAATGCTGCTGCCACTGTTAGAACAAACTTAGTGAAAGCACAGCAAAGTAATTTGTGTTACAGTCAAGTAAAAACATGAATTGCCACATCATGTTCTTGGTATGCACAGCATGGTTTGAAACCCAGATCAGATGGCACAAGATCACCCCATTCTAGTCCCACATTTGCCTTCTGCATCTTACAGCTGCAACCTTCACACAGCCTGGCAGTTTGTTTTGCCTCAGCTCCCTCTTAAATTAGGCAGAAATATTCCAGTCATGGATGTCTGAAGGTCTCTTACAACCACATTGTAGTAAAAATAGATAAGGGAAAGAGAATTTCCTGTTCCAAGTAGAATTTACGTAAACCATTAATAATTCATTACTCAGTATTCACAAAAATTCTTTCAACTTAGAATGACCACTATTAAAAAAATGTTGTAACTTCATTACTGAGGACACAGAAATGGAAAAAAAACCAGCAGATACGCTAAAAGTTTTTCACACCTTTTCATTTGGAAAGGTCAATCCATGCTTCCTTTGGCTGTACAGGATGGAAAATGCTGCTGGCCATGTTTCCCCTGTGGTATTCTTCTCTGGTAGTTCTAGTTCAATGCCATACAAGGGAGAAGGACAGCAGGAGGCCAAGAATGTCACCAGTCCAGTGCAGTCAAGATGAGTTCCACTTCCCCAAACATAGTGAAGCGAAGGCTTGGCAGTTAGGGGAGTGAGAATAATTCCTAGAGCTTCTACATTTCCAGTCCAAAATGGACCAAAATTTGGTCACGTAGGCCAGTCACTCACTGGGTGTCTGGTGGGGCTGTGTCACAGTTTAACCCCAGTAGGCAGCTAAAGAGCACCCAGCCACAGTTCCTTTAACACCAAATATTTAATTTCTGCTAGGTCTTCCCTAGCTTTTGCCAAGATTGATATTTATTATCTCAGACATGTTAGAACACAGCCCTCATACAGCCATATGTCACCTGAAACCTGAAGGAAATCTTCAGCAGTATCTTACTACAAACAGATGTCAGGACTACAGAACTAGTTGAAAATTCGTAAATGGGCAAATTGATGTCTAATTAAATCACCACAAGCTTTTTAAGAAAGAAAATTGTTGCTATCCTACACCTCACCCTAGACTCTAATTACAGACAGCCTTTTGATGACAGGAAACACTTAGAGTTTATATTCTCCTGCTGCAGTGCTCTGTGCCATTGGGAAGGGTATTACAATCCAGAATAGTGTGATGAAAACCAGGTGGGCCTAAAAAGAATTTTTGTTCAAAATGCATATGCATTATCCTCTGTGACTGGTTGACTCTGCCCTCAAGCACAGACTACAAAAAATTAAAGGCACAAATTTCTGATTACTTTGTATCCAGAGTTCCAACACCAATTAGTCTCTGGAATATTATAGAACAGTGATGTACACCACAAATATTTCCCAGGGAAAAGAAATCCCACACCACAAAAAAACCCTTAAACACATAAGATCAAACAAATGAGTCATTTAAGGAAAAAAAGCCAGACATTGCAATTGACCCCAACTAAGCATATGCATCTAAAAAAAATCAGTGAGCAGGAGATTCTTAAAGGAAATCCCAAAATAGTGACAAAAGAGATGCCAAATCAAGGCACACTAGTGTTTATAAAGATGGTGGCAAGGTCTTTTTTAGACATTAATTTTTCTTCCTAATGTTTCCCTTTCACTGCTAAATAATTTCATTCAGAGGACAGTTGTTCAAATGTAGCTTTCACATCATAAATCTTTAAAAGCCTACAGTCTCTCTATTATATTTACTTTCTCTTCTCTACACAAAAAAAGGATTGATCTAAACATACCCTACAATGCTATTTACACTTTAGTTGATTATTATATCTGATTTATTTCTGAGCAACTAATGTAAAATTTCATTCAAATAGCTTTTCCTTACAAATGTATTTCCTAAATATAAACAGAAAGAATTTTCCCATGCAGGTGTGTATCCATATGCGATTTAGAAAGCCATGAAGGCAAGACATTCTTCTTCTCAATATTTCTATTCTTTCATCATACTAACACAAATCACAAACACCAAGAAAAAATAAAACATTAATTTAGGAGTAAATAGTTCATTCCTGATGTACAGTTTCAGAGGGGAAAAAAAAGGTAGCTAAAATATAACTTGTTGAAATAGCAGTAGCATTGTTAAATCACACAGCTGTGGCAGTAACGATGAGACTGCTTTCTGAAATGGAAACACTTACACAGACAAATGAGTTACCCTGTTGTTCCCTAACTTACACTTATTTTAGAGGGCATTTGCAGAGTGCTACATTTCTCTTTTACAGTTTTGGTTCTGTTAGCAAAACGTAAATAAATTTATATCTAAAAAAGGGCAGCAGATACTAAAAGAAGGCATATGCCCATAGGAGAGAAGTAGGTCTCATTGCAAATAACATTTAATCATCTTCCCATTTTCTGAAAATTGAAGGGTATCCCAGCTCAGCAGTGTTCCTACCCTTTTGCTCTTGTGTGCTATGCATACAATATCATATAACTTCACTATGAGCCATACAATCATTTTATTTACACATCTGTAGCAGGATGCTCTGTCTGAGATGCAGTAAAAACTTCAGCAATGCAAATTTTGCAAAGCTATCACTGGTGAACGGAGAGGAGGGCTCATGCTGCTTTTGGTGTTGAATTACGCAAAACCAACTCTGACTCATCAACCCCAAAGTTAAACATCTTGATAGTGAGGTGAAGGTGTGGCAGATATTGTAAAGTACACTTATGTAAAGATGCTGAGCTGAAACAGCTGACCTGGAGGCATATGGCTGACAGTGAACCACTTTATACTATAAAAGTGCCATTCATATATATACTGTAAAAGTGCCACTTTCAAATGGTAGGGATTTCTAGCATACTCCTTCTTGGAGCGTGTGTAGAGATTCCTCCCTTGAGTGAGGATGCCTCCTAAGGTGAGCTAAAGATGTTTGCCCACAATCACTGGTATGGGCAAGTAAGACTGATCTCTACTCAATAATTGTTTCTTTTTTGATATCTTTAATATCATTGTTTTGATATAATACATTATCATATACTATAATAGTAGTGTTAACTTCTATACCGTGTAGTAATTCTGATTAAGATCTTTTTGTCTAATCATTTATCATAATAAATAATTCATTTTTATACATCTGGCTTGCCATCCTTAATTCTGCATGACAAAATTGTACAAAGATTCAATCACATGTGTATAATTCCTTAGACCCAAACCACTGACCAAGTCTGAGGCTAAGATTGGATCCAACCACACCTAAACTCCTCTCTGAGGTGTTTAGAAAGCCAGACGTCATTCTGTACCTTGTGACTCAATGGGAAGGATTCTCTAATAAACCTTGAAGCTCCCACTCCACCCACAACAACATCACAAACACCATTACCTCGTTTCTTTTTAGAAATAGTTTCTGGAAACACAGAGCTATGATTGTTGTCAAACACTTAATTTTTCTAATTTTATTTTTTTTTTAATTTAAAAGTGAAAAAAACCAAGAAAGTCCCATACAACCCAGAAAGAGGCTTAAAAATATCCAGGGTTATTTGCAAGTCTCTTTTTCATTTTAAGTGTCTCCTCATCTTTTCCCCAAAGAACAGAATATTTGGCAACATTTTAGTTACACTGCCGATAGAAGTAGAAGTAATAATCAGTAAAAAAAATTCCAGCAAAGTAACGGTCTGTTGAGCAGCTAGCAAAACCCTGCAAAAGAAAAACAAAGGAGATTGATATAGGAACTTCTTTGAGTTCAAATGCTATTTGTCTTTTGCTGTGTTGTCATTTGAAAAGGCTTACCGGCACAGCTACGCGGAAAGAGTACGCGCTGTCGTACAGCTTAGCTACAGGGAGAGCCCAAACGTGCTGGCGTCCCTAGGTGACAGATGAGAGATTAGATAACCTCATTTCATGGGAAATTGGAGAGAAGGATAGACTCTGGAAATAGTTAATTGATAAATGCAGTGCAAGGTAATTATGATACCAAGCCTTGATAACTACTATCAAAGTATTTAAAGACCAAGTGCTGACTTTAAACCTTGTAAATGTGTGTTTACTCTGATCAGCTCCACATGGGAACTGCAGGCATCTGACTCCCAAAGAACTAGCAAATGGCAGTTCTGCTGATTTTGGGACAACTTTAGCAGCACTCAGAAGACAGAAGATTTCCTCCATATATTTTAAAAATATGGGTAGTGCCTTCACTCAGTATTTCAAAAACATACCTGCAAGGTTTCATGCTATTTTTTTATTACAGTGTTCTGCCATGCAAAAGTGAAACAACGTATTTTGTACCTGAAATATTTATGCTATAATGAATAAAACAAAATTCAATCCTCACCTCTCTTTCACCTAATGATCCATGGTAACTTACATTTCTAGCGCCTCAACTCCTTCACCTTTCTCTCCTGACTCCACTTTCTGACACACCCTCTCTGTTGGAGACAATATGTTCACACAACAAAACTTACATGGGACTGGTGAGTCCAAATGATTGCTGTTCTGCCTTTTGGTAGGGAATAAGCCTTTACATCCCTAGAAAAATCCTCATGAAAGAAACCTCTTCAACTCGGAAGCATTTCTATTCTGAGACACATCAAATCTGAAAGCTCACTGCTGCTGGAGGCTAGTTAGCTTTAGTCTTTTGATGTGGATTTCAGCTTGACACAGGAAATCTCTTTGACCAGTTTTGTCAGTAAGCTTCAAGGGCATTTCCACATTGTGAAACTCTCTATGTCTGACTTAATTTCAATTCTGTTGAAATTACAGCAGACAGGTCAAAACTTGGAAAATTTGGGCTTTCAGATGACTTTGCCACTGTTACAGAGAAGCCTGAAACTTTTTGCAAAGACATTTGAAAAGCTGAGCAAAAAGTTCAGCTTACGACTGGAGGCATCTCAAGTGCTGTAATTTGACTAAACACACAAAAAAAATAAATTAAAAACATTATGTATGGGAGCATAATTCAGAATTCTGAACAAGACTCCAAAATTACTTCCAAATTCAGGGATGTTTCTCCTACAATGTGTTCAGAAATGCTATTATCATTGCTTCTGCCTTTCCTACTGTTTTAGCCAGAATAAACATTTCCAAACAAACATTGACAAATGGGGGCCTTGAAGGAGTCCTGTATGTCCAGAGAACTTGAAGAGGGTTTAAAGCCTTGATGAATTTACTGGAGATGCTTAAAGATTTGCAAGACCTGGTCACTAAATTTTTTTTTAATTGGGAAAAGCTAATCTGTTTTACCAGATTTTATCCCCATTGAGGCATTCCAGAAAATGACACATAAACAACTTTTGGTTTCAAAATGAAGAATTTTCCCTAGAGGGACTTATTGGTAAAGTCCTGTTAGTACAAAAATAAAGCAGAATACTGCCACTGTTACCAGCAAATTCTAGACCTTAAAACTGGAATTCATTACCCATAAGATAATAATGGAAACCATAAGGCAGATGAGAATCTGGAGAACTCTCCTAAAGCTCTGACTGATAAGCTATTCCCATTTCTTAAGTATCTCTGGAGTTATAATGAGTTGTAGTAATGAGTTAGGCTGAAGCAGAATCAAAACTGTCCTTGCAGAGAATCACTGGATAGATTTTTATAAAAGTCAGCAGAAAACTGACTCCAACAAAAAGACTGCATCTCATTATGGTCATGCCAAAGCCAGCCGTGACTGACAGACTCAAAGTACCAGCATTTGGATTTCTAGTACTTCAATAAAGACCAGAATTTTGCAGCCATTAGTTTTATAAAAATTATTCCCAGAAGCCAGAGTATTGCTACAAAAATCTTACCTGTGTGGTTTCTTGGAAATCCTTCCTACTGTTTTGGCTTGAAGAATAAGGGGAGCAATAATTTCCAAATGTGACTTTACAGAGAAATATAATTAATGGTTCTGTGGTGCTTCAAGAAACAGAGAAAAATAAGGATAAATGACTTTATTAAAAATAAAATCAGTTTCCCCCAAACCACAAACCAATATTCAAAATAAAGTCATACTCAGTGAAACTCTGAATATGATGTATTAATCCTCACATGGGAGCACTGTACTATTGGATTATAATGGCATACATTTAAAAGACAAATTTTCAGTGGCTGTAGAAAGCAAGCAGACACTACAGGAGTACTGTTATATTTCATCTTATCTGAAAAAGGCAGATGTTTACAGGGATAACATTGAAGATCAAGACTGGACAAGCCCTTTCTTGCAGAAACAGGAGTCATAAACTGTTGTCAAACAGATTGTTTGGCAGCTGTTCTGGCTACTGCTGGCCTTTCTCAGAATAAAACTCCAAGAGAAAGGACTTGTTCCCTCTGGGAGAACATGGTGGAGGTGGGCTTTTGAGGAGAAAATACCTGCTGAAAGGAATAAGTCTGCTGCTTTTCCCTGCTGTAAGTCACAATTTTATTCAATACCAGAAGTTCCTGCACAAGAATCCCCCTTTAACAGGGTTGGCACAACAGGCCCAAAGAAGGTACTCTCTGCAGTTACTCATGTTATGTTCCTAATAACGTTTCTCTACAACAAAAGCAAAATCAGATCCCTATACCAGAGACCCCAATCCTGCCAATACACACATACATGTCTGCTCAAATGATTATTAGGACAGAAGTTTAAGACTTCTGGATTTCAATACCTGCAACATTGGGTGAAATTTTCCTTGAGCTGAGAATGGTATTGGGCCTATGAAACAGCACAGAATCTACCCAAAAGGTCTACATTCACAATTTAGCTGTGCATAGATTTTTCCCACTTCTGTGAATAGGACAAATTTGTGTAACAAAAGACATCAAGCAAGAATTTCTATCAAGTTGTCTTTTATATGTATTCCTTTTAATTGTACTTACTTTATTTCCAGTGAGATTTCTACATCCATGGGTGTGTATTTGTTAATAGGAATAACATAGCTGTAGTTTCCAGAGCTGAAAAAGGTTGCATTAATACATATGGGATTTTGAGATAGACAGTATCTTCACCAAAACATAGAAATTGCATTTAATTTTAAACAGAAAAAATATTAAAAGGTTTCAAAGACTACTGCATGCTAGAGGAAACAACTGTGAGCAGGAACCAGCTAGGCAGCCAGGCCACATTAATGGTGTTTTATTCCACCATAGTATAATAAAACAATTCACCTACCTGCACTGTAGATTTTTACTACAATAGCGATTGTCAATGCTTTGCTGAGTTTCCAAAATCTGTATGGAACTGATTGTTGTATCAATCCCTAAAAATATTAAGAATAATGGTTTATTCTTGATTATTTCAGGAATCTTAGATAAGAGCATAATAAAACTGCAGTTAGTTAACTGCCTTGATTGCCACTACAGGACTTGCTGCAGGTCTAAATTAGCACTCAGTTAAATGCCTCTGGTTGATTACTTTCATTCTGCCACTGGAGATAAGATCCTTGTTCAGTTTGCAAGGACAAATATCCTGGGAACCTAACATTGCACCATTTTCTTCTGCACAGACGTTGAAGGCTACTTTGATGGCAGCCCAAGTAAAACTCAAATGTATCAATATTCATTTTAATGCACTAGAAGCCATACTCATTCAAGTAACCACTAACTTGAAAAACCCTATCTTTGTTGAGAGGAATAATACAGAATGCAACAAAACTTGTTTCTAATTCTCTGTGGAAGAAAACTACCTGAATTAAATGAAAATTATAATGCCTTCATACAATGTTGTCTTGAACTTGCAAGAACTCTTGTTTTTGTAAGAGTTTTGTAATATTTTACAAATAGATGATGAGTATAGTCATGATAACATTGACAGACACCACGTGCCTGAGAGTGCTGTCCAAATCCTTCCTGAACTCTGGCAGCCTTAGTGCCATGACCACTTCTCTGGGGAGCTTGTTCCAGTGCCTGACCAACCTCATGGTGAAGAATCTTCTCCTGATATCCAGCCTAAACCTCCCCTGACACAATTTCATGCTGTTCCCTCAGGTCCTATCACTGGTCACCAGAGCAGAGATCAGTGTCTGCCCCTTGGCTTCCCCTCATGAGGAAGCTCTGGGCCACCAGGAGGTCTCTCCTCTTCTCTAGGCTGAACAACCCAAGAGATCTCAGCTGCTCCTCACACAGCTTCCTCTGCAGACCCTTCACCTGGTCTTACAATGTGGTGCAGAAAGCACAAGGAGAACATGCTTCAGCAGGCTCAAGCCCTTCACATCACACTGTGCACACTGGCTTTGTGTTTCTGTTCCTCTGGTCTACAGCAACCATTCCCTTCTTTGCAGAGAGTCTTGATGAGTATAGGGTGACCTGTTCTCTGATTATAAAATCTCTGTGTGGTAGTATATATTTAATTTTCAGCATGCAAATATCTACAAGTGGCAGAGGGAAATTGAGCATGTTCATCTCAGAGAAGTAGCACAGGAGAGCATTTCCCTGTGATGCAGCAACTCACTACAACATGTAACATAGTGATGTTACTAGAGGATCAGAGTTACTCAGAGGATCTTGTCTGAGGTGTGTGTACCCATGCAAAAAAACTCAGAAGGGGAATGATTTTTCCCAGATCACCTCACTGGGGCACATCCAGGCAACAAGAAGAACCTGTGTTCTATTCCTCACCTGCTTTAAGTGCATGGTCTAGATGTCTAAATTTAGATGTTTTATTCTCCAAATATTGCCTAGCCTTTAATCAAATATCCATTAAAAAAAAAAAACAAACCAACAAACAAGCCTTAAAACAGAGGATCCACATAAACTGAAAAGACACAAGGCATAATCCTGCTCATACTGAATGAATGCCAGAGCATGCTGTTCTAACATATGTAGTCAGCAGATACTCATCTTTACATAAAAGAATCAATATTTTCAACCCAGGCTGGCTCTGACAGCAGTGCACAGTCTCTAAAAGAGGAACCTGAAATCAAGCCAAACTTCATGTGTCAAGGAACTTTATTTCATCTCCTCTGAAGGAAGTGTCAGGATCTAAAGGTAGGGATGGCCCCCTTGAGCAGCTGACTTTTTAATCCCTTAGGTGAGATGAGGCAAACCTCCAACACTTCCTTCACACTATATCATGAGTTTTCTGCACACAAATATCACACTCTTATCCCTTAAGCACAAGATTTTAGTCTCTGTCAAGGAAAATGCCACTTGTCATTTTATTGTATCTGATGCCAAGCCTAAGAACTCTCTAGAGAGGGCAGTCAGAATGTCTATAAAAATCCAAGAAAGATGTAAGAATAAACTGAAAATTACAGTGAAACAGATTTCCTGTGGTTCACAGGAACTATACTCACAAGTCCTAGCCCTCTATAATGATGAATTATAACTGAAACTTCTCTAAATTCCAGAAGCAGAATTCCAAGCCTAAAAGTAGATCTTAAAAGTTATTCAAGTAAACATTTTAATTTTTTTTTTCATTTAAATATAAAACTTACAGTCATTTCCAAGAACAGGTCTTCCACCAGGTTTTTCGACTGGATCTTTTTTGGGTAACATGTCACTTTTGTTTCCTGTGAAAGAATGAATGTACAAACATAGCTGAAATAAGCCTTGCACAATTGTAACAGCAAACTATGAATAGAAAACCAGAAGATATTTTGTTAATTATAACTTGAATAAAGACAAGCATAACCACAAGAGATATCTTTAAAGTACAAAGCACCTGTACTCAGGGGAAGATATATACAGACAAAATAAGTTTGCAGATAACACGAAACAAGTTTCTGAAATCTACAAAGTATCAAAAACATTTCCAAAACACAACCTAATAGAAAAGACTTCATCACACACAGAGAACATCACCAATTTCTATAACAGAGAGCCAAGCTGAAAGTCCATGTGCAGCCAGGCACTTCAGCAAAAATCTGAACATAAAGCCGCATCTTTCTTATCAGTGAGAAAATGGCATTAGGAATTATAGGCATCTGGCATGCAAATATAGGCTGGGGGAACAACTTAGATTTTTGAATGTGACATGTTAAGATACTGAGGACTGAGCAGCACTTCAGAGAGAGGATGCATAACCAAATTTAAAAAGCTAACACATGTTTCTAACAACATGATCACCATGTTCACTGATGTCACCTCTGTAACTTCAAACATGGAACTATACTGTGTAAGATAAGCTGATGACTTCTTTTTTTAAATTGCTATTCTGTTAATTTTCTCAACACTTGCCTAGAAAAGTGAACTATAGAGGTTTTTTGAATAATCACCATATAGTACAATCTGGGGAAGGCAAATGGCCCTACAAGCCCGTGGGAAATGGTCTAAAGCTATTCCTGTGCTTCTACACAGATTGCCAGCCAAGAATCTTCAGAGACATCCAAGAATCCAATCATCCAAGAATGTTCAGAGACATGCTACCAGTAAACTGGCACTGGGAAATGCTGATCTTGCCTAAACTAACATGCTTCATTGGATATCATTTCTAGAATACCAAAATACTACATTATCATGTTTTTCAAAGGAAACTTTCTGATTTCAGAATGACTGTTTCATGATACGAAGCAGGGATCAAAATGCATTATTACTGAGATTGAAACAAGACAGCTGGATTGGCCTTATTGTTTTCTTGTTCATTCCAGATTTAGATTTCATATCAGTATTGGGAAATAAGAAAATCCAGACTTTTCTCATGCATTCTCATAGTAGGTGATCAAGAGCATGGAACAACATTAACAACTGAAATCCTAGGGCCCAGAAGCAATGTAATACAAAATCATCTTTGGGATCTTAATCTTTTTTTATAAACTTCTCATACTGCTGCCAGCTATTCCTTGAATCCATTTCCTATTTACTAGCTCATCATACAGATCTACAGGTTCTGCCAGATTTGGGGGTAGTAGTCATCTGCTATGACTACAATGGGCTGCATTTAGTAGTCATCTGCTGACCCATATCCTTATACAGTTCAACACACCTAGAAAAATGGCTACTGAACACATGCAATCACTTACACATGTACACTCATCTTGGGGCATATCTAATAAAAGCCTACTCATTGTCTCATTCCTCACTTTAATTCACAAGCTAATTGTCACACATTCATTTTCTCCTGATTTCTCTGAATAGTCCAGATATGCTAGCAGTGCATTTAACACTGTAATTTTGTATTTTCATTAGCAGAGGGCTATTCTGTAGAAAAACTATATCCCATAGTAGAGGTAAAAGATTCCTCTATGTAGATAAAATAATTCCGCCCATGTAAGTGTTGGTAGGAATATTTATTAAAAACTTGGGATTAGTAAACACTTAAAACTGATTCTTTTGCAGATGGTGGAAGAAAGCATTAAGCAGTATCAGGATCTTGTACAAAAACCAGGACAAAGACAGATTTACTTCACTAAGATTTCAACTATTTAAACCGAGTCAATAACTAGCATAGAACTTTATTTTCACTTGGGTTTTCACTCATCATAAAATTACCATTTCATTGTTCTTTCAGATATTGCAATCTAAATTTTGAATACAAGGTGCCAATTGAGAAGACCAAGAACTACCACAAAGCACCACAGCAACCTTCCATAAATTGTAAATAAAATTTCACTCTTCCACATATAGTAACACTGAGAGCTTTCTCAAAGGCACATGTGGGGAGTTGAAGATCCAATTCAATAACAAATATAGAACTACAAGCATGACAAAAATGTAATGAGGAAAACCATCATCTTCAGATAAGATTAAGAAAAACTCATTCAATAAATGTAGTATTGTTTTTTCCCTCAAATACTATATGGTTTTAATTCAAGTGAGTTGTAATTTCTCTAAGCAGTGTGGGAAAAATCTGCTGGTGATTTCTCATCATGGTGGTACTTTACTACGAATCTGTTAACTACCCTCTGAAGGCAATAAATGTGAATGCATGAGGCTGACCAAAATTCAGCAGGAGCTCTCACCAACCTTTCATTGTGAGGTGAGAGACACCGGGGAGAAACAACGAGTAAGGACTGCTCCTGGTTATTGGTGACACTTAACATTAAGCAATGAGCAGTAATGGCATGGAAGCAGAGAGCAGAAAAGGCCCAAATGCTAAAGGGTATTCACTTTCCTGAATTCCACTGAAATCAATGGAAGTTCAAAAGCCTAAATCCTCCAGAGAAATCAGTTAAAAGATAATATAAGGAAACAAGGTCACATTAAGCTAGATGACAAAGATGTGCTGAGATTTTGTTTAATAAATTTTCTCTTGCTTATGAATGCTTTTGTTTTTACTTGAACTTTCCAAACAGCCTTTTCATCAACAAATCCAGGATTCAAAGGATTAGGAGCTACAATGGATGCACTCCGTAGTAGTCTGTACCCACCGAATTCAGGTATTGCATTGTGGAGCAGCAAAAGGTCTGTAATACCTCCTAAATTATTATTTAATTTAATTGCAATTTCAAACAGTTCTACCTTATCATGAATAGGACTAATCAGCTGATTCTAAGGTATCTATTTTTTATCTCGATTATTTCCCATATTTAACTCTCAGCTGTTCTGAAATGTTCTGAAAACATTTTCCTTTTCATTTACCTTGGCTACAGCTACATTAAATAGCTTGTTGGTTTTCCTTCTGTTTGGATTTCATATTGACATTGTTACCTTCCACCTGGGGATATATTCAGGTTCATTAAACTTGTGCAGAACTGAAATCTTTCAGTAGCTTGTGTACTGTGCTGATTTTTTCACTCTTGGACCCAGTCTTAATGCTATTTGGAGCATAAGACCTTGAGAAGGTAATGCTTTGTGTTTATTCTTATCTTCTCGTTCCACCTAATATCAGAACCAGCCAGCTGAGGATGAAGGTTTTCATATTTCAATTTCATCCATCTACAGTTCCCTCATTTATAAATGAGATTAATGTCTTCTTAATTAATCAACACTCTCTCAGGCTTCAGAGCAATACAAATCACACAGGTATGACCTCTTGAAAGCACTGTATTGAGCTCTATCTGCCACAGGGCTTACTGCAGCACTGATCACAAGAATCACAAGGACCACTCATATACAGCTTGTCTGCAGAGGAAAGAACGGCCAGTGGGTGAGTCCCACTGAAACAGTTCATGCTGAGAGTGTCACAGCAATTGGTAATGCCTGCCCTGGCAGACATTGGTACTTCAGAGGCTGAACAGCATCCATCCCCAGTTTCACTTCACTTTGACTGTTAGAGCAAGAATTGTTCGTAAGGCCAAGATAGGAAGAGTTTGAGTGCTGGTTTAGTAATATTAACACTTGCTTCCAGACACTGGATATGTTAAGGACTGGGAAGGAGGAGTACAGATTCTCACAACTAATGCATACCTTTATGCATTAACCCTTCCTTATAAATATTATAAAAGTTGTAAACAATGCATCTTCTCATACACTACACATATAACATCTGGCAGACAATAACAGTGAAATAATTCATTCCAGTAAAAGTATTTTATTTTATTTTATAGAGCTCTGTCTTCAAATAATACTACTCAAAATCCCTGCCTTAACAATCAGAGTTTTATGTTTTCAGGCAGTTGGCATTCTGTCCCAGCCCATAAAAAGATGTAGTACCACCACATTGTGACACAATTTAGTTTTCTGGAGTTTTTTACATTTGTTAATTCATCCTCTACTACTCTAATCAACTCCCATCCAATTGTAGCCAAAGGTTAATTAAAGGTATTAGTGACTTTCCAGTTCACATCAAATAATTTACAAAGAATGGCCAGGAAGAACAATGACACCAGACAAAACATCTTTGGGGCCCCAAATTCTTAAGGGTAACCAGGCCAGATTTTTCAAAAGCATTTTGACTGTAGTGATGATTAGCTATATCAAGATTTTTCAAAATCCCCCGGACTAAGCTCTTTTGTAGAAAGCTAACTACCTTTAAAGATTCTTGCCCCTTCCCCCACACTTTCCATTCAGTCTCTGCTCAAATTAAAAATAATTAAATTTTAAACTTACGTTTTTCCTTTGCATTGTTTTTTTCGTAACTTAGAGATGTAACTTTCGGTTGATGAATTGGACAACAGTAGACCTTGTCACAAGGCAAAAGGTCACAGAAATTCACTTCAGGGATCCTGCTGATGGGCTGTGTGCTCTGAGAAACTGTGCTTTCTCTCTGCAAAGCTAAAGCAAAAAAAAAAAAATTATAATTCTCACAAATGCTGTGTACTGGCATTTTATAATAGCCCATTATGTGTATGCAGACCAGCAGAGACACAGTACCTGCTGTGGTGGTAGAGGGAGAGACTAGAACAGAAGTTGAGGTACTGCTGATGAAGAAAAACAATTCATTAAGAAATGGACATTAGAGTTGAGGACCAAAACAAATTGATCCACAGCCTATTACTGATTCTACTAATTTGAATTCACTAATGGTAATTTAACTACTTGCCTGTAAACTGGATGCTTTTCAAAACGGCTGTCATGAATGCTAAGTAAATATAGGCTCCATATTGTCAAGGCACTGTGGAAAGAGAATTGTTCTGTAGATTTACATCCATCTTTTATGCAACACAATATGAATACTACCTTGACAGCATCATGTCGAAATGGAGTCATGCAGTGTTAACTATCTGATCACTTTCCGCTTAATAGGAAAAATTTCAACTGAATTTATTGAGGTTTAGATCAGATACTTGTATAGACTATTGTGTTCATATACTTGTGCTCAACACAAAATACAGCCAGTTTCCAACCTAAACAGAACCACACCACCAGTTCAAAGAGATTATAAGCCACATGATTTTGGACTGGAGACAGAAAATGGAAATCTCAGAGGTCCAGAGCATACTTTTCTTTCCACAAGCCCAATGTCACAAGTTAAACTTTCAGTCACATAATTACCCTCCACAGTGGAAATGAGTTCAGCTTCATTTCACACAGCAGAATCACTCTGTACATCAGAAATTGTACTCAGGCACAGAATGATTGGATAAAACATGCAGAGTCCAGTTTTGCACCTGTAGTACAAGCCACTGAGGTACACTCAAGGTGCACCATACATTGTGACATGGCGTGCCCATCATATGAGTACCTTACTTTTATAAAATGATCTCAACTTCACAACATTTTCATTGTTAATTTTAGTACATTGTGTTCTTCAAGTAGGAAGGGAAAAGAAGAAGAAAATGTGCTATATTCTTTCAGATAAGTAGAAAGAGGAAGGGAGAAACAAGTCAAATTGTTGTTAATTAATTGTTACCATAGTGCCATAATAGCAATCAAAGCTATTATAGTCACCCGGAAAATCTTCACAGAGCAAGATTCTTTGGTCTTTGACAAACAAACCTAGGGTAAAAAAAAAAGTTTGGTTAATTCAAGTGGCACACATCTAAGCAACTAATAGTAGATTAAGAAATACTATACTGCACTAGGTTGACTTCACATAACCCTTGCTTCTTTCATGGTCACCTTTATATAGGGGGCAACATCTATCGAGAAAAACTTCTTAATTAAAACGTCATAATTAAAAGGTCCCTAGGACTGTGAGTGCACTGTACATTGTTGATAGTGTGGGGGCACAAACATTACAGAGGAAGAAAGGATAGATAAAAATAACAGCTCCTTGTCCTTTCTTCCTGCCATTTTTCCTACTTTTGAAGTATTTCAAAACCAAATTAAGAACTCAGTAAGTGTCCAGAACTGAAAGGTCAGCAGCTTTCAGTATGTGCTCAGACCATGTTAAAGCAGAACTGGTATAAATACAAAAAACAAAGGCACTTTCCAAATAAGTAGGATAATCTCAGATGATGGAGCATTTAAGTGTCATTATGGTACAAAGCATATTTGACCTATTATTTTCTCTTGCTCTTTGGCACTGGCAAAAGCAAGGTAGGCAAACGAGCATTGGTTCATCTTAAAGAACAGGGCTTGGCAGCCTAGGAAGGCTGTCTTGAAAAAGGTCAATATATGTATTTCCTCACTCATACGATCCCTTTGAAAAGGGGTATCCACTTCCTATATCATGATAAAGGCAAGAGAAAGTGAGAGCAAATCACAGTGAATGACTCAGACAAGGATTTAATTTCACTCACCTTCCTGGATTTTAGCGGGACTGATTTCATTGACGGCAAGGGACTGTTAGCTCGACTATACCTGCTGTAAGAGACAAGATCTCTTTAACATTCAAATGCTTCCGCAACTAATTAATGAAGAAAAGATATTTTTAACGTGTTAATGTCACTTGCTTTTGCAATTTTAACATTTACAAAGGGAAAGGCAGAAGTGTCAGCAGATTAATTTTCAAAGACAAAGGTCTCCAGTTAACTCATTTAGCTGAATGCTCTTAAATGCTACATTTGATTTCAAAGAAAACTTGGGGAAATGGCTTAGAAACAGGAAACACTCATCACTTCCACTGAAGCACTAATGAAGAATCTTTCTTGCAGAAGCAGCTCTGCAGATTTGCCTTAGAAGCAATTTCCAAGTCCCAGAGCAGTAACTGGACATAATCTACCTTTTACTTTATGCAACAGAAACAATTACAAAAATTACTGCTATTTAACAGCCATTTCAAACATTAATTTTGTCAGTGACTAAAAAAAATATGAGAATTTGGGGTCTTTTGCACAACTTAAATACTGGAAAATAGCTGAATTCTACTGTCAAGCAAAATCGGTTTTCACTTCTATCACAGAGATCACTTTAACAATTTGTGTGACAACTATCAGACAACATCCCAGCCAGAGGTACCTGACTTTGCTCTCTTCACTGACTGTTGACTTTAAACTGTTAATCCATTTCAGCCTGGCCAGTTTCCTATTCCACTGTTCCAATTCTTCTATTCTGACTTCAAGATTGTTTGTTAGCTTACAAAGCTGCTTTACAGCACCAACATTCTCCATAAAGATCTGATCCTGAGAAGAAAACAATGACAAAAGTAGGTACATAGTAGATACATAGTATATTCATCAATCAGATGTAACAAGCAGAAATGAGTGCAGAATTCCCCTATGTAAACACCAGTTATCTCACTGTAGATGGGTGCACGTATGACTGTAAAACCCTTCTGCTAGACATTTAATTTGCAGTAAATTGAAAATGAGGACTTGCAGAAAAATTTGAAGCTAAAGGGCTTTTTACACCAAGAATTTAAACTGTGTTTTACCTTCATATTGTGTTGAAACCTTAACACTGTTCCATCTAATAGGCATCTACTACTTGATTTTCAGTGTTGCAGCTGAACATAGATTTTAGAATCCCTTAGCAAAATGTACATCCAACCACTTCTCTACAGGCATTAGGTAGGCTCAGACAAACCAGAGTTTCTATCCATGTTGTACACATAATGTTAATCACACAGAGATAAGTGAGACAGATCAAAAACCAAACCAGACATCAAGCTGTGATTGCATAATGTTTTGCTCTCCCCTTCAGCCTCTCCAGTCTCTTACAGGAGTCTTGTAGGTTCTAATAACAGGATCATCTCTGCAACTAAAACATTTTGTTCAGATACCCTCCATTTATTCCTTCTGGATATTTTACCCATGAAAAGCCTCATAATCTCCTAGCCCTGCTTATCATGTAGGTATCAATCTGCTGCTGGAGAAGCCCTCAGTATAACCATCCAAGTAGTAAGTATTTTATCCATTTCTGAGGTTAAAATGGTTACTGATCCACTGCAGGAGCATTGTAGAAGAGTACTTTGTTTGCTGTGTTTGAAAGAATGGCTTTCTCATACTAATATATAACCAGAATGGTGCCATTGGACAGAGCTCTTACTGTAGTTAATGTTGCTTAGTGTTCCAGTCTGGTCAAATTATGCAGAAGTAAGGTAAAAGCAGTTTTGCCTTTCACATAGCAAAAGCCACGCACACCTTCTTTTAAAGGTGACTGCATTCCACAAAAACCAGACAGCATTTCATGTAATCAGAATCAGAGCACATTATCTGTGGCAACTCACAAGCTTCCCTACTGCCGGAATACCAACAGCCCATTTAAATAAAAAGTGACTTCAAAATAATCTCTTGTACCTAGAACTGTGAAATCACTTATATGGACACTTGCCCTCCCATATCAATGATATGTAGCAGCTGTCCTTTCCATTGTCTTCAAATCAAGCATGAATTGCTTCTAGGTGGCTTCAACTAGCTGAGAAAATTGCTCTTCTGGTAAAATGAAGGAATACTCTATTTGAGGGGAAAACAACTGATCTGAGTTTTACTGCCACTCTAGTGACAAAGTACTGAGCACAGTGCAACTGAGAAGAAAATATTCTGTCTCAAAAAACCAAATTGCACATAGTTGAGACATTTCTCTAGAAAGTAGCAGAGCCTGGTTCAAATGTGTAATGCCATCAATTAATTTTACAGAGTTCAACACCTCCAAACTGCCAAAGAGATGTAAAACCAGCCAACACTCTACTTATCTGGAAATAAACTTGGAATATGAGATAACAAAGTTCAAGGTCTCATCACCTGCCAATCTGAAAGAAAAAATATGAAGCACTGTCCATTAGCTATTCAAGCTGCTGAGCTACTCTGGAGCTAGGAGCTCCAGAAATTTAAATCAGGTGTTCCACCTGAACAAGACATGTTCCAAATCTCTGAATACAATATACCTCTTAAACGGACAGAGATCTCTCCCAGTGCTGTCACCCCAAAGGTAATGGAATTGGGGAATTTCACACACTCTGCAACAAGTGTTAGGAGAAAGAGGAGAAAGCACAGATTTATCTGACCATATTAAAACAACAAAGTGCCTGTGAAGTAATCCCAGATCCAGATCTAGACAAGTAGTCAAGAAAATGCTAAGCAGCAAATAAGCCACTGCTGTAACAAACCATTCCTGCTTGGGCCACATACACAGCAGAATCACATCCTACAGGTATGAATAGAAAGTAGGCATTCTCCATTTGTAGGTCACGTCCCTGGAAGACATCCTGGCAAGCACTCTCCAGTGACCCAAGGTACAGAGAAGAAAGGGAACATCATGGGCCCAAACAGCAGTGCTGTGAGGCACTGTTAGAGATGGTATTTTGAGTGATATTTCAGCAAGGTAGAGATATGAATCAAAAGCTCAATTCTCCAACCTAAACTTCTGTCAGATGAAAAACCTGACTACTCTAAAGAAATTTTGGAGGCATTCAAAAATGCAAATGATGCTACAGCTGTCATACAATATAATAGGAAGGCCTAAAGGGCAAAACTAACCTGGAATCACCTACCACCACTGCTCTTCTGCTAGCATCTAGAAATCAGCTACAGGCTGGAACCCTGACCAAATAGAGCAAATTTTTTAAAAGTCTCCTTTTTAACAGTATCTCCAGAAATGCTCTTTCCACAGCTTTATTCAAGGTGTCTAATTCATACTTCTTTTATATGGAATACAACATAGAAGATTTAACCTATGAATTGAAATTATTTATAGCCTATCAAAAGATGACAAGTGAAATACAGTATTTTTGTAGATATGCTCTCCAAGTTTGGTGGTGTAAACTTGTGTTTTTCTATAGAATAATGAAAGAATGCAGGATTGTGTTCATTATATCATCCAGACAAGATAAGGTCACCTTTCTCTAAAACTTCCCTCTTCTCATTATCAGCTGCAAGTAGGAAAAAACTGGGAAGTGGTCTTTGGCATGCAGTGAACCAGCACTCAGCAGAGGGGCTGCTTTGAGACAAGTGCTGTCTGCAGCCTTGTGTGACTGGACTCTGTGACTGACAATCTCTTGCAGCTGTATTTCTACAGGAAAAGGAGAAGAGAGCACAGGACAATACCTCAGCAGTGCTTCCAATCTATGAGCATGGTAAATACTTTGTGTGCCATTTCACAGCATATGATTTTGAACCTATACAAAGCATTTCAGATTGCCAAAAAAACCCCAAAACCCTAGCACTTGGATTTGGTATGTAGAGGTCATACCAGGATTAAAGTAAGGAAGTTTTTATTTAACAAATTTAATGCCATCTTTGCTTAATTCATTTGTGGAACACTTAATTAACTGAAACAATTAAGCACAAAAGAATGTTTTGGAGTACCACTTGTTGAACCACTGCTTTGAAATCACTATCCACTTTTATTCAGAAAAGTTAGGGCTTTTTCTTTTTAACTGTATGTTTACATAGTACTGTAATCAGTTTTTAATAAAGATACTTCTTGTCATTAAAAGATTCAGCCCTTTACTAACAGCTGGTGGTTCAGTTTTTCTTGATGACTCACTGAACACCGTTTCTGTAACACATGTGGTGAGGCTACAGCTTTTTATGGGGCACAGCGTGTGTTCATAGCTCCTCACATAAAAGGAACAGTCTAAATACACACCCCCATCTTCTCCCTCAAGACCATACCTTGTCAACCATGAGGAAGTTTTCTATTTTTTCTCCATCGTTGCAAGCAACATCTCCAACTTCTCTAACAGCTTCAGGTAAAAGCCTCTTCACTTCCTGGGCTATTATTCCTGTTCAGGAGGTAACAAGAACTAATGTCAGGAAACACACTGGCAAATCCACTAACCATTCTAAAAACTACAGGCAAAGCAAAAAATTATCTGGAATTTCTCTGTGGTAGGAAAATCCATGATTTCAGGGTTTTTTCTCCATTCCACAGAAAAAACCCCAGAAACCTTTAGAATTCTCATTTCTCTGCAGAAAGAACAGAATTGTTTGTAAGCACATACTTCATTCTAATTCTGGAAAATAAAATTCCCATCTTTAAAAATTGAAATAGAAGTTGTAAAATTACAAGCAATACCTAATTTTGGCAATTTTATACCACAAGAGATACACAGCAAAGTGTGCAATTGAGGTAACCTAAAAAATGAGGATGAAATATCAGGATATTAAAAGGCACTATGGCACAATACATATCAGTATGTGTTAATGAAAAATGGGAACAGAGCTGACTTTATACCTGTTTCATGGGTATCTTTTATTCCCATAACAGATGCAAATTCAGGCTTGTAGTCATATTCCACCAGCCTCATTTGTGTTATTCTTCTCAGCTGCTCATTTGTATCGACCTAGTTGGAAAAATACCAAGATTTACATGTTGAAACACTAAGCATGGCATCTAGGACACCACTGAGAGAGCAACTAGCCTGACACAGTCATTTGGTCAATCATCACATTGAAAAATACAGACAATTTTCCCATTCCCCACCACCAGAATGCTATTTGTATTTGTATTGCCAGTTACCCTTGTGTTTGACAACTCCCAGCTTTTACAGAGAGCCTTCTCCAAAGTCTGTAGGTGTTGCTGTAGGGGCAGGCGCGACATACAAAAGGCACACTACATTTCAGAAGGCTAATATCTGATTATTACAACATTGCACCATCTTTTATACCCTCTATACAGTTTATACTTTCTTATTGGTCACAATTAGTCATTGCAGTCATTGGTGGAAAGTTCTCCACTCCTATTCTTCCCAGGATATTTCTCAAAATACTTTCTGCAGCTGCGTAGTTTTTTTTCCAGTTATCTTCTCTGTCTCCATGCCAACAGCCTTGGTCAGAGAATACTTCTCAAAACAAATCTCATTCATTAACCCTCTCTAACCCACAGACCAGCTGTGGGTCCTACTATATGTAGGTGATGGTTCTACAGAGCACAATGGTACATCTGGTTTCCTTAAGCCAGCGTTTCAGCACAGTCAGGACATAGGAGCTGCTTCACATGTCAGAGCAATGATCCACACCTGCAAGCACAAGTGCCCTAAGTGCTGCAGGGCCCTCACCTCACGGATATTCTGCTTTGCTCGGCTGTCAGATGGGTGCATGACTCTGCCCATAACTTTGGCGTTTCCGCAGACAACCAGCGCTTCGTCTGGTGCATCTGTGTTAATTCCTACTCGACCGTGATAGGCTATCGTCTCTGGAACGTGTCCTCGCTGCCACAGGACATCATTGTCATTCTCAAACTGCCCGGGGTTAGATGCCTGGAAGAAAATTTTTTGCTTAATGATACAGTATAGCATAGATGCACTATTGTTTATTCTATCAGAAATTTGGGGAAAATGAAAAGCCAAATCTTAAATATTGAAATTGAATTCAAGAGCTTTTTAACACACTAACATAAAAAAACAGAATGGAGTTACTTCTAAGTATTTCTGCTCAGACAACACCGGCCTCATGCTTTTTTCCCTTGAATTCTACTTCATTAGAACCTTAAGCTAGACTGACAATGTCCAAAGCTTTCCAAATTTTAACTTTGACATTATACCACATTATGCCACATAACCATTCTTTATCTACCACTAAATTTTAGTTGAGACTGGAAATCAGAAAAGAGAAACCAAGGCAGAGATTAAACACGTGATTCATAAAATCCTCTGTAATGTTTTAAATTAACTCATACTGAAAATTTCATGTCAAGGAAATAGGGTCTTTTAAAGAACACCAATAAAACAATAGAGTGTGTATAACAAGAAAAGGCATTTGATTTCAATAGTTAATTTTGGGTTGCTTGTTGTTTTGGGGTTTTTTAAAGCTTGAATTCAGGCCAAAGCACAATCATGATAAAAAGAAGCCAGGCTTTCACAAGGCTTTGCCAGCTACAAGGCCTGGCACTGTGTACTCACCACTGTTTGTCACAATTAGAGCATGATCTGATATGCCTGACAAGCACCACTCAGCTGCTAGCTTTGTTGTGTTGGAGTGTATAAAGGGCCAGAAGATGAGCTGCTTTTTCTCACAGTGCATTTGCATGGCTTTGCCACTTTACGGTAGCCAGTGGCTGACTCACTTTACCCTGTAACTGAAGCCCTATCTAGCACTGAAGCTATCTACCACTGTTAGATAGCTAGAAAATTACTTTTTTTCCTTCTATCTTTCCTGTTGATATTTTCACTACTTCAAACCAGAGCCTCTTGAACTTTCTGTCTTACTGCCTTCTTTTTTCTTTGTCTGAAATAGTGGCCAAGTTTGAAAAATCTCGTTCCATGAATTCCTGTTCAAAAACTGTCTCACATACATTGAAGGAGCCCTCTTCATTGAATTTCAAAAGAGCCGAAAATTAAAAATAGTGGGAAAATGGGCATTTCTAAATCTTACATAAAAACATATATCTCATAAAATAACAAGTATGAGACAAATGTGAAAATTCAACAGCTTCCCCAAATTATTCATGATGTGACATCTGTAACACTGTCAGATCCAGAAAGAGAAATTCAGATGAAAACAGGATTGTGGAAATTAATGGACAAATAAAGGAAAATAACTATATAATCTATGTAGGAATGATGCAAGCACTGCTTCAGCATCCTGAGGCAAAAAAAACCACAGCAGCAGCCAGGATGATAAAACTTCTCAGCAGGGCAGAAAACTGCTGAACTCCACACATTGCTTTCAAAGCCTTTTTGCAGCTCCACCCAGAAATGAGCTCTGGGCCATAATACCCCCAAAAAACCTAACTCTAACTACAGAAGGAGGGTTTATGGCACAAGAGGATGCTCAGATGAAAAAGGAGCCAGGACTGAAACCGTCTGAAAGCCCCCATCTTCCTTTGGAAACCCCTGAGCAACACCCATGTACTGGAGATTTGCCCTTTTGCTCTCTCCAAACCCAAATGCTAAACCAGATCATAGCAGTAAGCCTAGGGAGATTATGGGCTGCCAAAAAGGATACAAGCAATGGCCTGCAAAAAACAATGCCAGGACTAAAAGCTTTTGAGAGCCCTTGATTTTCTTTAGAAGCCTCTTCCCAGCTCCACTTAATGCACCAGAGCTTTTGGTCTTGCTTGAATCCAAGCCAAAATCCTAAGCTTATTCCTCTCCATAAACCAAGGGCTATAAAGAGTCCATGCAAACAAGAAGCAGCTCTTCAATTGACCCACATGAAAAAGTTCAGTGGACTGCAGTCTTCCAGAGGCCCTCTCCCATCTTTTGCAGCTCCTCCCCATGGCACCTTACATATTTCCCATCTGTCTAAGCCCTAAAGACAATATTCACCTTAGAAATAACTATAACTCCAGACTATGCCCAGTTCAAACATTAGCCACCACCTACTGATCACAAGAAGAAGGGGCCAGGACTGAAAGCTTTCAGCAGCCCCCACTTTCCTTTGCCAGTCCCCTTGCAATCCCACTCATTCTGGGATTCTGTGTTTTCTCTCTCTCCTAACCCTAATTCTCCATAGCTCTTGTTACACTGCAGATCTGGGCTTTTTCTCTTTTCTGAGTCTAACTGTAGGCTAAATCTGAGTACTAAAAGAAAAATGTTCTGTGAACCAGGCAACTGAAAAGTAACAGTTAACAGGATAATAGATTCTTCTTCCTTATGTTAACTTGAAACCTATATTACTACCATCAAATTGAGAGGTGGGACACTCTGGAAACACACTGGAAAAGTGAAGCTATAGGTCTTAAACTTCCTAGGGCTGCTTGACCTTCTTTCCTTACTGTTTTTTCCTTCTCATCCTCCTTGGAAAATGAAGACTAGCTAATGAAAGCTTTTACAAAATTCCTGGCAAGTAAAGTAAATAGTTTCACTGCAAATTTAAAAAATCTGGAAAAACCAATATATTTGTATTGGAACCCATAACAAGCTTTCTTTTAAAAACCATCTATAGCTCTACTTATAACACTTTTCATTTCTGATAATTAAAAGATAACATACTCATACAACAGGCAACTGTAGGTTTTTTCATCAATATTTTTGACTCAGTGGTAATTTTTATCCCCAAGAATCATGACCCCCTCAATCTCCTGTGAATATCAAGACAGTAAATACTTTTACTTGAAAGTAATACAAATTTATACCTACCCTCACAATGATCTTTTCAGAGACACTTGCAGAGAGTAAGTAGAACTGGTCCTGAGAGACAGCATACAGTCCAACAACCAGCATGAAGTATCTAATTTGAAATTGATTTAATCAAGACAATAATTGAAGTAGTTCTTTATCACAGAAAAAAGTTTTAAATACAGCTGTTATTATTGATACATAAAAGACAATGTTTTTTAAACATATTTCTTACAATATAAAGGGAAAAGTATTTCCTTCACTCTTAAGAAATATGCTCTTACAAACCCCACAATCACTGCAAATTAGCAAAGAATACAATAATTTCCTGAATTTAAGTAATGAATCCTCAAAGATGAAAACCTTTCCTGCTTCAGAAGAAAATGATTAAGATTTGGATTTTTTACTTCCTGATTTTGTCTGCCATTATTCTGGTTAGGATTTCCTGAAACTATCTCTAACTATGCGAATGAAGTTTGGGGTGTTTTATTCTCATATCATTCTGTGACTGTAGAGAAAGAGGCTTTTAAGCACATAGCAAGAATTTGAAAAAAACCCCACAGATTTGATAGCAGAGACTTTTCACAAACATTGGCTCCATTCTAAAAGTAGAACTTCTCTTTTGTATTTCTAACTAACACACAGGCCAACTAGCTATAGCAATACCTCTGATCAGGATTAGGTTTCCCTTTTTTTCTCATATTATTTGCTGTTGTTTCGCTGAAATGCAGCCGTCCCAGTGTTACTTTAGTTATCTGGTCCCCAGGCAGATCAACGCTAAAATAGAAAAGGAAACAAGATCAGGGAAATAAGTACTTGGAGATCAAGCTCTTCAAACCAGGTTTCTGCAAACTCATTAAAAGAGTTCTGAGAAAAACTGACAGCTCAACAAAACAGAGGAACCCCAGGAAAAATGCAGTAACCCTAGCTTCTAAAAATATATTAAAAACAGTGGCTGCATCAAGGAAATAAACAGGATAAAGCACCAGCAGTAGGAAACTGTTCCTAGTAATAAGAGTCTTATGTTTCTTGGTCTGTTTGTACATGTCTTGAATATAATAAAACTATATGTGTTCCGTATGATGGCTGCTCCACAGGATTAATAACTGCTTGCTTATTATTTGGCTTGAATTTCCACAGTAAAATTAATAGATATTACTGCTTGTCCTTCCTTTCATCACCAGCTAATTTACATGTCTGGAAGTACACAGTAGACACCTATGTCTCAAATACATAGTGGTAGTCCTCTAGTAAGTGATAAATAATACAAATAAAGAGTTTGTATAGATAAAATTGAAGTTCACCAAACAGTCATACATAAAATAATTTACATACATACAGAATCTATTTGTCAGTACACAAAAGGAAAAAAAATGTCACGAGAGAGGTAATTTTAGTGAAAATCAAGCTCTTATTCTAAGCTCAAAGTTCAATTTAGGTGATAATATAGTGCAGCCTTTATCTCAACACTGTCCTGTGCAACTTGACACTGTCTTCTCTCTTCGTATTACAAATCTCATTTAATTATGTATAGAGAACAGACCAGCTTCAACATAGGAAACTTATGCCAGAAGAGTAAAGATTGATTCTGCCAGTGAGTTAAATGCTCAAGAATGACAGAGCTCCAGAAAGATGCTGCACATGTGTTTCTAGCAGAGGCACTCCCCTTTAAAAAGCACTATAAATGTATCTCATGCCCATATAGAACAGGAACATTGACATTTTTTAAGATTGGAAATGCATCTGCCATACAGTTCTAAGCAACATAAAAGACTGTTTTTAGCTGAATATAAATATTTTGGATAGACAACACATCTGTAAAGCTATTGCTAATTTTCCTTAATGAAGTGTGACCAGGTATATACTACTACTGTGATTCTACAAGTACAACCACAATGAAATCTGGATAAAAATCTGAAAACTGGCTTAGAACTACTGTAAGATTTCAAGAAACAACTACTTCATATTTCAAACCAATCATACAAATTGAAACAAAATGGAATAATCTTCTCAAAAATCTTACTTAACAGGATGAAAAGTCTTTTTGCTTCGATCTGATTGAGATTGTTCAATAGCAATTGTTTGATTTGGAGTTTCTGCCTATAAAACAAAAATAATTTTCAAAAATCACAAGAATATTAAATTTTCAAACACATAAAAATTGAAATAGACATTTATAGGCAAATTGTGCCTAAAACTGAAAATACACTCATTTCTAATGGAATAACATAGAAATTAATAGAGAAACTGACTCCTGATCAATTGATAATTGATAATATAATCTGAAGACCCAAGTCTTTTGGCAGATGTAATTTGAAAGAGAAAAAAAACACAAAGGAAAATAAGTGCATTAATTTAAAAGAAGAAATGCTTTCTGAATCCAGACTGTTATTGGCTTATTCCACACCCAAGCATAAATGCAGATATTCAACATGAGAATAGAACCTACACAAGGTAGTTACATGTTCTTGGTTAAAAAAAAAGTTCACTTCAATTATTTATCTCATTACATGGATAACTAAAAGTAATAATCTCAAAGAGGAGACACACTTGCCTTGATTCCATAAGCTTTCAAGTAAAACTTTTCTATTGGTTTCCTCCCCTGCTGAGTTTTGACATATTTTGGATGTCCAGTGATTCCAATATGAACTGTGATTTGGAAATGATTCTTCTTTTGGCACACAAAGGCATCATCTGCTGTTGAAAAATTAAATCCTTTATCTGTGATAATGTGATATCCTACAGCAGGTCTACAAAAACAAGGAGAAGGAATAGCAACTTTAAGTGCTGACATACTTGAGTGAAAACTTGAGCTCCTATTTTTTTAATGTGCTCCAAAGATCCATCTGATTTTTAGTGACAAAACTGGACTAAAAATACATTGTTACAATCACCAGTTCTACCAGTATTTTCTTCTCAGACCGATAAAGAGGTGAAAATGAAAACACATATAAAATTTCCTCTAGTTCTAGTCTGAAATGCTTGGAAACCAGAGGCTGAGAGGCTTACATAATCCTCACTTACAAATCTGATATAAAGCAACTCTGTGCACCTAAGAACACAACCCAACCTTTCAGTGTATTCAATCATTCATTATAACACTGCTACAAACAGCAGTCTGCAGCTAGTGCTGCAGACAACAATGACCTCATGAGCCAGCAAGACTCCCCACTTTGTTCACAAATTCCCACAGCAAGTGCTTCTGCAGAAGCTACTAGGATTCCAATAAGGCTTTACTTAAGCTAAAAGAAAAGCTATGGGTACCAGCCCTCCAGCCTGACTATAAGCTGTCCATCCTACTCCAGCTAAAGCAACTCTATTTCATTTCTTGAAAGAGCAATTTGTCATCCAAAAAGCAAGAGCATTCTGTCTCTAGGATTCACAGTAAACAAGGAAAGGTATCAAAAGATCTTTCTATTAGAGATAGTGAACTCACTATCCCAACAATGTTTCCAGTCCTTCTGGTTTAAGTGATGGAGAATTCTAAAATAACAGAACTACATGGCAAGGTTCCCTTATATAGACATTGGCTTTTCTTGTTAATGAAAGTTTGATAATGATAATCTTGTATGATTCTATCTCATTAACACAATTACTGAAGATGGATTTTCATTACTCTTCCATTATTAGCTGGAAAAATCAAAATGTACAGCCTTCATAGGAAACATACAGATTCTATTGTTGTTTTATAAATTATGAACAGAAGTCCCCTTTCAAACAACTATTGATTACCTGGGATAGGGAATAAAGAGAAAACCACTTTGTAACTACTTCAAACCTACCAAGTCATGTGTTACTTCATATTTAAAATTATAACAAAGGTTCTACCATCTCCTCAAACCATCATTATTAAAGAAGTAAAACCTACACAGTTTTTCCCTACAATAGGTAATTTTTTTTTATTTGTATAGGAAATGAGTATATTTCATAGTAGGGAAAGGAGTAGTTTTTCATATTTAGGTGTCAGCAAGTTCATTAGCTGATATTCTTAATGCAATTTCAGACTATTTGCCTACACACAGGCAAGCAGCTTGAGAAGCAAAATTACAAATGTCCACGTCTCTAAGTTGCAGTGTCTGGAACAATAGCTCCCAAAGAGCAATTTCATATTAAAATTTTCTGAGTATATCATTTACAGTAAATAAGAGCAAAAATGTATTTTGTTCTTAGTGCACAAAGAATAAGTCTTACCAAGCAGTACAGCAAAATTTGGAATAACTTTTAGGTAGCAACACATATCCCTGTCACGAAAGTATCCCTACTAGAAATATGCTTTAAATTCCTACTTCTATTCAGAATTTAAGTCTTCAGATATCCTTGGGACAGAGCACCACTAGTATCAGACAAGGGCCAAGAATGTGCCACGCAGACACAATGAAGTGCAGAATTAATGGTAGAGCAACCTTTTCTAACTAATCTATCTTGGCTAACAGCATTTTCGTTGTGAAAATGAAATAACTAACATGTTCAAGTACTGTATGAATAAAATGAAAAAAAATTAACCTGAGAAATACCCCTCGAATGAGTGCAGCAAACTGAAGGCATGGGATTGATCCCTCTACACTAAGTAATGAGAAGCATGTGAGTGTTTTGAGACCAGCAGAATACAGGATCACTACTTAGAAAATCTGTGCAATGTGCTGTAATTACAGTGCATGTTGGAACAACAGCACTACCATTGACCTCGCTTAAAAGTAATACTGACTTCCTCCTCAAATGACACCTCAATCCCCTCCCACGGTAATGGCAACAGAGAGTGTATTGGGATACTTTATTGCTTAGCATCACATAGGCTTTGTCCACAAATAAATGTGTCTGGAACCTTAATTTTCGGTGTATGGGAGGCAACAAGTAACTGGGTAGTGGCAGGAGAGCAATCTCCCACCATCAGCACACAGACCTCATGTAGTCATTGACTGAAAGTGCAACAGGAGTTGGAGGCCACTTCCATTTAGAGTGAATACTCATACCACAAATTCAGCTGGAGGTCTCTGGGTCTATCCAGCTCCCAAGCAGTGTAAAGGTCTGCTCTCTTGTCATGTCAATCAACACCTGAGGAGAAGGGTTGCATGGGACATAGGAAGATGTGTAATGCCCCTATCCCCTGTGTGCAAACAGGGAACATCAGTGTCCAGCAATGACACTGATATGCACCCAACTCCCATGAGATGTTTAGCCAGGTTGGGCAAGAAGAGCATTAAAATTTACTGTGCTATGTAAGTCCCATGTAGACAGTGACAAGTTTTTTGCTCCAATTCTGAAGAATTAATCAGATGCTGTAGAAAATGGTTAATTTGTTAAAAGGGTTCATATGCTCAATATTAGAATGGAGAAAATTAGGGATGTAAAGTGAACTTGGAATGATCTTTTCCAGATTATGTGGCAAAAAAAAAAAAAATACCATTTGATAAACACGGGAAAACTCTAAATCTTTGAATAACCAGTTGCATGTCACAAACACAAGTCTATAATTATTAAGACTTAAATTGTATGAGCCCAGAAGTAATACTGGTAACTTCTAATGTTTTCCTTTAATGTTTTAGACCACTAGAGGGAAAGGTGCCATACACTTAGTAATTACTTGCCCCAATGCATTTGACAAAATAAACAAAAGTTACCAGGTATGTTAACTCACTTTTCTTTTGCCCCTAAATCCCTGAAGGGAAATCAGAAAATCTGGCATTAATTTCTACCAGTGTTTCAAATTCAGTTTATCTGATACAACTGCAAGTTCATATGTCATCAAACCTTTTATACTTCCTTCTCTGTTCTTATTTCCAATAAGAAAAAGGGATGCCAAATGTATCATTTATTCCTACAAACCTACAACAACAGATAAAAAAGAAAAAGAAAAAAGAAGAAACCAAATTTTTTGAAGTGCAAACATCAGTGCTTACAGTTCTTCATAATTAGAGTCAAATAAGCTGCTCCACTGAGAAGTTTGATAGGGTTGCCATGTAAGAGCTTGACAGCATTTTTCCAAAGCTGCATTCTGTCCATCACTGTCATATTCTTGCATTTCAGCAGCACAGTCCTTTACAGTTGCTGTACAGAGATAGTGGTAATTCAGTTATTTCTTTTGGGACTAGCCAAAAGTCCTGCATAGACATTTTTATAAATATATTTACATAAATGCACATACATACAAATCACAAATGCATTGCATATATATTTAAATGTGATTATCCTTTGCAGTTATTCCACAAGATTGTGTTATATTCTCTTGCTCTAGAAAATAATTTTTTCAGCTTTCCTGATTTGCAAAATAGTACACATGTAGCACTTCCTATTTTTAATTCTCTCCAAAAGGATGAATAGTTTCCTTTGGGGGAGGGGGGAAGAAGGAAAGCTAAGAATTCTACTGTACATCTGCAACACTGCAAGAAGCAATTAAGCAAAATAATTACATTTATTTCCCATTCCCTCTACTACAGGTTTCAATTGAAGAATATACTACAGGAGGCACAGTTTTCCACTAGCAAGCATATTCACCACTACATCTGGTTGATCTCCTTACTGCTTTCTGCCCATACATTAGAGAATTCTTTGACAGATGGGATCAACTCCAATTCTCTGAGATATTATACATTTTATGAAGACAGAGGAGAATGTGATAAGAGAAACAGATAAACAGAGTGCAGTAATGATAGGAGAAAATATATCATTGAGCATATAACCAAAATCCATCCACAGCCAGTGACAGCACAGTAAGACAGAGCCTTCAGAATCACTTCAGGCCCAAGCTGCATTTGCAAGTCCCCACTTCTGACATACAGCAGAGCAAAGATAGATAGATAGATAGATAGACAGAAAAACATCACAATAAAGAAATTCACACCTCACTTCTAAATTATCCCCATGCCATTTTCACCCTTGTCTGTTCTTTTTCTAATGCACGTCAGTGAGATTTTATTAAGAATGACACCCAAAGAAAGCTTATTTCAAAGCTATATCTTTCAGTATTAAAAACAGCAATAGCAATTTCAGATACAGAAGTGTCTGCTTGTCTTCTCTTTTCAGCAGTGGTTGACTTAGAGGACTAGTCCCAATGAAGAAACACTGATTAAACAAAAGATATCAAAGGAAGAGCAACTTACTAAATCCAGTTGCTACTCATTAAAAGTGTTCTAAAAGATTGATTTAATGCTGAGAAATAATTTACTCTGAAGAAATAACAAGCAACTCAGATTTTTCACTAACAGACATGGATAAAATTCCTCAGGTAAACTGGCCATTAGAAGCTGTTCATTCAGAGAGCCTCACACTTCACAGAAGCTGGTTCATCTCTGTACAAGCCTAATAAGGTTTTTTGTATCAATTGGTATAAGCTTATTCTTTTTATCTTGATAAAACAACAAAACAAACCAATATGGGGAAGGGGCAGGAAAGAATACACAGCTTTTACCAAGCTTGATTATGCATACACTTTGTTGAAAAAAAAACCCACACAGTTGAGGAGATAATGGGAAATGGCAATCTCTTTGCCCTTCCCTGTTCAGCTGAACCAAAATGGTTTCTTTGCCCAGTCAAGTCAGTGCCAAGCAAAGTAAGCAAAATATACTACCATCTCTGTAGAGGAGGTTCACATATGGAAAGGGCAGAGTATCCTGCTCAGAAAAGCCTCAGGAAACATGAACCTCTAATGCTCTTCTCTCTTTGCCAAATATAAATAAATCCTGGTTTTCTAAACAGGTAAATTCCTCCAAACTGAGTAGTAGAGTACAGACCATTAATACCATTACCTTTTCTGAGCCAGCAGGAGCTGTGCTCCTCAAGTATTCGCTTGTCTATGGCATAAAACATTAAATTTCCTCTTCGCACACTTGCTCACCTTGTCTGGAATCCTGAGACTGCACTGGAGAATCAATCCCATCTTCTAGTAATTGGGAGAGCTTCCTTTTTTTGCTTGATGCTGCAGAAATACTTTTGAAAAAACACATGTTGCATTACTCATTTATAAGTTTAAATAGGTATTACAGAATCATAACAAAAGAACACCCAGGTACCTCTTATCTCATTTTAACTGCACTGTCATCCAAATTCTGATTTGATAAGGGAGGAGATTGTTGGTGGGTTTTTAAAACTGAATTATCCAATTTTTTCCTTCCAAAATTTTTTTTAATGTCACATGACTAAAGAAGTTGATCCCATTTAAAAATTTACACAGTGCATAAGTGGCAGGGGTTTATTTTCCTGACCTTTGCATTAATATCACAGCTTTTATCTTGATTTTACTTTTTACCAGTGAATGTTAGAATACCAGAACATTTTAAATGTTTGAGCATCCAGAACACATTAGTGGGTTAATATGGCAGATAGTATATGATTACTGCTTTACTTGCTTACATAGATATGATAATTCCTTTTCTGTTATGTCATTTGCTAGAACACTTAGAATATCCTGATGCACAAATCTCTAAAACATGTATTGCAAAACACTTCAATGTTTCTATAATCCAGTTATGAAAACCTGTTGATTTCTCATTAGCCTTCTATTGTTTTAAAAATTGAAATGCATTCCTACTTCCAATCTAAACATCAATCAAGATGTTTTAAAGAACCCTCAACCACAAGTGTCTCAAAAATGTCTAAACACTGCCATCCTGTGGAAAATCCTACACCCACAGGGATTTACAACGAGTCTTAAACCAGTTCTACTGGTTTTTGCATGTCTCACTCTTTGCATAAAAGCTTAATCATTTACCCAGAAATCTGAGATGCATTAGGCTGGAAATATGAATAATTAAAGCCCAAACAGCTGGAGGATGTAGAATGATTCCATGGAGTCACAGCATTTCCTGTCTTCAGGCAGCAGCCTTGGGAGATGGTGCAAGGATAGCCCATGGCATTGGGGTCAGAGTAAGTCTCCATGAACCCACAGGGAAGCTTGCTGGGTGCCACTACAGATGGGCACGGGAGCGGAGGCTGCAGCCCACTGGGCCGCAGAGCATCACACCATGGGGCTGAGGGAAATAAACAGATAAGGAAATAAGAACAAGGAAGAGGAGCTGGAGATCTTCCTGCAAGCTTGGGAGAGGCCAAATCCATGTCACCTACTTTGTAGCTGTGGTGGAGAACATGGTTCTGATCCAGAGTCTGGTGGGGAGTCTGGCAACTGGCTTTGCCTAGGGATGAAAAAGATATTTTAATTTCTACTGGAACAAGACATGGAGGACAACAACAACCAAGTGGAAAGCAAGTGGAGGGGAACCACCAGGCTACTGACAAGGTTCTTCAAGAAGCATTGCTCACCATGTTAGCTGCCCCTTCTCACAGGAGCAATGTCACCTACACTTCATCAGACCATCTCCTGCAGCCCTCTGCCTCTCTGCCATGCAGGAAGGCCTGAATCCCATCCCTTCTCACTCAAATTCCCCCCTTCACAACCTGCTGACTTCAATCCTCCTTCCCCACATGTGGTTCTTCAGTTACCTCCAGGCACATCAGTGACTCTCAACATACAGCACACAAGGGATTTAAGCCCCATTTTCTCTAGACTAAAGGTTAAAGATCTGTGGCATCTTCATCTCTCATACGGAAGAGAAAATCCTATGCCATCTCACTGCCATTTAAAGGAGCTACAGAGAGTTCCTCTGTTACATTTGGAATAGATGGAGCTTCAAGAAAAGGATTCTCAATCCTTCCAGGTACTCCTATGAATTGTCAGCTCAAACACTGCTCTGAAGCCTGATCTGAAACACAAGTCTTAAATGCATGTTATGTTGAAAATGCTGCAGCAAAGGAAGGATGACAGAAGTCTAATGAGACACACTTCCTTTACCAAAACTGACTGTTCTTACAAAAGCTGAATAAAATAAAATTCCTTAAAGAGACACCCTCATATGCATAAAAGACATGTTCACACACACAGAGAGCAAATATTTTCAAGCATCAGTGGAAAATTTTTACTCTATGGTTTCCACTGCAGGTTTTGTATTTCTGATTTTGATTTTTGTATTCTGATTTTGCATAGCATTAAGGAAAGCAGTTTCATTTTTGGTTACAACTTATTACTTTTGACATGTGCTTGGGCATTTTTCTTAACAGTATTGCTACTGGTCTTCTAATATGTCACATTCATAATGTGCATTTTGAGTTAGCTTCAACCACACAGCTCCTCTTTAAAAAGAATTTTTAAAAATTCCACATTAGAATATTTTTAATTACCTACAAAATAGATTCTCTGATGCTTTTAAATACCATGACTACACTCTAAACCTTGTTTTCAACTTTGAATAGTTAGTAAATATTTATTTTATTTTTTTCCTGTGGGATACTTGATCCATATGTATACTGAATTCCAATTGTGCTTTGTAAAATTTTAAAATATATACACACAAAAGTCTAAAACTTCCCTTCTGCACATTCAGTTCATATTCTGGCTTCAAATGTTGCCTTGGATACTTGATTTCTGCTTTAACGTAGATTATTTCAGTAAAATAGAGAGACAGACACTTTCTAGGAGAAAGTATTTATGAAGTGCAGAGGTAGTAGGGATATATCTCCAAGTCAGAACTTTACTGAAACTGATACTGTGCTTTTTGAAGGAAAAGAAAATAATCTGTAGTTTAAATGATTCTACATTACAAACATAGTATATCAATTAAATATCAATCAAAGAGAATATCAATGAAATGCCTACTTAGCAAAGGACCTGGCAATCCTTTTTCTCCCTTCATTGATAATGTGGAAGGAGAAACTGTGGGAAAAGATGAGGAAATCACATGGTGCTTCACACGTGGTGTAAGAGAAGAATAGCTGTAATGCTGATGGCCTTTCTGATGCAAGATGATCTTTAATGGAAATTTCAGGGTACACCCAAAACCTTGGTGGTAGCAGCACCCTTTTCATTGCACATAACATTATGAAGTTCTGCATTTTATATGTTTATATGGGGGGTTTTAATATTTTTCTCCTTGATGTATTTTGAAATGCTCCTTTACGAGATTCTATTCTGTTTATGCACAAATTTTCTGCGCCACAGGCAAATGCTTAATAATTTGACCTGCACAGATCTAATGATTCAGTAAATGTTCTTAATGCCATAAATAATGAAATAGAACTGCAGCATTAGTGTAAAATCCTGTTCAGCCTCCAAACCCATTGTAGTTTTAGAGATGGTTTTCTTGCGTGTAAGTACTTTGTAGCACTGTAACTATAATATCTAACTTACTTGAGCTACATAATAGCATATATATACACATCTACATTTCTGGGTTTTTTGTATAAAAGCAAAATAATATTTTGAAGTTGTTATACAGGAGTTCAATAATCTCGTTAACCTAAAACACATTTAGTCACTCTAAAACTAAAAGTTACGGGTATTTAAATACAACCTTCTCTTTCTTTACTCTACTTTTATAGTGTGGGTAAGGAGAATCAATTCATTATTCATTATTTAGAGCAGGTAGAAGCCTATTTGGCCCACTTTAAGTAAAGATGTGCAGCTGAGTCTGTCTAGAATGAAAAATTCCATGTTTAATTATTTTTAAAACATCCCTTCTTGCTCTGCTTCTTGGCAAGTGCAAGTGTCAGTCTATTTATTAATAGTATTTTGCCTTGAACAACATCCGCCTGACAGTTGTCTTGATGAAAGATTTAGGGTTAAGGTCTTTGATAGATCTATACTAATTTTCCACCCTTGACCATAAGGCTTTGCACGATGTATCTTTTGATAGTTTTAAAGTTACTCTCAAAAGAGACTGATGAACAGTTTCTGTTCTGAACTAAGTATTAGGGTGAAAAGAGTAGCTCTGCTTCCTTCAAACTGGGAGACTTCCATTATTCTCCCAATTTATCATACAGTAGTCTCACTTCTATCACTTATTCTGTACATAAACAGTAAATTAGCACTTACAGCAATGTTAAAGTAACAGCTCTGCATTTAATGTCACAATTAGCTCAACAGTTGTGAATCAACTCAGACTTCATTATCATTTGTTCTGTTGAATAAGAAGGCAACCATATTTCCATTACTGGCTGTAGTTCATTTTTTCTAAGTCTTCCTATGCAGCTTCAAGAAACAATGCCAAGAGAGCCACAATCCTATTGAAACTCAGATTTTATCATGGCACTAATTAAAACAATTCAAGAGCTGTGGCTAAGGAGAGGAAGTGTATGTTGCTATAATACTTACAAAGTTCCAAACTCTATGTCACTACTAATGAGTTCTTCCAACAGACTTGTATCCACCATGGGATTTTCCAAGGCTCCATGGACATCTTGCCCTAAGGTTAAAAGTAGAAGAGACAGAAATTCAGAGGGAATTGTCAGTGTTTCAGAATAAGTGATGCTGCCAATGGTCCTACACAAAGGAAAACCAAATCTGTCCCGTCTTATGTGTAACAAATGGGTTATGCTTCTGGCTTAGTCACTCTGGAAAAGAATGATGAGAAATGCAGAGCAATTAACAAAATGCAGAAGCACTGCAGATGACAGTGCAGCATTGGGCAAACACCACTGAATGCATGTCATTAAGGCTTCAGGGAACTACTACAGCAGAAGGATGAAGGACTTCAGTCTGGAAGTAAGAAAAAGGGTTTTGAAGGTAATTTCCAACTCTTTTACATTGAGGTCTTAACAGCTGTTGGGTTGAAGCTCAGACAAGGTTGTCTTAGAAAGATCCACTTGGTGCATTAGTACTCACAAGTACTGCAAGTGGGTTTCTGCTTTAAAACTCCATTTAAAAATCCACCATCTGAGTTCAAATAAACCCAAGTAAAACTTTAAAAATGTTTGATTGGTGGCTTCCTTTTATTCTGCCAGCCCACTAACATTTTAAATGTATTAGCAAATAGAAAGGTGCAGAACTTTGTCCTTTGTTGCTTAGTAACTGAAGGCTATAAACAGATTTTATGATTATAAAGTTTCCGGAATTCATGACAACTTTCATAGAAAGTCAACAGGCACTCATTAAAAAACCCAGCCAAGCAGCCCTAGTCTGCAGGTTCCCTACCTCTGCAGCAAGCCTTCCATAAATACAGGTGTGGCCAGTCAGAATGCAAACAAGATAAGGACCTTGATATTCCTGCTTGAGCTGCAAGTGCCTCTGTCCCACTTCACACATGATAAAATGGTCCAGCCCACACATCAGAGCCGTGAGGATCAGCCCTAGAGTCTGACACTAACCATGTGCCCTCAGCTTGGCAGCAGTGAGTGAAAACACAAAAGGTTAATCGCTGCCTCTGAGCTGAGGAGTAGTCGCTGCCTTTGGTGCATTTGCTGTCTTCTCACTGTACTACCTTGCATAGGACACTTACCCTAAAATATCTTCAGTTCCTTTTCTGATGTCTTTGTCTGATACCGTTCTTTCTTGATCCAGTGTTTAGAAAGAACATTCATGCAAGCAGAATCTAAAAATCCACCACCTTGCGCAGGATTCCCTCATGTGTCTGTCTTAACAAATAAATCCACATTGCTAATAAGCATTTCCCAAATTGTTTTGTGATCATAGATTAATCTAGGTATTGTTTACTTGTTGGTGCCACAGGCTTAATTTTGACTGCCTTTCACTGGGGGATAGCAACTTAGAGGTGTGCTACTGATAGATTATCCAATCTCAATGCATTGATCAGGTTGTATACAAACCTGTCCCACGCACACCAGAGAGCAGATTCAATAGGTGCAGCCCACTAGCTTATCTCAGCAAAACTGAAACACACAAATTCTGGAAGCAGCAGCAGATCACTTTGCAAAACCAGATGCAGAGTGCAAAAGAGCGTGGATTTCTTTAGCAGCCTTCCTCAAGCCTGTTGGAGTCTCATCTTTTCATTCTTCATGTTTGAATGTAGGGTTCTCCTACCTTGAATTACTAACCCTTCTTCTTTTACTAATGACGTCCACAGAAAAATTATTCAATCACCTTCTTCTTTTACCCCACCTGTTCTTCCTGTTCAAACCACCAAACCCTCATGCAGGATGATATAATTTCATTACTAACTTGAGTCCAGAAATCAAATACAAAATGTTTTTCCTATACCACACAATCAAGAATCCTTTATTTTGACTAAGATCAGGGACAGGCTCCTTTGAATCAAAGAATACAGCTCTAAATCCAACATGGACAAGGCCTTTCAAATGGGCATCCCACAGTTCAGAGATCAGCTCTGTTGCTAAGTGATGATAACAGAAATATGTATCACTTCTTAATCTGTCCATTTTGCATGAACAGCTAAATGGGGAGGAGGAGAATGGAAGAATAAGCAATGCTGAGAGAGGAAGGAAGCACACCAGGAAGACAGGCCACCACTAATGAATGTTTGTGACGCAAGTGCACGGAAGAGTGGGCACATTTTGCTGCCCTGTAAAACTTAACTTTGTTAATGTACTTTCCAGGTCAGTGGCATCATGTGTTTGCACTGGCATCTGTTTCAGCAGAGGAGGACTTGTTGGATCATATGCAAATTTATTTTAAATGGTGGCATCCACTTCACAGGCATTTAATCACAACAAGTACTTAACAGATATGGGCAGTATGCAAAACAGTCACTCACCTGGATGTTACATGCTTGTAAGAGCAGAGAACTTCATATATCTGGCAGGACAAGCCCTGTGGTGAGGCCTCTGTGAAAACAGCTTCCTGCATAGAACCATGTGCCTGGCTAAGAGCTGCTGCAGGATATGTGGAGTCAGCAGCCTCAATCATCAGCTTGTGCTCTGCTTGCAGTTCATAGTTCACACTGCAATGTGCCCAGACATCTCTAGAAGAGTCTGCACTGAGCAACCCATGCAACCTTGGTGTCACTCTGCAGAGGACTACCAGCTACCCAACAAACAGATGAAGGTGAAAGGACAAGGCAGTGCCATGGCACGGGGTTCACACACAGATGTTTGCAGAACACACACTACAGTCCCAGGCTGCATATGACTATATACGACTCCAGCCTCTTAATCTGGCAGTTACTCTTTGGCAGACATCCCCTTCTTTCTTCCAGACATGAGGCTCTCATCATCTGGTTCCTCAGCTTGACCCTATGGTCCTGTGACCAAGTCTCAATTCCTGAAAAACCTACCTTGACCAATCCTCCCAACACTTTCATGTAGCGTTATGTATATCTGCATTTAAATCAGCTGCCTCCTTTTCAGTGGTATCTAAATGGAAAGTGAAGGATGGGGGACAGGGAAAGAGTATCGACTAAAAATCAATACTAAACTAATAATTTCCTGACACTAGAAGAGGATGCCAGGAAGCTCTTGTCAAGTCAACATATCTGCAGTAAGATCAGTGTTAAGATATCAGCCACTTTACACAGGAAACAATCCTTATACACAGCTCAAGGTGTAAAAACAGCACAGAGAACATGGTCAGTGTTCAGTAATATTTGCTGAACAAATTCATGTTTGCTACAAAGTCTTCCAACTTGAGAGATATGTTTCTGCTTCAGATTTAATAACTGATTTCCATCTACAGACACTTTACCATAAAAGTAAGTCTATTTTTTAACAAAAAGAGGCTTCAGGACTTCATGAGCTCCACTATACAGGCTCAATGGAAAGCCCAACTGAACTTCATTGACTTACACTAAGGTATTACTTATGGGGCTTATAGGCCCTTCTTTCAGGCTAAAGGACTCTGAGGACTGGTTTATTTAAACTGTGCACAGATGCCTAGCTCGTTTTGACTGGAATGGACCGGCTGTCATTGACACAAGCTGCACAGTTACAAGGTTTTAAGTATCAATCACCTGTAGCCAGCCAGGAGCTATCCCAGCCTAGGTTATTCAACTTCAGGAAGACCTGTTACTCCAAATTGTAAGGAGTGAGTTTGTGTTAAGATAGACTTTTTTTCCCACAAGGTAACATTTTTATAGAAACAAATCTTACCATCAATATTTTTATATTTTTCATTTCATCGTTTATTCCTGTTTCAAGCTCTCATCCTTAAAATGCTATGTGGCACCTCTGGGGTTTGTGTTTTGTATTTTAAAGGCATGTTTCTTCAGTGGTTTCATTATTTACCACAAACTCTACTCTATATTCTATGTTACCCATGCAGAAGCATGACTATACAGAGGTGATGATTCCATTGAGGAAGAGATTTTTTAGATCACAGACACTACAGGCAAAACACATGCATTTCAGACACCTCAAATACCTTACAACAGAAAAGGCCAAGTTCAACAGTGCAACTAGGCTGACCTTCTACCAGCTCTCTCAATCCATTGATAACATCAGCAAGAACAGACTGTTCTGCCACACACAGGCGGAAGAGCTAATCAGGAGCTCTGACCTTCCCTTGACAAATAGGAACTTACTGACTCTAAAATTCAAAATGTTTTAATTATAATTATTCATTTCAACAGGAATAATAGGAAAAAAACCTGCATCAAAGATGAAATCGCTAATGTGCAAGTGAAATGAAACAGAAAAAAATGAGAACTCAGCTACACAAGACAAAAGCCATTTACCTGAATGAGAAAAAGCCAAGGTCAAATCCCAGAGTCATATCTAATCCAAAAGGTCTATTAACTATTCAAAGAAGTGATTGCCAGGAAAATAAACATTATCTCACTTTCCTTGAAAAAAAAATCCTGTTTCAGACTCTCCCCTCTCAATACTACAGATGCAACTTTGTCTTACTAGTGAGCATCAAAACAAACATGTACTGTAAGGAACTAAAGCACAGGGCAGAGGTGACTCTCTTTGTTCATGAATTTCAAATAATCTTACAAAGCAGATCTATAAATTCATTAAATGCCAGCTGATACATCTGTAAGCCAAAACTGAACCATTGAGGAACCACTCAATAGCACCATTCTACACTTGATATTGCAAGATCCAGTGTTTTCACAGCCTTGAAAAACAAGGTTCTAACACTGCTACAACTAATCACAGGGACCACCAAATCAACACTAGGAATTTATGACTCTTGCTTCATGAGGTTTTGCCTCATTGAGGTATTACAAAGCCAGCCACAAGCTGTAGTGCTAAGCTGCAGAGATGCCACTACTTAGAACTGACTTTGTGCTCAGAAATGTAACCCCTGCTTGAAAAGAGGGCTAACCACCTCTTCACTTCAGCTTGCTCCCTTTTCAGACTTAACTATAGTTTGTAACAGTAACAGAGCCTACTCCACGCTGAATGAGTGATTAGCTCTTGCAGCCTTGACACATATGTGTGTCCAGATAATGAAATTCAGCCATCTAACAGCATCACTGTATGCTTTATGGCTTTAGCAGACCTTTGTCGCATTCTAAGGGAACACAGCAGAACCACACATTATGGAAGGGACATGACATCCCAAGGTGTTTCATTTTTCCTGTAATTTAAAGGAGTCAACAGGGCTTCTCCCCCTCACACTGGTACAGACTACCAAAATATCTTTTAAAATGAGTTGAAGTAATAATTATCTAATTTAAAATAGTAATTCTCATTTAAGAGCTCATACAGCTAAAATCCCTGCCGCACCTTCTAGCATCAAAGCATCATTGTCACAAAAGTCAACAGAATCTAACCTATATTCCCTAGAAAGTTGTGTTTTCCAAGAGTATTCCTAAAAAATGTGGGTTTTTTAAACGTAATTCATATTCAACACTACTTTAACCGCTACGCAATGCAGCAGTTAAAAAAAGAACAAAAACAAATATTATGCTGTTGAAAGTAAAGCCAAGAAAGTTTGTTAGCCTTTCAACTCCATAAACTGAACTTAAAGAACATGGTATGAATTTCCTACCATCTATAAACAACATATTTGCTGGCTAGCAGCCCCAGATTGTAGCTCACCAATTTAAATTTATTGGCTTAAATGTACTTCCTTGATCAATTTTTTAATGTCCTAGTTTGAAATTAAAAGTTACAGCTGCCACTTCTCACCCAGGCCAACAGAGGGGCAGAAAGAAAATCACAACAGAAAAGGTAGTTTCCCAAGCTACTTTGAGATCAGTGAATACCTGCATAGGTAATAGATGGAAAACAAATAAAACAAAAGCAGCTTAAAACAGAACAGTTATGTATTAACAACAAAACAAAAAGAAAAGTGCAAACGGGAAGAAGGAAAATACTTAGTAAATAAATATAAAAGTAAAAAGCCTTCGAACACATTATCAGAGTCTAAAAAATGCAGTTTTATTATGGAATCTATTAGGAAGTAAATTCTGTAGTAAGAGAAAGTGATGAAACTAACTGGACCAGCTTGAATAGAAAATATCTTGGAGAAAAAGACAGGACAGATAATCCCAGCCAAAAGACAAAAATATCCAAGCTTAACTCCTCAGAAGGGTCCTGAGGATACCAACACAATAACCACTTGAACAATCAGAATCAGGCCATTTCAGAAGAACATTAGTGAAAAGAAAACACACTTTACCTGACATGCTAAAACTGAGAAGCAAGTGAGATCTCTAACCACATGAAAATCACTAACATTTCAGAAGTGTTACGCTGCAATGAGTCCTCAGTCACTTCCCAGTTTTTCTTCAAGGCAATTACCTCACCCATACTGCAGGCTTTGATGGATCTGCCTTCTCTTTGGTACTCTGGCCAGAGCACAAAGAAAAAAAGCACTCCAGCACATCTGTACTATTTGTAATACTTTATTCTAATATTGTCTTCCACAATAACTTAGTGTAAATACAGCCTTGGGTTTCAGAGCACTTTTTCTTCCTCCTTTCCTCCTCAATTACCCCCAAACAATTACTGGTTTTGCTGCCACCAAAAATTGTTAAGACTTCTCTCAAAACTAGTCTTACCTTCAAAGAACTGCTGCAAGGCCTCATTTTCTCCCACCACATCCATGAAAACCCAGTAGAAGTGTTTTGCTTTCCTACTACTTGAAGAGCTCCTGCTGGGACAAATGCAGTCTCTTCCAAATTATTACGAACATGCCAAGGAACAAATTACGGTTTTGTCAAAGGTTTCAATGACTTTGTCCCAGCTGATTTCATTCCTCCGTAACTAGAGCCAGGGTTATACTTAGGCTTTATGTAAAGGATTTAAACTACATTTAAAGGAGAATCTAGCAAGGCTTTTGAGGCAAGATGATGTGGGTTCTAGCCATCCAGTAAGTCTAATGTTCTCGTTTTAAGGACCTTTGGTCCCAGTACTAATTACACATGCGCAAAAATGCGGCAATAAAAATTACTTATCTTGTCTTTGTACTTTCACATAGGTCATGTAATTAGCACTACCGATGAAAGTAGTTAGTACTACCAATGAAAGCAATAGTAATCAAAAATGCAAGGGCAAAGCCATCACTGGTAGGGAAGTAGAACTTATATGTTGTTACTATGACTAACAAAACCAAAGCACACATTAGCCTGTTTGTCTAAGTTAACATTGGAAAGCACATGGGAAAGCAGAACATGGAACAAAGCTCTTTTAAGGCTAGCAGCAAATGCTACTTTCTTTTAGTCCATCTTTAAATACTGAAAACTGCCCATTCTGTCACCACTAAGCAAACAGGAGAAAAACACTCAAATGTTTTGAATAGACAATTTAAAAAGGCATTTGGTTATGGACAAAAGTGCCAATGAAGTCTGGAATCAGGACGTTTTTTGAAAGTAATTATATCCACCAGACAAGCAGCTGTTGACCAATTTTTACAAGCCCCAGGCACTCACAGTGACACAGGATTCTCATAATAAATAGCTCATATGAAAAACATAGAAAAGAATTTTGGAGTAGGGACATGAAGATGGAAGTCAGTCACACTTGCAAGATGTTGATATAATTGAGCTGAACAGTTGTTACTACTGAAATGCACTACATGGGGTACATCTTTGTACAAGAAAATCACCTCGCATAATACATTTTGAATACTACCATGTATAGAAAGGACCCCTCTCTCTGCTTAAATGAGCAACAGGATTTTGTTGTTGTAAAGGATACTAAGTCAGAATAGCACCAGCTACTTGCTACCATTGGCCTACTATTAGCTAATAATGGAAACAGTTCTATCTCATTATCTAAACTAAGGGTTAACAAGCATTTAGGAAGCATTTATGAGCCAAACATAAAACATTAATACCAATAAACACAGCTTGTTTTCTAAGAGTGAGTAAAGCCAGACTTCCTTAGCATTACTGAATGGACAAACAATCCTTTAACAACTGCTGGTAGAATTATTCTAGGTTTCTACAACAGCAAGTAGTACCCAGTGAAGGGAGACTGAGAAAAGTATTCCCTCAGTACTAAAATAGCCCAGGTTGGACATACATATTCCATTACCAATAATATCTAGGTTCAGTTGTTTGTTTTTACCTCAACATTGAAATGTCCATCAAAGCCAACACTTGCAAAGTGTTTTCACGTATATACAAGCAACACAAGCATGGTATTAAATTTCACTGCTCATTCTATTGACTTCTATGAAAACTGAGAACATTGCAGCAAGACAGTGATGAATAGCGTTGGTTTTGTTCAGCATCAAAGAGATCTGTACCCACTGAGATGCTTCTTGTTAAAAAACCAACTGTATAAGCTCACCTTCTAGCCAGTTTACCTGTCAAAGTTTTAACCTCGTGCAACTAATAAACAGTTATCAGGACTGAGATCCATTGTTTTTCCAAAAAGGCGCGTCTACTACATACCCACAACCATATTCCTTCTAACATCAACAACTGTCTGCTTTCAGCTGAGACAATGCTCAGGAAAAAAATGACCACTTGAACTTCAAGTGCAAAGGAAACACTTCCAACAGAAAAAGCATTTCTTAAGAGGCCAGGATACTTTTTTGGGGTTCTCTGACACCACTTTTTTCATACACACAAATTGTAACATTATATGGAAATTATCATCAGCATGTTAAAGAAATCACATAATAGAAATTTCCTAGTTTCAACTATAGGGAAAATTATGTATAAGACATTGAAAACTGGAAATCCCAGAATAGTGGGAGAAAGATCTAATTTAAAGGACTGAAAAAATTCTAGTGAAAGAAAATTAGAGGGAATGAGAAAGGTTTTAGCAGTCATATAGGGGTCAGAATAGATTTCTAACCAAAGAGAAAACAAGATAATTTTACTGTTCCTTCATATTTGAGAAGCACCTTTCCTTAAAGAGAAAATACTCAGGTTTATTGTGCTGTGACTCTTCACTGTATGTGTTTCTCTTCTTACATACATATTTTTAAAAATTACAAGTATAGGAAAGCAGCAATTCAAACAATACCATGTTCTCTCAGATGTCTGTTAACTGCATACATACATAGAGAGCTATATAAGTGTACCTAAACACTACACTGAAGAAAATACCAGGCATTTATTCCCTCTTCATAAAATCAGTTTGACATTTTGAAGTGTCCTACCGGGGAGGTTCACACCATTCCGCATCACAAAGAACAGAAGACAGAGATTGTTTCAGATTAACACTTTAATCAGAAGTCTTGTTTTTAAATGTAAATTACAATCACTAATACACCTGCAAGTGCTTACCACGTTTGTTCAACTAAGTGTTATATGTACGCATATACAGCATAGGTCAGTTTAAAACAATCACAGTACTTCTTAGTGCCATCTGCAAATGAAGAAAGATCTTGGACCCACTTTGTGGAAATAAATATCAAATGACAAAAAAAGGGTCAGCAATTTTAGTTATGCATATTCAATGTTCATGCACGCGGAAGAGTAAAAAGTTTTAGAGCTCTTCTTTGTAATAGCCAAGTTTTGCTAGTGACATCTCTCGTCTCAGCTGCATGACTTCCCAGAACATCTGATCCACTAAAAAAGACAGAAATATCATTAAATATGCCAAATTCACATTTTTTTTTCAACTGATGTATTCAGGCTGCCTTACTCTACATGAGTTTAGGGGAACTTCGTAATAAACATCTGATAAAACCAGCATTAGTATGTAAGGGCTAATTGTGTTGGTTGTGACAAAATTTGTTCAAGTACATATTCTAAACATCCTAAATAAGAGTTCTATGAAAAATTCCACAGATTTTAGATTTCTTTAAAATGGAGAACAGAACTTTATCAGTATTTCTTGTCAGCTTCAATTAACTGCAGTTTCTTATTTAAGCTTCCCTGCCCCTTGACTCATTTTCTGTGAAACTGACTCCAAAAAGAAAAAAGTAAAGCTTGTTGAACAAGAATTGTTTCACCAAATAATTTGCAATTTTTTTATAATTTTGACATTTATAATTTTTCTTGCTCCCCTTTTTTGTACATTAATCTGCTAGCAACAATAAACTGGGTAGGCAAGACCCTTTTTTCTTATTTCATCTGTATCTTCCTAAATGTGATAAGCTTAATGCATAGCTTACACTTCTAGATGTCACAGCAATACAAATCAAAATCATGGGGTATATAATTATTCAAGATGAAATTTCCATGTAGTCAAGATCCTGATGTAGAATGTCTTGAAATATCATTAACCTGAACAACAAGTATGAGGTCTTCCCTAACATAGTTCAAAAAACACTTTTGTAAAAGTGACCTCTGTCTTAAAAATTATATGGCACATTAGTAGAAATGCATGCAGCACATTATACAGACAATTAGGCTGAGTGCCTACATTCTTGTGACTGTATTGTTGAAATCCTTATATAAAGCTAGAAATGCAAATTCTATGTTCTAGTGGTTATAATGACAACTGAGCTGAAACAGCAAACTTTTTTTTTTACAAACTTCTTGGGAAGAATAAATCAATCTGATAATGTTGAGTGTTTTATATGATGTAAAAAACCCATTAAGTTTTTTATCTCAATAGCAAATTAAACAATTTTTATTTGAAACTTCACAGGTGCTTTTGGTCAAAGTAAAAGCCTTTTAACTACAAACCATATTAAAACTTAAATAACGATTTTCAAGATCTTCAGTGATGTTAGTAAATAAGTAAAAATTACCACCATCTGAAGGTTTTATTGAACATAATTAAGTATAGGAAATAGCTGAATTTCTGGTGAATTCCGTGACCCTTTAACATTGAAAATTAACAGCATTATTTTTTGTAAGTAAGTCTATCTATCACCTCAGGAGTACTTCAGGTTAGAAATATTTGGGTGTAGCTAAAATCCTGAGCTCTCGAAATTTGGAAACATCAGGAAGAGATGACTATAGGTGAGGTAGCAAAGCGGGGCTAATTCTAGCCAAATTCTTGATGAAGCAAATCCACAGAGACTTGAAAACTGGAATAATGAAATGCACAGACATCCATAAATATTACAATGTTTAACTGTTTTACTTTATTTTCAAAAATGCAACTGAACTTAAAAAAATTTACATTTTCACAATGAAAGCAAAGATTTTATTTTACTATTGACATAGCGCTAATGACACTTTTTCCACTACCTGTGCTTAGTATTTCTGAGAGCCTGAGTGATATGACCTGTCTAAAACAAAATTTGGACTGAAAGCTGTTTGGCAGTATTTTTTTACCTGGACTGGAAATACAATTAAATCAATTGTGTGCAGTTTAAACACAGTCAAATCATCTTCTTTGCCTTTTACAGTGATAAATAGGTAAAAAATGGTCTTGCAAATGAAGACAAAACTGCACCGCCAACACACAGTATTTTTTAAATTCCAGAATTAAGTAATCAGGTGCACTGCGAATATGTCTTCACAAACATCTTCTTTTATATGGACATATTGGAACCACATAGCACAGATAAGCAAATTTCTGAATTACTGTGCAGACACAGTTTAAATAAGCAGTTGTTGGATATGACATTCTGACATGACCAAAGTAACTGGATAAAAAAGGTAGGGAACCCCCCGCAATCCACAGCCTGAAGCAATGGCAGTAAAAAACACATTTCTCTTTTGGGGTGGAGGGTGATCAAGCCTTACATTTATAACCAGAGCCCTAATCAAGATTTGGCCATGCCACTGCAATGATCTCATTTCTCAGCTGCACTCAGATGAATTACAGGTTTTCTGTATATATAAAACGTTACCTGTTTACATTTTGCAATTTAACCAAAAATACTGTCTTTCTTGCAAGCTCCCCCTGAAAACACAGTCTGACAAGAACAGCTGTCTCAACTGCCACTACACAAAACACCAAGCTAAAGAAAAAATGGCCCAGATCAAACCAAACTGAAGCTTTCTGCATCCAAAATACCTCCACATCCTGTGACAGAAACTTGATTTTTGACTACTCTGTGGAAAAATTGTCAATAACTCCCCTAGTTAGATTTTGTTTTAACATTTCTTACTGTAGAAGGGGTTTTTAAATGGACTGAAAACCAATGCATTATAATTTGTTGTTTTAAAAAAATACAGCATTGGAGAGTGAAATATCACCATACTCTCAAAATTACAGCAATGACTATAAACTGATAACCTGTAATGTCAAGTCACAGCTAGCAACTTTGTTGCACTGAGAGCAACTTTTAGGAACAAGCACTATGCAAATGTCTCTTTAAGTAAGTCAAACACAATTTTTTTATACTCACCATCTTGCTGCTTCAGCAGTCCTTGCTGGATATATCGAATATATGTAAAGAAGTTACACACAGAAGTGATCTAAACTCATATAAAAATAATGGTGGTTAATGTAAATTTGTATAGAGGTATGGAAAAAGCAGCTAAATAACTACTACACAAAATTAAATCATAGTAAATCTACTTACCCTGTAACGGCAGAAAGGAGAAATGTAGTAATAATTGCTTGAATCTCCTAGTTTGATTCTATGCTTGCATGACTTACTTTGTCCACTGAGAGCACATTTCCTACAAATATAAAGGTCACATGATGCAATAAACAAATCTGACAATAATGTCTAAACACGTGCATGTGTTTATGGTGTTAATGTAACTGCTTCATATTGGCACAGACAGATGATTCTCTACCTTCATTTTACAAGCTGCAATTATTCCATTACGTTGCCAATTATTTTAGCTCCACAAGGCCTAATTTAATTTCAATATTGGTGTATTATGATGGTTTTTTTGGAATTCTGAAACTTTATTCAGCTCTGGGAATGCACTTCCATATTCACTAATTTAAATTGGCTTGACAACTCTGGCATAGTGGGATTTCTTTAATTACTTCTTGGTATGTCAAATAAACATTTTTAAAATTTATCAGTTGATGCCAACGTTTAAACAGGTTTTTTTTAGTTCTGCTTGATATTGTATTTCATCCTAAAAAAAAAACCAGCCCCACAGAAGAGCAGTCTCCTGAGATGCATTTTAAATCCAGTTTTGCATTTATGCCCAAATTGAAATCATATTGTACATTCAGAGTATAAAATCTTTTGGGACAAAGGAAAATGGGCAGTCTGGCAGTAATGCTTTCTGTTAGCATTACAGAAAGTGAGAGCAAAATAATCAAATTTACTGCCGGTGTATTGCAACTATGCAGTATTCAGGAAAGGTCATTAGTCACCATAAACTGTTCCAAAAAAAAAAAAAAAACAATTTAGGAAAACAATGAATTTTTAAAGATGAGAAGAATTTGATTTATTTGGAATGTCTGTATTACAGGATCTCAGAAGAATTGGGTTGTCATGGCAACCACTGTATCATTAATTTTAAAAGCTGCTGGTTCTTCTTTCTCCCATTCCTACCTCATGAAATTGGGGAGTCTAAGAACAAGCTGCCTTTCAAAAGTGAAACAAAAATTACTAAGTTTCTGTGGTTCTGAAGAGTGGCGCATTTGCCCTTTTAAATTGCCTGCAGCTGGTCCACAGAACCATGTAAAACAGGAGAAAATTGAAGTGTGTATACGATTTTCCATAGCAATTTATGAGGACTGACAGCAGTTCACTGATACAAGAAATCCTAAAGTAGCTGAAGCAAGCTGGATCACAATTTCAGTCTAGCTTTTGTCAGAATACAAACTTTCAATGCTAGGAAAATAAAATCCTTTTTTTCTTCTGGTTACATAATTGCCTCCTCTATGTTGTCTGCCATCACATCAGTTAAATGCTAAGCGCTCCTGCTGGTGACTCAGTTTCGTGCTGTACAGCACACACAGCTCAGCGCTTTGTTCCCCATGGGGACAATTATGTGAACCTTCTGGGGAAACCCAGCTCTCTTTTGTTAAGGCAGCAATCATTACACACCATCACAGTTACCATTCAGTAAATTCAGTATATACTTTCTGTACTACTATCACAGCTCTCTGTCCTCCACTCCTCACTACGCTCTTTGGGCTGTTACCCACTATTTTATCCATCTGCTCCCTCTCACAAATGTACAACAAAACGCAAATGGACAACAAAATGACTTCTTTAAGAACATTACTCCAGCTTTTTTTTATTGTGTATTTTCAGATTGTCTATATTAAGTTACCCATTTAAGATGATATCTTCATTTAAAAAAGCATTTTGCACCATATAAAAATAAAAAACCTGAAACTGCTACACTGGTTCAGTGAAAACTCCAACACCTGCTTCCCATTCAGTGCCAGTAATAATATATAAGGTAAAGCACAATTGCTGTCAAATTACACTTAAATACTGCAGATTCCTTACCTACTACTTATCTACAAGCAGCACCACTGAAGTGTTTGTTGGTACAGAAGAGTTGGAAAAGGAAGAAAAGAATCTGTTTGACCTTTTGGTATATCTAAAATAACTAAATTACAACTCACGCATCGTCATCTCAAAACATTAATCTTTATCTTGCCAAATATTTAAGGATTTTCTATGTTCTGATTTAAAAGTTATCCTACACTGGAAAAAACAGGTTAAAAATCTCCAGAAATGTCTAAATGATGCAGCTGAGTCTCCTGTCTGGCTAAGTATTTCATCACATCAAGATGTAGCAAAGTTGCTTGAACCACAATGAATTTAAATCCATTTGCCAGTAGTTCTTTAATGACATATGACTTGTTTCAGTGGTTTCTGACTGTCCAGATTCTCTAGTGCTTTCATGGAATATAGCTTACAGCAGCAGATCTTGGACAGGAATTCACTACCACTTGAGTAGCTCCATTACTGGTGTGGGCCCTTCTGATGAGAGGCTGCCACAGCTCGAGAAGTGTTCTAGTGATAGGAGGAAGTTGAAAAATATTTGAATGCTTGAACTTTTCAGGCTAAAAGGGATCAAAGACTAAGTAATAAAACACACAAAATATAAATTTGCATTTTATACAGCTTCTTTAAAGAGAAAATAAAGAATTTTGAGATGTGTCAGTTGTAGTTTCTCTTCTACTCAACAGAGGAAAAACCAGGATTAAAAAGCAATGGCAATGAGAAAGAAAAAAAATCTTAGTCAGATGAAAACATTTTGATGCAAGTTTTCTATCATAAAATTGAGCTCTTTCAAATCAAGTATTACAGAGTAAATTGTCAACTTGTCCAAAATACCTCCAACAGAAAGCTCAAGTCTTTCTCAAGACTCAGAAGGCTTCAGATTAACATCCAGACTGACCTTGCTTTTTTACTCCGACAGCCACTAAGGCATCCTACAATCCCTTTCCTTCTCCACATCATCAAAGCCCCAGTGCCTCAGGCAAGTCACTCCCATCCAACTTCAATGTTTGTATCAGTACCTGACAAATCTTGCTTCACATTTCTCTAGAACCATTCCAGAATTTTTAAAATAACCTTCCTTCCTGTCATTCAAAGCGTACTTCCTACTTCAGGCTTAAACTCTCATTCATCTTCTTTCCCACTTACATTCCTCCTGCTCAAATTCAGAGGATTAACTCTCTATATTTTTCAAATATTTCAGCTACCTTTGTCAGCATCCTACATACGTCCTAAATTTTTTATGCCACAAGTACTCCAGATATCATAAATCCAGCTTGTACTATTACAGCACCTATTTCTTTCATGCTGCTTTCCAGCTGAGAGCCCTCAGCTCAAAACCATCTGGTTTAAGTATCAGAATGGTCTTCTCCAAAGAGGTGAGTGTTACTTTCGGGGTCAATGCATCAAAACAAAAGCAAAAGTCAAGCTCTCCCCAGATGATAGGGTTTGTTCTATATTAGGTGGTATTTTTTTTTGAAATTTCATTTATTAGTTGCTTACTTTCCCACAAAATTTGTAACAACAATCTTCAAGTCTCAGATTTTAGGAAATTTAAGATACACAAATTTGACTGAGTAATCAGTTGATAGCAGTTTTCTCAAGCCAAGAGATCTCAAATGAGTCAAGATTATCCCCCTGTGTTAGCTCAACATACTTTGGTCCTCCACATTCAACTGCAGAAGCTTTCACAAATCGAACAGGTTGCAAGCCAACAGGTTCAATGCTCAGAGTGTTGTTTTCAACAGCTTCCAGAACAGCTGAGGCCAACTGCAAGAGAAATTTAGAAAGCAGTTAAAAACAGCTCTGCTTCATCCACTGCCTCAAAGCAGTGACACATTTCTTCTTCTGGAAATTTAAGAACGGGGGGAGGGGGTGGGGAATCAACCCACCAAACAAAAATTCTATTACAAATAAGATTTCGCTTTTATCATGAGCAAGCCATTTCCAGGCTACTGTTTAAATTCTGCCCTTCAAATAATCCTGCCTTCCCTGAGGCAACCAAACTTCCTCTACAGCCAGGAATGTAGTGAAATACGTTTAAAACACTAACTTTATTTTCAGCCTTTCCTCACACATCCAAATAGCACATGCATTTGTACATGCTGCGCTCTTGTCAGAAACTGAATCTGGCACAAACTTTATTTTAAAAAACTGGTCTAATTTTATTGTGTTCTATGAAAAATACAAAAGTATGCTGCATACATCTTTATCTGGAGTAAAACAAGTAAATGTTATGTCACTGTTTTTCAGCTAAAGATAGCTCTAGCAAGGTGTTCAAACAAGTAAGACTGAACAACATATAGAAATGCTAGTTGCAACTTTCAAACACTAGTCTACTTAAAGTGCAACTTTGCTCAGGTTTTTTATGTTCACTCCTTATAAACAATCATAAGACACTGGAAATGTGACCATTTTGTTTGATTGGACTGAACACTTGCCCAAGACCACTGTTTCAAGTAATAGCCATTACCTGATTTTAAAAAAGATGCAACTTACATTACTAATGAAATAATTTTGTGCCAAGGTTCCTTCCTACTAAGTGATAAAGATATTTTTTCTATTGTACTTTGATTATTTTAAGACCAGAATGTTACTATTAAAGTAGTTCATATGGAATATTCTCTCTGCCATCTCTCAAAAACACAACACTACACATACACACAAGAGGGTACTGAGAGTTAATGTAATATTTCAACTATTCACATAACTGCATTTTCAATTACTCAAAAACACAATACATGTGTAATTTATTGTTTGGTTTAACTGCACACTAGCCTACCAATAGCCAAGTAAAACAGGAGTTAGTCACTACACACAGCATCTGGAAACAATAAACGGTGTAACTGACAAGTACTAGAAGCCTCATTCTTCCCTTAAAAGGCAACACAAATCTACAGTAATTATATTACCAGTAAAGAACAAAATCCAAAATTAAGTTGCTGCAAAAGACAACAGGATGGCATACTCACATATACTGCAAAAGCAATTTAATTCCCATGGTACCCAAATAAACTCTTTAGTGGTAGAGGTTCATATGATGCCTGTACACCAACCATAACAAACTGGTATACAATTAACTAAAAGACTGCATATGCTTATGGCCGGCAAGTAACAGTAGATGAAAAGCATGAGAAAAGAACATAACACATCCTGAAAACAACAGAAAACATTATGAAGAAAATGTAGGATTTTCTATGTGAGGTGTTTAATTTTATTGGGAAAGAATATCAATACTTAGGACTTTAAAATTTCTTGTTCTTATTTTAATAAAAATCTAAGAATACACTCCTTTTTCCCTACTGACCAATACTACAAGTACAGTCTGTAAATGGTGCTTAAGAACAAAAACTAAGTAAAGCAGTTGGATCTGTAATCAGTTCCATACTATTCCCAGGATAGGTAAAACTCCAGTCTTTCCTTTGTATGGGAGAATATGTGGAAATAACACAAGGAAAAAAGTCTCATAATCTGATTCCTCTAAAACCATATTTACCAACTGCCCCTGTTGAATCTGAAATCCCCAAGTCTAATTCTTGTAACTCAAACCTCTCCCCAAGAAAAGGCCCAGACTATGCTTGCAGTCTGCTTTGACTGATAGGAGAGAAAATCAGACCACAAAATTAAACACATTGGTCTCTACTGCCCCCTATATAAACAGGAGACAGAACACGACTTTGACACTGTATTTGAAGTACCAAGAAGAAAAGTTCCATCCACTCCTACAAAGACAGGATTCTAACAGACAGAAGTAGTATTTGAAGAAGTAGACTTAAAAAGGCCGTATCTGGAAGAGAATAAATGGAATAGAATAGTGAAGGAAAAAATGGTAATTTCAATACTCCAGACCAAACTTCAGGACTTCACTGTAATGAAGCAAATGAAACAAAAATGGTTAAACTTCATATTGAAAATAATATAGTAGTCTTTTGGCTCCATGTAACATATTTAAGGGTAGGACATCAGTGAGCACATTTAGACCATTTCCATTACCTCACTTTTGGAGAAAGTTAAACATGGAAAAATATCTTCCCGGTAAATTTTGTCCAAGAAAGGACATGTTCTGTCCATAGTAGGCTCATCCTTCCAAGATCTGAAGTCATTGTACAGAGACAGGTCAGCCTAGAACACATAAAGATTCACATATTTTAGTAATGTAATTATCACACTAGTGTCTATCACTTGTAAATATCCACAGGTAAATAATAAGAATTAAAATGCTTTCTATTGTAATGTAAAAATTGAAAGAATGTAATGTGTAAGTTGAAAGAATGCTATCAGGGTTCAGCAACGAATACCTTATTAAATCCACTTAGTCCTAAGCCTGTAAATTCAAGCAAATCAAAACATACAATTTTCAATACACAGAGATAATGTATCTACTGGTTACCACTAAACCAGGGACAAGCTAATTACCTTTCCCCCATTTCCTAAGCTTACAGATACCTTTGAAAAACTTAGGAAGAGCCAGAAAACAATTTTCATCTTCATGCATCTTTATTACAGTATTTTAGTTCTCCTCCATTTATCTAAGTTAAGAAAAGCAGAGAAATTCAAAGAAAACAACTGCAATCCTAGACATTTTACATGTTCACGCTGCATCTGACTCCAACATGCTGCTATCCAAACACTAACAGAAAAGAGTAACACACTGAATATACTAAGAAAAGAAAATAAGAAGTCAATGTACAACTCTGTTAAAAGCACACGGTTATTCTTCATTTTTCATCTTTATGCCGAAACTCTCTCCTACACCTCCCTACAAAAGAAAGGCAAGAGTGTTCACTGGGAATTATTTATGAGCCTGCTCCCCCCACAGCTCCTCTAGTCAAAGAGGAAGTGCCAAAATTACCCATTAAATCATGCTCGGATTAACCATGTTCTGTGTGAGGAAAAGATAATTGTACCTGCTTCGAAAACACCTTGTTTTGTCATCTCCAGGCTGAGATCAGTTAGCAGCAGGATGGCACCTACCCAGTGTGGTGGTCCAGAGATAGGTACCAGGTTGTTATTAACAATTTATTTGCATTATGGGGCAGTCTGTCCCATGGGCTTGCTACCCACTAACAGCTAGAGCACACTGAGGTGCTCCCAGAGCACATCACCTGCTTTAGGGTTACTTGAGAAAGACCTTTCATGGGCTCCAACACTGCTGCAGGACACAAGCCAAGCAGAGTGGGGGTGAGTGCTTCTGACACATGCTCCTAATCCAACATATAAAACTAACTCCAGGCCCAAAGGGATATGCAACACCATCCTGCTCCCCAGGTGAAACATCATCCTCAGACTGGTTTTGACATTCGTCTTCAGCACTTTTTGCCCTGTTTAAATCACTTCCTTGAACTACAGCAGACCTATACTCCTAAAACTATAGAAAGGATGTACACTGCAGGAGAAGATAACCAGGATGTGAATTTAAAATTTTGTACAATTAAAAAAAAACAGAAAACGAAATGGGGAAATAGCATATACCAAAAATTGACTTTTAATCCTATTTAAAAGATCAGTATACTGCTTTGAACCAACCTCAGTCTCTTTTTCATTCCCCATGCATCACCCCTTCTGAGTTCTCAGCACTTTGCCCTTCTTTTACATATATGCTTTGGAGAGTTCTTTCATCACTTTCAGGTTTTTTTGGTTAAACTTTATTCTTTTTCTTTTCTTTTTTTTTTCCTTAAAAAATAACCTACAAAAATTAAGACTGGAAAATTTGTTTTTCATTAGAGCCACTTGCATTACACTCAGGTACAACCAGGAACAACTATCTTAATTAAGCTAATCCATAAGCATTCTGGTTGCTAAGCCACCAACTTCATTGTACAAGTGGACTTCAATAGATGAAACTTGCTCCCTTAAAGGAACATTTCCTATAACTTCAACCCATCTCAGTCTGGCGTTAAAATTAACACAATCAAGAGATACCAGTAGAAAAACATCCACCTTTTATCTGTACTCTAGAATTCCAAAAATTTAGATGCATTTCTTATAAACTTGGTTTTTTTCTCAATTTACTCAATTTTACTCAAACCTACAGCTTATAAAGAAGATGCCTTGAAAAAAATTGTTCAGTGACCACAGCTTGATGATCTTCATTTTCAATCTACAATGTGTAATACATGTGTATCTCCTCCCTGCATTTACATATTCTTTCACTAGATCTCAGTTTTTATTACCTGAAATTAAATATACAGTCAAATGTAATAATAATTCTAGTTAAATATTTTTTATTCTTTCATTACAGCAAATATGACATCAGCAAAATATCTCAGCTCTTGAACAACAGTGATGTATTTATCAACATTTCTGGTGAGGGGATGATACCTATCTGCTTAAGATCTGGGCAGCTATTCAGCTTATCTCAATCTTTTTAATACCTAAATTCACTAGACACATCTATTTATCCTAGAGGTTACTACCATATGCTAGGAAATATTTCTCTGGGATGTTGGCAGCTTTTTAGCTCCACTGCAGTTTAGGGTGGACAGCCAGATACTCGAGACTGTCTACATTCCGCAAATAAATCTGAGAGCTGACCTGTACTTACACCCAGCTCCACCCCACAACACAAAGCTATAGGTCATAGACCCTGCAAAAGTGTCCAAAGCTATTGGCTCAGGGCCAATACACAGCCCTGAGCAAAGGTACTCTTGAACCCCTTTAGAAGTCAAGGCACTCAAAATCAGAAGAATAACTGAGTAACAACTCAGTGGCACAAACAACTACCAAGAAGGGGACTGAACCAGGGTTTCAGACCCAAGCTCCAAGAAATGCAAAAAAAGTTTTCTTTGGAGCAGATACAAATAAAAACAGCAAACAAAATGACAAAGCACTGGATAACAGGAACAGCTGGGAAGGCATGTACCCCCTACTTAAAAACAATGTCCTAACTACCATGCCAAAGGCACTCTTTTTTTTTTCACCCCATTGTACATTCCGTTAAATGTACAACTTACTCCGGCTCAGAACAGAAATAAAAATATTCAAGTCCCAGTGGGTGGAAAACCCATGTGTTTCTTAGTGATGCCCTGGGCCACCACTGGAAGAAAAAGTCAGTTTGAGCAGCCTTGAAGCATCTCCTTATGCAGCCAACAAAAAGGTGAATTAACTAAAGAAAAGTGTCAGGCAGACTGGTTCTTCTGCAGCATGTCTTCCACGACTACCACCCTCTCTCCATGAGAAACTAAGGCAAAACAGATTACTCTGGTCTCTCACTCTTGCTCAACAGTTAAAAATTTCATTGAGCCATGACTTTGGTGTGATGCTCACAAAGTAACCAGATTCCATTCCAGTTCTCCCCTTTTCTGAAGGGCAACAAGGATTCAGTTCTAGTAAGGAAAAATCCCGGATACCACTGAAAGTGGGCAAGCAGGTTGTAAATAATCTGATTTCTTTTAGTATGAAACACAAACTGGAAGATGCCTTAGTTTTCTAGGTTTACAGTTAAATGGTGTCTAGTACAGATGCAGTTAATGATGACTAGCAAAATAAAGTATAAAGATCCAGTCAGCATTATTACCCCTCTGACAATAGCCAGCAGTCACAGAGCTGGCTGAAGAGACATCTGAGAGGAAGGATACTCGTGCCTATTCTTTCACAGCCTCAAGACTTCTAGCAGTCTTTAGCTAAAGAAGCTTTCTAAGCCAAATGTCATATCTGTCTTCTATGTATCCTGAGAGGCTTTTCTTTTGTCACTTTGCATGACTTTATTTTGAACATATTTATAATCTTGCTTCCTTGTGACAACATTTCATTATGTACTGACTAAAAATTATTTTCCTTTTAGCTTCCAGAGTTCTCATTAATAGATTAATGATTGTTCATCATTCATCTTCCCCATGCCACCTGAGATTAGAGAGATTTTTCTTCTACTTCAAGTATCTCTACACAGAAATCTTTCTGTTACATTTGACTATGTCACACTTCCTGGTATTTTCAGTGCCCTGAGATGAATATATCATATCTGCATGTACAGAAACACTCTCATTGCATGTTTATACAGCAGTATAATACTTCTATTTTTGTTATTTATTCCTTTCCTAAGAAATGTACGTCTTTGGCCACCACCGAACACTGAGATGGGGTTTTAAGACAATGATCAACAAGGACACAAGGTTTTTTCCGGCACAATGTAGCTCTTTCCAAGTTCAAAACTGCAAGCTTGCTAGTTGATTTTTTTTCCTAAATGCCTCGTTTCTCATTTACTGATTTTTGGATTTCATCTGCTGTTCTACTAACCACCCAGTAAAATATGCTCCTTCTCAACATTTTCGTCAATTTTTGCTACTACCATCCCAAGGACTCAAGTACAAACCCCTCGCCTCATTATTTTCCCTATTTTCAGTGACAGGAGTAGATCTAAAAAACAAGCAAATAAACCAAGCAGAAAAACCACCAAACAAAAAAGCCCAAATCCACACAAAAAAACAAACAAACAAACANCCTGTTCTCTAATAAATTACTGGCCTCTGTCACCCACTACTGATGTGTAAAATTATTCTTCCTGTTTTCTATGACAGTTTATACAATGCTTATGAAAGTTTATGAACTTTCAGTAATGGATTTCATAAAAGAGCCACCAGGACTTATCATTCAGTTCTATTTTTTGGTTTATTGTTTGGGATTTTTTAATCACCACATGCAATTCCAGTATTTGAAATCTTATCTCATCTTCCCTTAATGACTTAAAGGTAAATAAGACTTGGAAAAATCACCACCTATTGGTATGTAAGGAAAATTCTTTCATTAACGAAAAATATCTTTAAGATAGGAAGCATTAAATGAATATTTAAGATATAATCTATTTATTGTGAGTAAAACAAAACAAAGCCAGTTTATCAGCAAAAAGAGAATGATGCTCATACATTACCTCTTTACAGTCTTTTACAATTGGTTGCATCATGGTAAGATCCTGATGACTGCCACCCATAGCACTGCTTGTACTCTTGTTTCTTGCATGGCCTTTTTTAAAAGGAGTTCTTCCACCAGACTGGAACTCCTTAGTTGGAGATGTTGGTGAAGTAGACAGTACTAGTGTTTTCAGTGCTGCTACTTCAGCCTGGAGGACATCAATCTTCACGGGGCAGGGGAGAATAAAGTCATTAACAAACAGAAAATGTATTAGTTTATAAATATGTTAAATCAATTAAAAACATCTCCAGCTATCTTGGTGCAAATCAAAACTTCATCTTCCACCAGCACTAACACAGAGATGCCTAGACAATTGCATATTGTACTAGCATTGGCTTCCTATACACCTTGCTGGCTGACAGGACGCTGAAACACTCTGTCCATGGGTGTTCGCTAAGAATATGTCAAGCAACACAAAACAACTGAGTACATATCACAAAAATGTATACAGGTAATGCTCTATCCACATCTACGATTCACACTTCAGATTTAAAACCATGTGAAAATACAAAGCAAACATGTTGGAGAATAACTCACCTTTCCTTGTGCTTCTTTTAACTGTTTTTCTGCTGCAGCTTGTTTGACATTTGCTTCTTTAACCATTTTGTGTGCTTCCTATAAAAGATGTTTAGATAGTGTAAATGCTTCACACAAATTTAAAAAATCCAACAACTAATGACATTTGCTCCATGAAGACTACTTGTGACTATTATGATGTGCAACAGTCTGAAATGAAATAGCTACATCAAAAAAAAAAACAAAAAAAAAATCCCTACAAACCTATGATTTTGATTCATCATCCGCCAACTAAGGCTCTCCTTGGTCCTGAGCCCAGATTCAGAAATTCAGCAAGTCCACCCACCCCACTCCAGCAGGAACAATACCTGTCATGAACACCAGGCTTCGGTGGCTGACAAGCTCCTTGACCCCCAAGAGAAAGACTCAACAAGTAGCAACAAAAGCAACATAGAAACAGTAGTACACTCAAAAGAACTTCTCCCTTTTTGTAGCCAGAATAACCAGTTTTAGACAACTGTAAATTCCAGCATGAAGGAACCAGTCAAACAACTACAAAGTCTAAATTCTTGCCATCAATAAAACAGACAAAACAACAGCATAAAAACACTCCATCATTTAATAAGCATTTTTTAAAGTAGAATGGAAAAAGCACTAATAAAACAATCCAAGTAAAGAAACAAGGCTAAGTCAATAAACAAGGAAGCATAAAAGGACTCAGGGTTTTTCCAACATCCTTTTACCTCATAAGTCTAAGCCTTTTGTCTGTATAATGTATTTGTTTAGGCTCTGATCCAGCAATTTGTGCCTATGATCAAATTATTTTCTCATGTGGTACTTACTGAAGGCAACAAAAATCGAAATATCAGAGCCACCAACCAAATTACTTGGGAAAGGATCCTTTTCATATCTGTAAAGCGCCTAGCACATCTGGACACTATATAAATAAAACAAAAAAGTTCATACATTGTCATACCAAAAGATCTGGCTCCCACTAGCATACAACACAGCTGTATAGTATGGGTTTGTAAAATTCTTGTAAGTAACAAGACACATGCAGGAATGGCAACATACACATTTATACAATGTGTACAAATACATTTAACATTGATCATGCAGTTTCTGCTTAGTGATGCATCTTTGAAAGCAAAGCATGTTACTGTGCTATTACAGTGTAATAATGTAATATATGCACCCAGCTGTGCAAAACAAGTCTCAATCCTCCACTGGGATGCAATAATATAAGTCCTAGCACATCTATTTAGCTGGCTGCTGAAATTAGTGGGATTCAAAATTAAACATGAATTCAAGAGCTGCAGATCCCAGCGCAAAAAATCAATAAACCTCACCACTGTGTCTTGTTAGAGCCCCTAAGTGAAATCAAATCACAAAAGAAAACTTAGGGTAACATGACTATAACAGCCTGGACAATTCAAACTCAAACTATTATTACTAATAAGCTGCATTTCAAACATATTTTTAGCAAACTGATACATGTTCTAAGCAATACAATGTCATAAATAAAAATTTTCACTGATAATTTTCCTTTTATTCCTCCACAATTAAAATACCTGCCTGACATTTTCCTCCCCCCAGCGTACACAAGTATTTATACTATAAAAATACCCTTCCACTCTTCTATTTATTTTTTTCCACAAAGGAACTACTTAATACTTTAAGTAACCTTGCTCTATCAGGATGTAGTTTGTAATTTGATTTTTGAATGTCAGTATTTTCAAATGTTTAATAGCACTTTTATACAACATCATAAGCTTAAACACTGCTTCTAAAACATACCTAATGTTGTATCTTTATGCATATGCTGAAAGCCTATACTAACAATTTAGTAAATGTATAAATCATCCATGGATTATGAAATTTATTCTGACAGTTAAAGACACCACAATTTAGGCCCAAAGCATTCTTATATATATTCCTAAGATAAAATGAGAACTGATCCTACTTCAAGTTACGGATTTAGCATTTTATTTCTGTGCAATACAATTTCACAATCTTTGCTGGTACAACTGCCTTTTCCTCAAATGCAAAGGTCCCACTGAAAGTTCAGGCTTCTCACTTGGTAACCAGGTTTCACCCTGGTGCATCACTCAGCACTAATGTTTCTTTTGAAGTCTGTGGGTGTAGCAGGCTGCCAGAGCCAAAATTCAGAAGCTGAAAGCATGGTTAAGTTATGTGCTTGCTACCTCCATTCATCTGGAACTACGGTTTTTTTTTTTTATTTAGTCACCATGGCAACCCCAAATTTAGCTCTTATCTAGATAGCCTTATTGTCAGACAGAGAAGCTGTCTCAAAATAGTTATGCCAAAAAATAAGCTGAAATATTTCCCTTATTTTCTTCATTTTGTGTCTAGGCAGATTGACAAGCTCAATAAGGTGTCTCACATCTAAGTGAAAAGTCTGCTGCTTTCTCTTCTCTTACACCCAAGTCTTCAGGACAAAAATCCCTTTATGCACTTACTGTAGATTAATTCAGCATACAACATACTGGTTCTACATAAAACATCTGGCTCAGCTTCCCTTAAGTATATCACATCGAAGACTCCAACAAACCTCAAACAGACTAGCTGTAAGTTCTTCCAATTCCTGTCCAAGTTGATCTCGCACTTTAGAAAGCCTTTCACATTCTTCATCTTTTAACTTCAGCTCCTATGGAAAATTGAAAGTTATTTATTCTGACTTAGAGTAATAATTTGGCCTTTTAAAGCTAATACCACAAGAGAGGGGACGAAAAAAAAAAGGAAATAACCAGAGGAGTATAAAACCTTTGCTACACAAAGCCTTTCTAAATAGTCATCTTAATACTAAAAACAATTAAATTAATGCTATGCATATATAGCTGTTTCCTCCTTCTGTACAGAATTATACCAGGCCGATCTAATGTACACCTAAGCTAAACACCAACATTTCCAAAATATTCTGATGTAAAAAAAACCTTTTTCCTGAAAATATAAAAGGCTGTAGCTTCATGAAAAATAGATCAAATTAATTATTGGGGCAGACAGAACACCAGTTCATCTACCCATTTCTTAAAATATGTGTAAAGTAATCCTTTTAAAAAAAAAAAATTGATTAAAAAAATCAAAAAGCACTCAGCTCAGGACAATCTGCAATTCTAAATGAATCTTAAAACGTATTTTACTATAAATACTGTCTTCCAAATATCTCCTTACAATGTTCCTAAAATCATACTTTAATTATATCCTTGCCCTTGTTTATGCAGATTTATAAATAAAATTAAAGCAACTTAATGAAATTCAAAATTCATTAACCCACTAAAATCTGAGTGAAGGTCTGACCATAATAATTTTTACAGTAAGATTTTAACAAGATTTGACAGTATAAGGGTTAGATATGCCCAATCTCACCCATACTGAGGATAAAGTGGGGTACTTCGCAGAGAAGTAGAAATAGGCTGACAAGAAATTTGAAAGAAAGTTCTTCTCCCCTTCTGCATCCATTAAACCCTGGAATCTCTTGCAGAAAGAGAAGGATGTAGGGATAAAGTAAAAGAAAGAAAAGTAGCCAATTCTGACCTTTCAAACATTTTTTGGCCCTAACTCCCTTCTCATCCCCATCCATCTCCTCTTTTCCCTCTTCCCCCTGCCAAGAAAGGTATTACACTGCCATCATTCCTGAAATGCAAGACCAAACACTGTCACTAGTAGATTAAATACTTCAAATACAATCTAGCAATGATTTGTTCTGAAAACCTTCACAAGCCAGTAAAAAACAGCTATCTTCAGAAAATTGCAGGAGGCCAGTCACAAGAGAGTCATAAAAAAAGGCCCAAGCGACAGGTTTTCTTGTGATTTTGGAAGGTGGTTAGTATTTCTTCCAAAGTCTCCATGGCTGAAGTAATGTTGCATACAACTATGTAGGAAAATCCATTTTGCCTTGCAGCATGCTGGTATTAGGTCTTGCTCTCAATTTCAGCAGTGAAATTGACGATAGATTTTTCTGTAAGGTGAAGGGTCCTGTTTGACTTCAGCTCCTAGGCTGGACAAGAGATTAGGGACTCTTCTGGAATCATTTAGTATCAAAGGCATTATTCTATCCTTCTTTCATTTGGTTTTAACTTTGAACATTTTGATTGATTTTTAGTCTAGTTTGTTTGTCATTTGGATTTTTTTGCTTTCTAATATGCGACTGTTTTGTGAGGTACCACTTAAAAAAATGGGGATTTTTCCAAACATAGTATTTCTCAAATTCTATTCAAATCTTACTTGCTAGCTACTATTCTGCACACAGTGACCTCTCTTTCTCAAAATAAAACCCAAAAAGGCAGCAGGAAAGTAGCTACAGATGAAAGCACGAGAAGGAAAAATGAATTCAAAAAACTAAAGGGGAAAAAAAAAAAGAGGTTAAAAAAGGAAGGGGGGAAAAATTAAATTATTTTGTGTTGCTTTAAAGTTATTTCCCATACAAAGTATGGTTCTTAATCAAGAAATGGACGATTCTGATGCAAAATGCTTAAAGCTCAAAAAAGACTTGAAACACTTTCTACAAATGCAGAGGAAACACCAACATTTCCTTTGGCTTACTTCCCTGATTTATAAGGACAATGCTACATAGGCATCAATATGTCTTAAAAGCAGATTGTATCAATATTCAGGTCAAGAGTTGTCAAACTAACAATGCAAGTAAAACTACCCCAGGTTCACCTACCACTACACTACTTACATAGAACAGTTACATTTTGTCTGCAACTGAAAAGATTAGGAGAGGTTAGATTAAAATCTGGGCAGATGAGTAAAATTTCTTAACGAAAACAAAAAGACAACACCAGGCAGTCTATTACTCATGGCTGCTTAGCTGGATTTGTCAAACATTAGGCAAGTTTCCATGACATGATTCAGCAGAAGCATAATATAAGACATTATTTTTGCCAAGCAAATTTAAGGTCAGGTTTTTTAGGCAGGGCAGAAATGAAGAGCGCCCAAAGCAAAAAGCTCAGCAGTTATTAGAAACACTACTACTGCCTATGACTTAAAGGCATTACTGGAGACTTCCCAGCCTGACTCAATAAAGAAGCAGAAAAGACAACTGTGTGTGCTAAACTAACCATTCATGCTGCAGTCCTTTACACATTACTGCTCTGAAAAAGTAACTACGTGAAGATGAGGAACTATTATAAAGAACACTACAAACACACTTACAGAAGGCAAGAACAAAATTTAACTTGCATGGAAAAAAAATCTTTACAGTTAAAAAAATGTCTCTATCAAAGGGTCATATTGTTGTTTATTTCTCTTTTATCTTCTCAGATTACAGGGTGGATATTTAAAAGAACCATGAGATAAGAATTGCAAATTACTGCTTCAAAACCATTCACACTTTACACTTGAGGAAGAAAATCATCCTACATCTAACTCAGCAATTTAACCAAGTCAGAACTAGATCCAAAATACCAAGGAAAGAACATTTTCTACAGATATCACCTAAATTCTGAACTGTGGGACACTGCTGAATTCTGAAGTTGTCAATGAAGAATTTACATTAAATGCACTCCTATTTGACTGGTCTTCACTCAGCACACAAGTTAAACAAGCTACATAAAAATCAGTCCTTTGCAACCAGATAAAGGAGGGAACGATCTGATGTGACAGAAGATGCAGAATCTCCTTTCAATGTTAGCAGCATTTCACAAACTACTGAATTATCTTATGGTGTGGGTGAAGATGTTTCTATTTTGCTTTCATGCAGTCTTCTTTCTACTCGCCTGAGAAAATTTCTCTGCCTACAATGCACTGTGACAGCATAAGAGGTGTGGAAACTTTCATCAAAGACAGCCAGGAGCTGCTAAAACACCTTCAGAGAACCAGGGCATCTTTAATCATCACAAGCCTGTGGCCTTACAGTTCAACTGCAATTTGATTTTAAAAAAAGACTGAAAGGATACACTTCAGTACAGTTCTAATGCACCCACATTTTTATTGCTAACTTATAAGAAAATAACAAAAATTTTAAACTGCTGAATAGTACTGTATAGTACTACTGGAAATCCTGGGTAGTTATTGTGAACCTGTTTATTGATTAATCCATGCAGAGTTTTAAAATATAATGTTTCACTACAGATCTGAAGACATGAGATCAAATTGTAACAACTCAGTTTGTTTCTGAGATGAAAAATGCATACAGAAATTGAAGTCTTTGAAAGAAAATTCTAATTCTGAGAATCAGGCTCTCAAACTATGTTGAAATTGACAGTACATTCTATACTATCATCTCTTTCACAGGAATTACTGTATCAGGTAAAAACAAATCAATTTTACTCTACTAGGAAAGTATAATTAATTCACATTTTACTACAGAAAGTCAAACATGGTTTTACTTGTTACTAACAACCAAACAGATCTTACTCTAAAAGACCACAGGAAACATGGAAAGCAAACACGTTGTTACTGTCACCTCTGGCAGACTGCTCTTTCCTCATTAAAGAGGTCTAAAACACCAGTTTGTTTGACAAGGAAATAGCTTTGGGTCACATCACACAAAAATTCAAGAAAAACATGACTATGAAATGCTACAGCTCAGAAACTACAGGTAAGCTATCCAAAACATATGCACTATGCTGGTTAACTCAGATGAAAAGGCATTCCCTCAAAAGGACTCAACTAAATCTGTATATCAAGAAATACCATGTGTCAAAATACCATCACTCTATCCACACGTGGTGGACCTATGGTCAATAACCACAGTGACAGAGCTCGATCCAAACATGACAGAGAAAATAAAAATGCATAGAGACATGAGGACATAAGGTCCCAGGCACCACAATCACTAAGTCTTTGAACACCTTCTCAATTTCCCTGATGCTGCTTCAGAAGATTAGTGAAACAAGAATGATTCATATGATCTAAAGCAAACACTACTCATCTCCACCTTTACAATATAGCCAGAAATTACAACTTCAGTGAAAAAGTAAGCAAAAAATTATCTGAATGGTCTCAAAGATTGAAAAAAAAAAATCTATCATTTTAATTAAGAGAGCATTTTAAGGCAAAAATACATAAAATTGTATATGGCCCATTAGTACAGAGTTCAGCACTGCTGTTAACCTCTGACCCAACCTTCCTCCAACCTTATGACATGATTTGATACTGCAACTGATCTAGACTGAAGTAGAAAGTGTATTTTTCTCTCATCAAGACACAAGCTTTTGAAAGACTTTGTTAACAATCTTGCCAACAACACTGTTCATTTTAAGAAGTCCATAGTCTTAAGAAATCCAAGGCACACACAAAGCAGGAAAAAAAATAATACTTATTCTATTACTGAATAATTTATTCAGGAACCATATTGAAATGTCTAACAATTACATGGCATACATACATTACCTAATACAAAAAAAAAAAACTCTTCGAAAAAAGTTACACCAGTTTTTTTTTCACTTTGCTTGGAGTGTATCCCTAAACTTTACATTTCTTTTTCCTTTCTAGTTGCCTTTCTGATCACAACTGCAACAAATTCAAATCAATCTTTAATGTATAGTACAATAGCACACAGTTTGAGTAGGAAATTTGGAACAAATGAAAAATGCAAAATAGCAAATTTGCATGTACTTTGTTCACTCTCTGCAGCCTGTAAAGTTTCCAGGCTCAATAAGCTCACTAAATTCAAGTGCAAATTTTAATTCTCATTTTTCTCACTAGTAAACAGCACAGAGAATTTAAAGTCATTACACAAAAGACAACCAGTTACACAAAGACACTACCTATTCATTACATCCCTAAAGGGTTTGAACTGAGTACTCATCAACAGAAGTGAATATGCTTGAAAACAGAAGTTTAAAGGTTGCATGACATATGAATACCACAGAGAGGATACAGCACTATGTGAACAGCCATGAGTTTTGGAAGAAAGATACCAGAGATGAGTTAAAGATAGGCAAAAATAGTCCTCATGCAGGAAGAGGAAGAAAGCGGGTATAATGGAAGGAATAGAGTTTATTGTTGTACAGTCTGTACAGACCCCTGCCATGACTAAGCAAATATGAAACACTGCAAGTTCAGAAAGAAAGCATAGCAAGTTACCTCTCCAGTATAACACTGGTAAGAATCACATGAAGAGTTGAGAATTAGCAAGAACTCTGACATCAACAGTCTCAAGTTAGTCGTGAATTGCTTTTGTTAAGACCACACAAAGAGTTTGAAAACATATAACATGCAGTTAAGTATGTCCTAGCAGCCTTCATGTCATTTCCTTAAGAACAGCCTTAACAAATTCCAAAGGGAAATAGGAAACATTTAAATCTTTAAGAGACAAAGTGATATACATTGGAATAAGATTTTTAGATTATTCCAAGCTATCAGTAGCAGATCCAAGTTGTGGTTTTCAAGTACATGAGCTGTCATTTGGTATACTGTAAAGAAGAGCTTTTCTAATGTTTGGATGTTAATTTGTTCTTATTTTCTAGGGTTCCAAGTTTAACTGCTAGGATTATATGTTCACATGCAAGGTCCTCAAGTTTAGCTCAGGTTAATGTTTTCTTTCAGTGGTCAAAAGCTAAGCAAACACACACATTAGCAAAGGAAGCCACCACTCAGCAATAAAACAAACAACAGAAAAAGCAATGTCTGAATCCATAGTTAGGGTTCACTATGACAGTACTGGTGACTGCATCCAACAAGGTAACAAACAGAGGGTAGCGAGTTCAAACACAAGATGAGCTTAAACCTGAACAAGAATGGAATCACCTAGAGAAGAAAGGGCACAGATACAAATAGCACAAAATCTACTCAAAAACTTAAGCACAGAGAAATGTTAAAATGATAAATAATGGCTTTGCATTTATATAGCACCATCCATCCAAACAAGACAAAGCGCTTTACAAATATTAATGACTTGAGACACAGTGTCTTCAAAGGTATCCGTATTCAATTTGAAGTGTGGTGTAACAGTACTCTAAAGAACACCAGAGACATTTTATTTTTACTGCTTCTTTCCTATGCAGGCATTCCCCTATGAAACACTCCTGTTTCTAAAGCATTTATAAATTCCATGACACATGCTACACTTTTAAACTCCGGAGGAAAGAAGACTCTAAAGGTATATAATCAGTTTCTATAAATACTTATTCGGTAACAACAGAATGACAGAAAATTACTCCTATTCTCAAATGTCAGAATGAAGGAAAGCCTACATTTCAAAAAGAAAGTGTGTTTAACCAGATATTGCAGCAAAAGCTTCCATGGTTAAGTAGCAGCAGCAGCACTAGAAAAAAAAAACAATAACAAAGAATAATTCTAAGACATTGGCATGGCACTTAGAAGATTTTACATTTAATAATTACATCATAATAAATCTAAAATAAATGAGCAGAATTCAAGCACACCTTCTAGCCCATCTATCACTCTGCAGTATTAGAAACACTTTCAAGAGAGAAAAAGAGGGAGAAAACAAGACAACGAACCTTACCCTCTGAGCTTTTGCAAGTTCTTCTTTCAATCGTTCATAGCCCTTTTCTCTTACTTCCAGTACAGATGGGCTCCGTAAGTGAGATAAACTGTCTGTACTCAACCCAAAAATATCTTCATTTCCTTCAGCAACATCTACTACTGTAGTACCCTGCAAAAGCTCCCTCTCTACGTTATTGCTCTCCTTCCTGGCATTACTGTGATTGAATGACCCACTCTGGGGTCCAGAGGTAGAACAATGTACTGCGTCGGTAACATGGATGCTGTAAAGAAAGCAATATAATTTTTATTTCTATAATACATTAAGAGTAAGTATTTTAGAAATGGAAATAGTGATGTTGAATAAATAATTATGGACACAATTTAATATTGCAATATTGCAAATAATATTAAAATTGTATCTTTAATGAAGCAAATAATTTCTGTGCAACAAATATTAACAATTTAAATAAAAAGACACATGGCATTTACCTGACACCTGATACTTCTCCACAATTCAGTTGTCTGGGAGATGAATAAACAGGCTGTGTAGGAAGGTCAGAAACATTTAATGCATTGGGTTGGATTGGTGTGGACACAACAGAAGGATGTGGTCGGTAGATTACACTGGGTGAGGTAGTTTGTTCCTGAGTCCCTGGCTCATTTACTCCAAGAAGATCTGGTGTAGTAGGCGAAGCGAGGTTCACTTCATGAAAGCCTTCCAAGGGGTCACTGGCCATAATAAAAGCCTCATTATATGAATCCCTAAATGAAATAATCACATTATCAGAAAGTAAACAGGAAATACTTAGATATATCTGACAGCTATTTGAATTTTAAAAACACTCAAAATGCTCAGAGAACTTCATGATAAAATGGAACAGACTCTGCATCTAAATGGGATGATGAAACCAAGAACATACTGTACATCATAAAACAATGCAATTTTTAATATCATCTAGAGCTGTTTCATAACAAATCAAATATATTTCATTCATGAAAGTGGGGTAGACCAGGGAATCAGTGAAGAAAAAAAATTTCTAATCATAAAACTTCCCCTTTTCATCTCAATGAAGCAAACAATCTAGGACAGAAATCAGTGAACCTTTAAATAAATTACAGTCCGTAGTGGTTTTGGTTAAATTATTTGTTAAATATCTTTTCACAGTTAATTGAAATGATACACTTAGCCAATAAGATCTCTCATGAAGAATGACGGTATATATTTAACACATCACATGATTAAGTGAATGTGACAACTGTGAAAAGGTACACAAAAAATATATTATAGATAAAGTACTAAGAATTGGCAATTTAACTGACAATCTTTCAATTTATTTCTTAATTACATATGCTTTTCATAAGATTAACAGAAAACACGTACAACACATGATTTTTACAAGTCCTACTTTCCAGCAGTTTATCAGGGATGACAAAAACCTCTGCATAATTCAAAACCGTATATTGGAAGTAGTATGAAGAAATTTGTGAAGGAATTACTTAGCACTGATTATCCACTGCAAAAACAAAACAAAACCCTTTTCCACATTACATAAATTCAGAAGAGAGGAAAGGCTCAAAAGTACACTTCATGTGCAAAAAAAAAATCTAAACAAAAAAAAATACATGGTATTTTACAGAGGAAGTTGCTTGGATCCTACACTTGAAAAGAAAAGGCAGGGAGAAGATCTAGAAAGATGATGGCCATAACCATGAAGAGAAGATGCCATCAACTTACATGTACATCCACTTCATTAGCTACTTCACAAAACACACAGGAAGACATCGAGAACGGAATCCCAAAATTACATATGAAGTAATGCTCTAGTTAAATTAAGACTTTCTGGTCACCTTAAACTCAAAGAACACTATTCAAAACTGTTCTGCATCTCAAGGATTGCAGCGTGTATACACCAGTGCAAAACAAGGAGCTTTGCCACATCAGCAGGTACATGTGGGAGAAATTTAGCCATTCAGACAGCAAGACTATGTTCATTGCTACAAACAAACAAAAAAAAAAAGGGAAAGGAAAAAGAAAGGAAAGAAAAGAAAAAAAGAAAAAATTCGCCTCCCTCTAAAAAACTGCCCAGACTTCAGGGACAAAAAGGACCTTACACGAACAAAAGGAACATTTTTATTTCGGGTTCCCTTTCTACAGAAAATTTTGCACAGAAATGTGTTTTATTTTGAACTATCAAGAGCAGTTGCACAAATATGATTTGCAAAGAAAAACACTCTCACAGTTTTGGGCTTTGAAGCTTTTCTATAACACAGATGAAAAGCTTATTTTTGAGTTTAAGTAAATTTGGCAAATATTGCTGTTTGTTTTCCCTACAGTTGTTCTTAACTATTAGAAGCCTTATAATTAGATGCTCTACATGATGATAAAGCCTGTTAAGTATACAAATTAAAATGAAGGAACTGACACAGCTACAGGACATCTCTTCCAAGTTTAATTTCAATAATGTTTTCAGCTCTACAAGGTAATTATTACAAATTGTTTTACATTTAATAAGCTAAAATACTGCCATCTTTATAGTTCATCACCCCAGTTGAAAAATATCCATGTCATAAATCTCAAAGTCAGGGTCACACCTACACAAACACTTTCCCTTTCTTTGTTCCTACCCCTCTCCTCTTCTTTGACCACCAAGCCAGCCATACCTAACACCACTGTACTGGCAACACCACCAACCTGTCACTTACAATTCCCAATTCTTTGGATTCCAGTCTTCACAACTAACAAAAGACACAGGCTCTGAACAAGGATCCAGAAGGAACTGCCTGGATGCCTTGCCTTTTCTACAGCACCCAGGAAAGTGCATCCAAATCCACACAACAGAAACAGAAACTGAGACCCACCCGAAACCAAAACAGGGACACGCTTCTGCCACATACTCCCTGCTGTTGACTAGTTTCTATTAGCAGTTTCAAAGATGCATTGCTAGTCACTCTTAAAACTCACAGTCTTCCTTGATATTCAGTAGAGATACCATGAAACTTCACATCAGCAGTACCACTGACTGTTTAAAGCTGCACACTCCGTTGGGCCCAATTCTGCTACGCAAGGTTTTTTCAAAAAACTGTTTTCTAAAAAAATACAACCTAGCCTTTTCCAAGAATAAAAAAAGGCTCAAGAAAAGCTTCTTTGTTGTTTCTAAATTTATTTTACTATTTCTTAGGGCTCTCTGTTTGGAGCAAATACTGTAAGTACACAGAGTAAGAAACAGGTTAAAAGTTGCACCATTCCATATATTTGTGATAACAGACACAAATGCATCTACATTCTGAAGCCCAGAAGGCCATGCTGGCCCACATAGAGAAAAAAAAAATTGAAAGCCTACTTATTATCTTTCAAATGTTCAAATGCATTTCTAGCTGTACCTCTGGACCATCACATCAATTTAACCTATCAAAATAGTATGTTCAGGGGATGGATGGGAGGAATCTATCCTACCTACATGGTCCCACTCCTTTGAGAAATGTTCCACTTAACTCTTTTCTACAGCTTTTCCACCTAACCTGGCTATATCCGCAGTATTTTTAACAGTTAAAAAAAAAAAAGAAAAAAAAAGAGCCCAAACCAAAAAGATTAGGGTATTTACGAGACTATCACTCTGCTTATACATTAAATACTGACCTCAGCCTAAACGGTAAATAAATCCACATGTAACTTCTCAGCTATCAAAAAACAAGCTCTCTCTGATACAGGAAGTAAAAAAGTTTAAAAAGTTATACAAGTTATACCTGGAAGAGCTGAAAATAAAGTCCCCCTCAGCTATATTTTTCCCATAGCCTGTCAAATGGGCACTCATAAGCAAACCATCTGTGTAAAACACTTTCCATTCACAACTTTTTTCTTTCTTAAGATTACTTCTCACTAGGCAGTGAGCAGGCACAAGCTGGGTACACCACCCAGAAAAGACAAATGAGCCCATATTAAGTATCTCAGTTTCAAGACTCACCAACACCATTATGAAGACACATTACACATAAATTAAACCAAACATATATGCAAAAAGCCAGGTGGTTGTAAAATTAAAAGCACTCTTTTGGAAAATAACTCTTCAAAGTAATGGTAACCAAAAGGAGGACTAAAAATGCACATTAAATTTCAGTGTCATTAAAGATTAGAGGCTTCCTTAAGGCTTGCAGGAAGGATTCATATTATTGACTAAAGCAGCAATGCACAACCTTGCTGTGAAGGAACATGAAGCAAATGGTAAGCAGAGAGCTTCACCAGGAGCCAAGCTGATTGTGTGCAGAAAACCACACACTGTTGACACAGCACTCTTTAGCAGTAATTCTGCTACTGTGAACAAAAGCTGATATTCTGACATTTCAGGACAGCACATATGTTACATAAAATAATTAATTTTCTTAGTAATTTTTCTACCACATTAATATAAGGTGAAAGCTTGGAATCACATTAGCGCCTACGAAACGTGATTATTTTTGTCTTAGTGCATACTATGCAATTAGGATCACATAAAAAAATGTCAAGTACTGTAATAAATCAGGATGAAACAACAAAATAATTCATTTCCTTATGCTTTCAACTGGAAATAATGCAAATTTGAAGGGAGCTGGCAGAATGTTGCTTTTTATTACCTCTTTGCTGCCACACCTGCAGTGCTGACTAACAACTTCATGAGGAAACTATGCTCAAATCTGTTGTTTGCACTAATAGTAAACTAAAACGTACTACAAAGAAACCAGTTTAACAACAGTTGGTTTAACACTTCCTAAAGCTTCTAACAGAAATCGAGAACCACAAACATTTTTAACAGCAGTCAAATCAAAATGCTTAACCTAATTTTTCTGTTATAACTCTAAGAGGGGTTTAGCTACTTGCCTGAATCAAAGCACTCAATAACCAAATACTAAAAAGCTCCCTGAAATGCAGTAATTTATTGTGGTTTGTTTCCTTTTGAAAAAAAAAAAAAACAAAAAAACAAACCAAATCGTTGAAAACCACCTACTACAGCCTCTGGAGTTTGCCTTTCACAGATTGCTTTTGAATACTAGACACTTTGAAGATAACAACTCTTAACAATCTCCTGACTGCTACAGTCCATTTAAAAGCAATGCCAACACCAGACATTTCATACATCAGTAATCTCATTTTTAGCTTTAATAGTAAAATAGTACAATAATAATAGAACAGCCAGCTGCTTGAGTAGGGAGAAAAAAAAATGCCCTAAGGAAGAGCATTAACACCTCTAAACATTTTCGCCAAGAGCAAATTCTAGTTGGCATTTAGCAAAAGAACGTGCCCATTAGCCACTGTGATTTAATCTCCATGCAGCAGGCCTTTTAATACGAAACTGAGTCTCAAAGACTTCATTTATTAGACTCCAACATCTGCTTTAGCTCATTTGGGAGGGGTCTGGAAAGCGGCTTTTTCCTCAAAACGACTGCCATTAGCCCACCATTGGGCCTGCACTCTTCTCAGTCGATTTAGGGGGAAAAAAAAAAGTGAACTATTTGGCATTATAGAGCCTGGAATATTATATGTTTTAAACTCTATAGAACTCAGTAGGGAATTAAAAACAGTGGAGTAATGTAAACCTTTTAAAGGAGCAGTTCAATTAAGTACTGCTACTTCAAACCTATCAGATGCAAATACACTTTTTAAAATTTTAATTGTTGTAAGGCATATATGGGCAACAATTTCAAGTTCAAATTAACTCAATTACATCCATCCAGTATAAGATACTCATGACATGTAGGCACAGGACAAAGTTTGGTAGATTTTCTTCCTAAACTGTTTTATATCTAAGCTTAGCCAGAGATTTCAAGCAAGTTTAGATACCATTATCAATGCCAGTTGATTACATGAACACAATTCAAGATTTGGCACAGGAGTTCCTTTAAGGTCTGTAAAAAATGATTCCCAGTCCTAAAATTTTGCAATTGTGATAGAAATCTCTGTTCCAGGAACCCAAAACAAAACTTTTTTTTTTTTTTCTCTTTGAGCCCATAAGATATGAGAGAAAAGAAAGCACTAGACTTTTCCAGTCATTACACATTCTACTTTTCCAGTGACCTCACATCACATATTTACCAACACATGATGTATTAGGCAAGACAATAAATGGAAGGTAAGTTGTAAGTTCAGGAAGTCTACAGAATTTAACAGCTAGCAGAAACACACTTTAGTGTGAGAATACTTTTTTACTGCATTCCATCTAGTGCTGTCATGTAACACTGTGATGTAGGTCTATTTTTACTCTCACTTTATGCATTGAAAACACCATTTTGCACTTTAAAAGAAAAACAGTTTACTTGATAGTAGGATTTTATGAAGTTTATAGGATTTTTGTTTTGATGAACTGATGAGAAAAAGTCTCCTTTAAAAACTTTATTATATGTGTATCTTCAACTAGAAGAATATAGGTACAGACAGCAAGTAAGCCTCTCTCTTACAGAAACAAGCAGCACACGAGATTCAATGACCTATATTCACGAAGTGCTTGTAAAGCTTATAAATAAACATGGTTTAGAGTCTAGTAGATAGTACACCTCTTACTAGAGTGAAAAGTCAGTACTTTGCAAAGGCAAAAAATACTGCAAACTTTCGCTGTAAACAAACATTCAAAGAATGCTGTTCTGTCCACAAAGACTCTCAAACCAAGTTAATTAAACTGAAAATATAATTCTCTTTGCAGTTGCTGATCTTTTTAAAGCAGAGCATTGTTCTGCCTTATCTTGTAAACAATTTCACAAGCCCATCTCAGGTTTAAACCTGATCACAATGACCACTAGTGTCATTCTTGCCAAGACTTGGACCTAAGGACCCTCTCGTTTTCAGTTAACACTGGAAATATTCAGTAAGTAAACTTAAACTTCAGTAAAATTGCCATTAATTTCCTGACATTGTATCTGCAAATACATTTAAAGAAGTATTTTCTTAATTTATTAAAAAATGATTAGCATATTAGCACTAATAACGTCTCTAACAGAAGTCTTGACAGGTTACAATAAGACAATATTTTACATGCCATATTAAAAACGGTCTTAAAAATAAAAATCCAAAGTACACATCTCTTTTCTGAGAAAATCCATAAACCTAAGTGGAACAGTGAGTGACTATCTCATTTCATATTTTACATTAATTTTTAAACCAAGTCAATAAAAGCCATGAAGACAGCTGCAGTCTATAATAAAAATGCTTCTTGTGACTATTCTGTTCTCCTACAGAAAAAAATTCCCCTTTTAAATACAGCATAACAAGATGGATATTCCAGTCTCAGCTGTGAGGTACACTCCCATTTGTTATTTATTAAAAGCATAATGAGAACAGTAAATTATTTATCCTTCTTTGCTCACTAGGTAACATTAACCAAGCACAACGGATGAATGACTGCCAAGAGACAAACAAAGAAGGCCAAAGTTTAACCCTTCCAAAAACTCATTAAACAGATCTATAATAAAAAAAACAATAATATAAAAGCAACAAGATTTCAGGTTTTGCCCTATAGAGAGGAATATAAATATTTGAACAGATGGCAGCTGCCAATACATACTTCTAGCCTGAATAACCTTACATCTGCTTCAAAAGAGAAGCTGATAATTTCAGTTACAGCAAGTCTGTAGAAGATTAATTATTTTACCAATCTAGATAACTTTTTTTGAGACTTCCTAAGAACACGCTTAAAAATGAACACAGCAAACAAACCAAGCAACATAAAACTTAGTACATTATCTGCAAACAAAACAGACAATACTTTCAAACTCATGAACACTGTAGCTTTTTGTAAGCAAGACAAACTCTCAGGGTACAATTCAGGCTTTGGTCATTCTGTGTCCTCCTACTTCCAAAGCCCTGCGACTTCGGGGAATTAGAGGAGCACCAGCTCCCTGGCAGCAGAAATTTCTGCATACCCCATCGGTTGAAATCAGCCTATAACCAAAATTTACTTTCTGAGCCTTACTGATCAACATAATTACATTAGAAATTAGGACTAAGTCAAATATGCTACTCAACTACTTCAGCTTACAAGACCACTTACCGGCGACTAAGTATGACCCGCAACATTGCCCGACAGACCATAAAGCAACCACAAATGCTACAGACGAGCGCAAAACACCACTCCGGTCCCTGCCCACGCTGCTCTGGCGGCCCTCGAGAGGTGTGAAATCTGCGAACCCGACAGGCGGCCCTGCCCGGCCCTCCCCTCGCTTCTCTCTCTGCCCCTTCCGGCGCTCTCCCCTGACCCGCACCTGCCGCCCCTCCGGCCGAGAGCTCTGTGACCGGAGGCGAAGCGTTCAGCACCAGCTCAGCTTCTTCTCGCATCCGTCCTCTCCTCGTCTCGGTCACCGCCGGGCCGCCCTTCCCCTCGGGCCCCGCACAGGCACTACATTGGGAGCACGGCAGCTGCTCCGACCCGCCGGCCCCGGGAATGCGATGGCTCTTTGTCCGCCAACGCTGCCTCCTCCGGGGCAGGTGCTCCCGGCACTTCCTGGGGTCATCCCTGAGAACTACTTTTACCCAGATTTGCTTTCGACCGCGGCTGGACTCGGGGACAAGCGCATCCCTGCCGCCGACTGCCCTTCCGTGCCCACGCAAGCCCCGACGGATCCGGGGACGCCCTCCCACCGCAGACGGGCACAGCAGCACGGCCCGGGCTGTCACCTGTCCCCACGTTCTTCAGGGTAGGGACCCACAGCCGCCACAGCCAGCCCGCGCCGGGTCACGGCGCCCCGG
>VWZS01004063.1:2117723-2237200 GCA_013397075.1 Rhabdornis inornatus
TTCGGGGTAGGGCCCCCCAGCCGCCACAGCCAGCCCGCGCCGGGTCACGGCGCCCCGGCTAGGGGCAGCGCTCCCCGGCGGCGCCTGCTCCGCCCGCCTGGGCACAGGCTCCCGGAGACGCGTCGGCGGGCAGGTGCAGCAGCACTAGCGGGGAGCCACAGCCCAGGCAGCCACCCCACGTTCCCGCTGGCGGAGCCGGAGCCGGAGCNGGAGCGGGGCGGGGGCGGAGAAGGTGCCGGGCCCGAGGATGAAAAAACTGAAACTTTGTAAGACTGCAACACTGCTTCTGTTCAAGGGCGATCCAGGACTGGGCTGCTAAACTCTGAGTGCTTTGTTGCCGCGAAAAACACAAGGAAGTTAATAATTCTGTGTTTAATGGTATGCGGTAACAAAGGCATGGGATTGCACGGTTGAAAATGAAAAATATGCCAGGTGGTTATCCAGCAATTTTCATTCATGGGGCATGCACTGCTCCAAATCAGTTTCCAAGTTTCCCTGATGTATTTATAATTTCATAATTAAAGATTGAACCATACATACAGAATTTCTGAAATGAGGCCACATATAGAGCTATAACAGGACTCGCTTGCTAAGGAGAGGTGTTTTTCCAGTTCCAGTAGTTTGATAAAGAGTGATTACTACTATGTCTCACCTGGGCTTGCCCTCAGCCATCCCCATTGCCAGGGCATGGTACTTAGTGCATTTGAAGTCCTGGTCTGTACTGCTCTGTGTCCTATGTCTTTAAAGGTGATAGGCAAAATGTTATAAAGCTGCTATAAACGAGACTCCATTTCACCACTGGTCTGATTACAGTGCCAAAAAATATGCTCCAAATGGCAGCAATATTAGCTGGACCATGTACTTTCCTTGTTGTTAGTGCAGCTGAACTGAGCCGTGTGCTGCGTGGTGAGGAGCTTGAGCAAAAACCTAAGGTAAACAAGACCTTGTCCCATTCATCAGTTAAGGAATTTAGGCCGCATTCCAGTCAATAATTGAAACTTTAATTATCCTGACAGCTTTCCACTGTATGTGAAAGAATCCTGTTTGGCCAGTCCTGCAGGACATAGCCACAGACAAATAATGTTCTCTGTGGCACATGCCCCATGGCATGCACCAAGCAAAAAGTTAATGAGAGCAAAATAATATGACAAAGATGATGTCAAAAGGCGAATGTATCAATGCCATTCCTCGTAAAGTAAATACAATACCTATGAATGCTAATATCTTCCAAATTACTTTCCGGTATGTAAATCTACACTGACTACAGTGGGGCCCAAGCAGAAAAAATAGCTACAGAAAGTCATCATCTACAGATTTTCTGGAACCAATCTGAAAACCAAGAAACCAAAGTGCAAGAAGTGGAATATTCAAACAGCAGTATAACTTGAAGTTTGTTGTAAAAAATGCAAAAGAGCAGAGATGTTCAGTATAAGGACCTTGAACTTTAAATTATTTAATTTGCTAATATTGACATGAAATAGAATCCAAGCAGTGCTATCAGAATACAGGTTTGGCAAATTAGAAGATGCATCAGAAAGTTTATTAAAAATATGATTGCAAAAGAGATGACAAGTGGGATCAGAAGTTGAAAACAACCTATTAAGACATAGTAAATCAACAAGAGTCTATAATTAGGATCTGTAATCCTATAGTTCTTAATCCTGTACAATGACTGTGCTTGGTATGACAGTCTGTCTTAACCAGATTAGACTTCTTGCATTTCAAGAAATAAAAGCAATGCAATTCCAAAGACATTTGACTGCTAAAATTAATCACCAACAGATTTATTTTGTCAAAGTACTCCTGTATTTTGCTGTGTATAATACTTTAAAGAGTCAGACAGCAACAAATCACAGAAAGCATAATTTACATTATTAAAATTAAAAGCTAAAATAAATTGAATAAATAAATTGAATTAAATCCAGAGTCATAAATGAAAGAAGGAGTATTTTGCATGGAGCTGGGGGAAAAGAAAAAGATATTTTAAAAGAGTATTTTTATCCAGCCCTTTGCTCCTTCCTGAGCTGCATCAGTCTCAGGGCAGAGTTACTCCTCCAGGCATCATGAACTGAGAGCCAAGGTCACCAATGAGGGCACAGCCAAGAGCAGGGCCAGGTGGCAATAGCAACGAGCTTTGCCATACACCAGTGACCATCGCCCAAGGTGAGATGGTCAAATCAAGTCCAGGATCCATTCCAGAAGTCTTGTCAGGAAGAGCAGGAGGCAGTACTGGAGACCTGTATGACCTGTGTTCAGACCTACAGCTGTAATGTAGGTCTGAGGCTCATCCAAGGAAGAATCATCCCAAACAGACTCAAATAAGGTAGAGTATGGTTTGTCTGTTTGTTTTGAGCTCCCATGTGTGGTTAAATGCCCCAGATCAGAATTTCCCATTCTCCAGCTAGATAGAGCACTGAATAGGTATCTTGGCACAGACCTGGCTTGAGCAATCTATATACTAAAAACTGAGTCTCACTTGTGTAGCTTCTCTCGAGTCATACTGCTGGAAGGTGTGATAAAAACCAATGCAAACAGTTCCTGCACTGCACAGAGTCCCCCTGAACTGCTGCTCTGTCTGTCAATGTCTTCTGTCACATTTGAACCATCTGTCAGAGAGACTGTATCTTCAAATGAGGTTGTTTCCTTTCCTAACAGTTACAGTCCACTCCACCTAAGAAACCTGTTTCAGGGAGGAGAAAACAGAAGAGGCGAAACTGTTTCATAGAAGGTAGTCCCAGACCATGGCAGGGCTCTCTTTTGAAGGCAAGGATGGCTGCAGGACTATGGAAAAACCAAGAGTGTAATTTTTCTTTGATCTGAATTCAGTTGAAGTTTCTCTTCTCTCTGCAGAAGCACAAATGACAGCTAATGTAATTTTTCCCCCTACAGGTTGGGAGGAATACAAGAAAGAGATGGTTGTTCTCTTTGTAGAAGATGTTCAAGTGTTTAGTAGGGGAGGATGTCCCGACAATGTCATGGATAAATAAAGCAAATAAAATTTGAAATCTCGCTTTCTACTTGCCTATGGTACTTCTTACTTGTTTAATTTATTATTGTTTTAATATTGAATGAACTGTACTTATTACATCCCTTTTTGTCACAATGTTATAAAACAATAAACTCAGAAAGTCAGAGGATTAATCTACTAATAGTAGTCACACGTGCATTGAAACCCCATAGTATAGTGAAAAACAAAAACAAACAATGATCCACTATATACAAAAAAAGGTACAGAGACTATAAGTCTTGTGTATTTTAGAAATTCCCCCTCCCCTCCCCCCCGCCTTCTGGTAGCTCAGCTGAACCAGTGGTAGCAGTATTGGGAACTATAGTTCTCCACTCATGCATGTTTCTTCAATGTTTAGCTATGCATTTTGAAAGCAAATCCAATTGGCACATTGGCATAAATAACCTTCCAGCTTATTGGAGCCCTAAAACTTACCTCTATGCTGCCCTCCCTGTCCAACTAACAGAATGTTAAAACCAGTGAGGTCTGTGTTATTTTTCAAATCTACCCACTAAAAAAAGGCCCAGAATAACAGAAAATAAGCAGGATTGGTATTAACTGCTCCTGAAGCTCTTTCTCTAAACTTCCACTGGTGAAAGACAGAACAGCCCCACTAAGCAGTGCATTCCAGTGCTGAATTAACCTCAGAGTTACAAATATCTTCTAAAGTCTAACCTCATCTCCTGTGCTGCAGTGTAGAAGAGGTGATGAGCTTATCTCAGTGGATACAGGAAGCAGCAATCTTCGGGGCATTTGATAGCATCACCTTTACCCTCAATTTTGTCAAAGAATAAAGAATTATTTTAATCTTTCCTGATAGGTAATGTTTTTAGATCTGTAATTTTTTTTTTATTGTTCTCTCTGGGTTTCTTCCTGTGGGTCTTTGTCAGAACAGTGCTCAGTTTCAGGCACAGCACTCCAGCTGAAGTCTGACCAGCACTGGCTTTAAGATATCACACATCTGCTTATACATCCCACCAGAGATCCTTTGCTTTTTCTCTGATGGCAGCAGAACACTGTTTAACCAGTCTTTCTCCAGCTTGTGTATGACCTCTCTTGCGAATTTTTTTCTATGTCCATTGATTCTTACTGAATGCTAATCTTCTAAAAAAAAATGTTTAAGACTCTTCATATCTTGCAGATTTTATAAGTGCACCGTCAATTCCACCATCCAAGTCATTAATTAAAATATTGCATGTTACCAGGTCCAGAATGATCCTCTGAGCTGAAATGCTCCTCTTGAAAAATTGACCTTCTAAAACCATGGTTTTGAGTGGGGTTTTCATACCCTTCTTGTATTGTTTTTACAATAGTAAGTTTATGCTGGACAGCATGCCCCCCCCTTTCTTGTGAGATGTCACAGGAGGGAATTTCAAAAACCTTACCAAACTCTATCTGTACCACATATATTGATTCTTTCCTATTTGTCCTCAAATGATGTGGTCAAATCAACAAATACGTTGCAGCATCAAAACCTCAAACTGATTCATAGTCTTCACCTCTGTTGTCAATGTTATCACCTGTGTTGTCCATGCATTAAATTAATGTCTGAAACAAGAGCTTTAAATGATGTCTAAAAAGGAAAAGCTCATTAAAGCCCTGTATTCATTAACTGAAAGTCAAGGCTTGAATGCTAAAAAATACAAACTTGGCAAACAAATTCCTTTTATACACAGCATGTATCTATATACAACCAGCAGAACTCACTGACACAATATTAAAACAATGGTGCATTCTTTAAAGATTAAAAAAAAAAACCAAAACAGCACTGTTTCATGAATACGCAGAACACAGCCTAACCAAGGAAAATAAAAATTAATAAAGAATATAAATTCTTCATTAACTATTAAAATGACAAGGATTAAAAAGAAATTTCCCATTCAAGCACTTTAGATTACAGTTGTCCTCTTTGACCATAAGACTGATTCTGCAAACAAGCTGCCCAACTAGCAGATTCTCTGCTGTTGAATATGAAATAAATAATGCCTCTAGATTTTTTTTTTAAGGTGCTTATAAATGTAACAATACTAAATAGAAGAAACCTAACAATACTAAGCAGAAGAAACATAACAACTGAAATGGGCTTACCAATTTATGTAAGTACTGACATGTGGCTTCGTTTATCTTTAGAAGCAAGCCAGGGACGGATCCAGAGTGTGATTAAAAATAGTACAAAATGTTCATCCCTAGCTGGAAGACAGCAGAGATACCAAACCTGAATTCGGAAATTGGAAAATAAAAATACAAAGTACATTTTTACATGAAAGTTAGCTCTCCAATAATCCAAACAAATTTTGTAGCCCCAACAAACCTGCTGCTAAAACTCAAGAATTTTTACTTGATGAGACTCCAAAAACAGCTCCACCAAATACTGAAAATAAAAAGCAGTGAAAGGCATCAGGGGAGAATTCAGGAATCCTCTGTTTTATTCACAAGCTGGCTTTGGACCTGGATACCTTTCCCTTGCCTTAATTTTTCCATCTCTAAATGAAATTAATGAAACTTCTTCCTCCTTCCCCATAACACGTACTGACTTGATAAACTTTAAATAATTTTTCAAAGATCTTCATTCTTTCAGACTGAAGTTGCTATGAAAATGTAATATGTGGTTTTGATGGGCTGCTTGTTCTTTATTTTTGCTCAATAACAGAGAGATTCAAAATCAGACTTCAGTCAAGCCTGTCAGTTATTGCTGAGTTCTGTTCTATGAGGTGAAGCTGATCTTATGGAGAAGGTTCTACAGGTACCAACCATTTCTCTATGTGATAGAAATACCGTTTTATTCACCTTCTGTTTAGAGTTACCTAGTTGGCATGGGCATCACTCCACTGGGCATAAGAATGCCTCCCAGTTTAGAGTGGCCTTTTCTTCTCCTTGTCTTCTTCTGTCTTCTTGAGCTCAGCACACTCATGATGCCAAGGCTCTGCAAGTTCAGCGCAGCAGAGAGGCGTTTCTGAAGAGTAATCTGAATTCTTTACTCAGTTGCGTAGATGGTAAAAAATGCTTAAGCAGTATTGAAACCAGAGCAGTTTCAGTTGTACAAAAGACAGGGATTACTGTTACACTTCCCAAAGTGACCTTAAAAGTGCTAGGCCCCCCAGGAGTCTAGTCTCCAGTATCATATACATCTCTGTTACCTTGATTGGAAATGTTCTCTCACACTCACTGTGGTAGGAAACATTTTCTGTCACCTCATTAAAATAGTCAAAGCATGGATTTACCCAGAGGAGAGTGAAGGATAAATTCCCCAGCTAGCACTGTTCGATGCCCGTGCATGTTCTGGGCCACACAGCAGCTCAGCAGCAGCACAGCAAACAGAGGGTTTGTTTCATCTGCTCTTGGCTAACTGATTGAACCTCATGTCTGGGGGTACAATGAGGTTTTAGGTGCTGTTCAGGCATTTTTTCTAAGTGAAAAATTGCACACAGCAGAGAATGAGAGAGTTTATCAAAATTCAAGTTTTCCATAGAAAAAGGTTAATTTTTTATCTCTTTTGGTTCATTAAACACGCTATTCTTTTTCCTGCATGCTACTTATTCTTTTTACACTCTTTCTGATTTTTCCCCTCTTAAAGCAATATCTAAAAAGTGAACAAGTGAAGTTCTGAGGGAAATGTGTAGCATTGAACTGTGCAAGAGAGGAAAGCCAGAGTAAGCTTTATTGCAGAACTGGCAGGACCATCTGGCTGATGGAGTAAAGTCCTCAGTTTTATCCTTTTCCTGTGTGTATTACTGCTGCTTTGAATACCAGAATGTATTATTAGGGTTCTTTGAAGTAAAACTAGTTAAATAAGATAAAACTCATGTGAGTTGTTCCTTTTACAAAAAGAAATTACCGATGGTTAACCATCTTGATGTTATCCTTTTTTAGCATAAATACCAATAATCCTATTCTCACAAATACAGCAACAACAACTATTCCAAATTCTTTCCAGACAATAACTTACAGAAAAGACTCACCTTTTCTAGACACATTTCCCCAGAAATGCTCTTCTGTTCTTAGTTGCGTTCTTGTTCTTGGAATCTCTTCTGTCTTATCTTTCCCTTTGTCTCTCATACAAGCAGGTACTCCAACAAATCTCTCTGCCCAAGAGACAACTCTAAATCCTCCATCCTTACAAGTCCCATTTGCATTTGTCAGTACCATGACTAAATTTTGAGTTGAGGTCCCCTTTAATTTGAATAGAAATAATGAAGGGTCTACTTTCTCCCATCAGGTTGCCATGTGGTATAATCACACCTCTAGCAGTGTTATATAGGATGAATTGCTCCACAGTTTTGTATCACTCATCACTGCATGGTGTTGTTATCTTAAGCAGTGCACTAATCTGGATCATCATTCTTGTAGGTGGATTTTCATAAACACAAACCAACATACAATCATATGAAGAATTTCTCCAAATAAGCAGAGCTGTCCTTGTAAGTGGGAGAAACAGAATGGCTCAGTTTTAGTGCTATGTGTATTGTCCATTTTTACATACTATTTTTATTATTGTTGTTGTTGTTGTTGTTATTATATTTCCATGCAGGGCACATGGGTCATCATTTGCTATTCTGAGATGTAACATTCCTCACTGAAAACTTAGGCCATTAAGCCATAATGAGCATGAATTTATGGGGCTTCCAGTGATACCTCAAAAATCTTGACTGAGAGCACAAAAATGCCTGTTGTGCAAACAAAGATGCATTATTAACTCTAATATGAATATATTAGATGAATATTTTGGTGCAAAATAAACATTTAAATGGGAGAAAATATTTATCTTTCTCTAATTTAACTCCCTAAGAAATGCAGAAGTTATTAGTATATATTATGAAGCACAAACTATCAACTATCAGTGTTCTTCAGTGTTCAGAACAATACAAGATTTTGTTAACATAACTTCTTCAGTAAAAGGAAAAGAAATTACAGTTTTGCAGCATCTGCATGTAAAAAACAGAATGATTATGTAAATGGTTGTGCAATCAGCTGCATTTTTAGGTAAGTAAAGAAATTGTCTAATATCTAGCATTCAATAATGTGCAAGAAGTTTTGAAATCCTGGTCATATTGGAAAGTAGAATGACACTGACTTTAGGAAAGCCAATCCACAGAGGAAAATCAAGCACCTCTCCTTCTGTGATTGCCTTTTAACCATTTAGCTTTCACTTAAACTATGCTAGCATATATCAAATAACCTACCCAGACTGTTTCAGATGAACATGATATGGAGCACTTTGGAGACATAAGTCTTAAGTCATGAGAAAGCTCTCCCAGTCAATCCAGACACTGGCTTTTGAATCCACGCCTTATTCCTAGATGCATTGTTGATGTCATCTTGTGTCTGATAAGTCCCATGGTGACATTATGTGTCTGTGCCTTTTGCCAATAAAAGGATTGTTGAGACTGATAAAAGTCACAGTAATAATATTTCTAATAGCAAACTCAGCAATACTGCATGACAAAGGATGTTTATTTCATTACAAGGAAGTGGCAAAGCATAGTATTTTTGATTGCAGTTTTACAGCACTCTGAGAATTAATCTGTCAGGACAGCAGGCTTTATCCTGCAGACAAATTCATTTGTAATCCTCTCAAGTATTCCACCATGTGACTTCAGTAGATAAAAGAGCCTCCTTTAAAGTATATTTCCATAACCCACATTGAGTGATGCTAAGTACAGTGGTATCTCTCCTACTGGATTAACTTTTAATTATTGCAATTTCTCTCATGAAAGAGACTGTAAGATAGCACAGCAAGTCCCTACACAGTCATTCTATGGGCAGAGGACATTTTATGTTAATTTACTGATTTATTTAAGACAGGAATTCCAGCAGTAAGTGACATTAAGTAGAAAAGTATGGTAAAACTCAATGTATTCTCATTTGAGAAAATCCGACAGCAGGTTCTTTAACACTGCTCTCTTCCCAACACTAAAATTATTCACTTCCTTTCAATAAGAAAATTCTTTCGTGTTGTTCAGACCACATTTTTTATTTCCTTGGATATTGGCATTATGTGTTGTTGTTGCAGATATTGAAGTGCTTGCTTGAAGCTTCACTAGCACATGATATATATTAATGTCTCTTCCAGAAATCTTCCAGTATAAATGGGCTCAAAAATCAAGAGGAAAGAGAAGTTGAAAGCATAAATATATTAAATAACTTTTATTTGATGGATTTTATCTGTTGCACTCAACTGTCTTGTAAAACACCCATGGATGATACTAGCAGAAACCTGTCTAGTTACACAGTCCTAAAATGTTTTTGTCTCTTGTATGTGTTCAAAGTACATCAAGAGAAAATGAATGCAAATTACACCATTATCAGTGATCATTAGTAGAACTGCATACAGAAAGGAACTTCTGAAAACTATTTTTGTAGATGAAACCACATTTCCCTAGAGGGAAACAGAGGAAGAGAGGTAAAAACATTGCCTATCTTTGGAAATATCGAACAAGGAAATAGGGATACCTTAGAGATATAAAAAGGAGTACTTCATACAAAATCAGTCCCAATGGAACTACGCAGATGGAAACCTGTATTTATTTCTGCCTCTGAAAACATAGGAGCTCTAAATCTCATGTCTTCTGCAAAACAGCTCAGGGACAGTAGAGCAATCTCAGCCACTCCAATCTGCAGGAAAACTGAAGAGCCGCCAGGAAAACCACCTGATACCCCCTGACACACAGAGGTGCTATTATTTACTGCTTAGTGAGACCAGCAAACGATTATGCTCAGCAAAGAAAAATGTTTTAGGTCTAAGTAATTATTTTACCAGTGACCTTAAAATATCCCTGTTGTTAAGAATTTTCCTTGCACAAGGCAGTCTCTGTAATAGGATCAGGCAGTATGTTTCTTCATGCCAAGTCACTGAATGCTAAAATGATTTGTCATCTTTCGCCACAGGCCACTGCCTGACAAACACATGCCACAGTCTAATATCTTGCCTGCTTTGACATCAAAGTGTCTTCCTTCGGCCATTAACAACAAGAAGAAAGGCAAACAATAGCAGAAACTTCCATTCTTTCTGGGAGAGTTTTAATTAAATAAATGGCCTCAAACAGCTTAATGGAACTAAGGCAGGGGAGAAAACCTTTCATCATAAAATGAATTAAATCTATAAATCTTGCTTATTCTCTCCCCCTACATTTTTTTTATTTACTTCACAGTCACATTATTCCATTCTCTGCTGAAGTTTATGACAACATTATATGATATGTCCTGGGCTTTTACAGCTCACTCAATGCCATGGGTCATAAAAGACAGAGTTCTTCTCATTTTACGAAGGAGAAGAGGGAAAGAAGTCCTATGTAAAACCTCCAATTGCAGAAGGGCTTTCACATGCTGAAATATACAGTTGTGAATAGGTCCACTGAGACTTTTGGTAGCAGCAAGTCTGCCTGTTTTGAGGCATGAGGGATTTCTACAGCATGCCCCAGAGACCTGATTTCCCAAATCAAATTAGCAAAGCAGAAATGCAGCAAATGCTGTGCTTCAGGGTGGGACCAAGGTGCAGCTGGGGCACATTTTCAGGTTTGGTGGGGTTGTCTTGGGTCTTCCTATTTCGATGTAGTTAATCAGTGCTATACACTGATGTGTCTTCACAGGACTGTGTTAGAGATATATCACTTTTCAAGACAAGGCACTGAACAAAATGCTCTCTTCTTGTCCATCTCGTTTTGGAGGAAATAAAATGCAAAAAACCCCTGTATGTGCCAACCAAAACCATTGCAAGATTCTTCATTTAAATGAAAGAGGTCCTTCCGATGGCAAGTGGCGTTATAATTATAGACTAGAAAAGAGCAAGATCAGCAGCTGCTGCTGCTGCTGCTGCTTGCGTTTGTTCCCTGTGTAACTGACAGGACAGAGTACTTGGCAAAAACAGACTTCCAGAAGTGGAAAGACATTTTAACCCCTGTTCTTGTCAGTCCACTCCTCTTAGGGCTCAGCAGCAGCAACCCCTTGCTTCAGGTTAAGGGAAGAGCAAGGTGATTATTGCAGATCTGAAGGGGACTTGGTTTAGGACGTCTGAGAAAGAGGAAGGGTCCAGGATTTGCCTTCGGGCTTGGATTGCTGAATCAAAATAGCAGGTCAGTGGATACAGCATAAGCTTAATATGTCTTTATAGTTGGCTTAACTCAAATCTCTCTCACTCACTTTCTCTTCTATGCCGTAAACTAAAAAATAAGGTGAACAATGACAAGGGGTAGGTCTGCATAGGGGTACTGTTTATTTATACATTCTGCAACGAGCCTTTCGTGGTCAGTTAGGAAACACTGATGGCTGTTATTTTGTACTGTGGTTTCTGTCTGAATCCTAATGCATCCTGAAATTCTCAGCCAGGCAAAAATCCCATTTACGATTAGGTTCAATATTAATGGAGAGGACACCATTATCTTTTTAGCTGTTTATGCCTGATGATCTCTGCAAAAGTGGAGAAATATATAACTCACATTTCAGTCTGTGCTTGAGAAAGTTTCTGAAATGAAATAAACACTGAGTAAAAGAAAAAGCAGCATCATAGATAGGAGTCAAGGTCTCTACAGACATCAAATTGGCATAACTCATATTATGCCCTCAGAACTCACAAATCCATACCAGCAAAAAGCCTAGCCCTATATCTGCTGATGAATTTAAGGGCAGCATGATAATTAGGAATGTTTTTCATAACACCAGTGTCTGTGGTAACTGATCTAATGTACTCTGTCCTTCTTCAGCCCTGGCCAAAAGAGTGCTCAGGGAGGAATGTGCTGGGGGGCATCCTTATGCTTTGCTCTTCCTGTCCATCTCAGTTTTAGCTTTTTAATTTCCTGTGGCCATAAGTAATGTAGGAAGGACTCTCTGCCAACATGCTGCCTGTGAACCGGTGACTTGGGACCACCGTGCAAGTGCCAGAGTCAGTGCAAGGCTTTACACCAAAACTTCCCATTGCAAGGGGAGGCCATACCTAAATGGTTGTAGTTGTTCCCAGAGAAAAAAAACACAAATGCAGATTTAAATTTGTGTTGGCTGAGTTGAGAAATCTAACCAAACACATAGCTGTTTTTCATAGCTTTGTATAGTCTAAACTGTTCTGTAATCACCTAATCTGACCTTATGTGTATTTTAAGACATTGAATTACATTATCCTGAAGTCCCTGTATGAGCCCAATGAGAAATGTTAAAATTATAAATAAAGAAAGCACTTGCTTAGAAGGAAGATAAAACAGAGCATACCACAAGCAAGGAAAGGCAAGGAAACCAAAGCCTAAAATTGCTGTAATAGTCCCACTTTTCTTTGCCCCATTTCAGAGGCAGAAAGAAAAAGCAGGGGCATCCAGTGTCTTCGAGGAGTTCCTATTCAGTCAAGGGCATTGAATAAGGTGCTAAGAGATGGCTGGAGTGTGATTAAGTGAAATATAGTTGCTAGAATCAAGCAGACAATTTGCATTTCACGGATAAAACTTCTCCCAGTCTAATGCATGGGGAAACATTCTTAATCCTAATTCCTGTTATCACTACAGCTCTGCATTTGTGAGCAAAGCCCATCTAATAGGCCTTGAAAGACAGGATTTGCTTCAGGTCTGTAGAGAAGGTAGACCCACTTTGTCCAGCTTAGCTACTGACCAATTTCTGGCACTTTCCACTTTCTGCTAGCTGGGCGGAATGAATTCTTCCTGAACCTCCAATGCAGAAACTGAGTCATGTTTTTGATACTAATGGCTGCCTTCCTGCAGAGCTGCAGGTGCTGGAAGGGTGCTGTAAACAATCTTTTTGCCTCTGTGGCCCACAACAGAAGAGTTCTCATAGAAAGTTTTACAGATGCCCAGATACCAGGGGACTCCAGCAGAAACCCTCAGCCCCTGCCTGTCTCAGTTATGTGAATTCTTCCTGAAGGTCATCTTCTGTCCTACAATTTACCCTCACCTTAAAGATCCTGAACAACAGGGTGACTATCCAGTCCCCTGTTCTGCTATTTGGGTGCCCCCACAGTTAGCAATTTGTTTTGTTTCATCCTGCATTTGTCTAACTGCATCCTCTCATTTTGGCCCTGTGTTATGCTGAGGGTCTGGGTTCCTGCCAGGCTATGAGCCCTCCCATTATCAGACATCTTCCCTAAATCTGAGTCCCTACATTCAGTCATTCTCACTAGAGATTTACATTACAAAGTGGATATTAATTAATGGGGAGATAGAGACACACTTGATGGTGGTATGGCTTAAACACATACTCCACAGCATCAATGACCAAGATCTAAAGGCTCCTACAGCAATTCCAGGAAACAAAGTATATTTTTAAGTATTTTTTTTTGTCCCATTCCTTCCCTATAGCCCAGCCACAGATTTCTTTCATTGTTTATAAAGCCCCATTTTTGCTGGAGAATGGACATCTGTGCCTCCATTTTCTTAAGCATTGCATCTTGACCACAAGATTTTTAGCAGACAGGACTGCATTTCCATGCATGCCAGTCAGACAAATTGGCTCTTGCATTGAATTTCTTGGAGTACAGCAATGACAACAAAAAATTTAAAGATCTGTGCCAAGGCTCAGGGAAAGAAAAACTATCATTTGGATTCTAAAGACCAAAACCCATGCTTTAGGGAAAAAAAAAAAAAAAAAAAACAGCAAAAAAACCCCAAATCTTCAGACCCATGGCAAATATCGAGCAGTCACTCTGCAGAGAAAGAGACAACCTGTCAACAATACAAGGCTTACGGTGTCTAAAATAAAAAGTGGCACTTTTACAGGTGAATTTTAATGCCTTACTTTATGTTCTGCATCAGAGACACAGCCAAGATGCACAAATACTTGTCATCTATTAACTAGGAGTTAGATTTTTCACCCCCCAATAAATTTGCTACAGTGGCATCAAAAAAGTATAGACAAGAATCATATTTGTGATACACAGTAACTTCCTTGAGATTTTATGCTTGTCTTAATTACTCTCTTTCATGCATGCTTTATAAAACTGCTTTCATTCACATTTGGAGAAAGGATTAGTTTTGTAAGCATATGAAAATTTCTGTAGCATCTCCCTGCACTGGGTAAGCAATACCAAACCCAGCACAAAATATTTACCTGTGTATTTTCAGTTGTTCTTTAATTATGCTGTGTCTCACACTACCTATGAGCAGCCCTATGGCTTGTTTTGCATGGCCATGCAATGCTGAAGTTTTGACGAGTCTAGCTGCCAAGGAGAGAAATAACAGCATTCCCCAGCTGATTTCAGCTGCTGTCGTAACTGTTAATGAAAGAGGCAGTCTCCAAATCTCATTTGGTTTTTCAATTATTATAATTACCACAGCCAGCTAAAAAATACTGGCTGGTGATGTACATGCTTTTGTGGAATTCAGCTTTACTTCTCTTACCAAGAAGCTGAAAAGTTTTGAAAAAAATGTCAAGCAAATTTGTTTCCTATTCTTTGCTCACACTAGAATGGAGCAAACTGAGAGTAAGCAGAGTCTTCAGAGGTGTTAACGTGGCCCTGCCACTGCCACCCAGAAAGGTGGGCACATTTAGTGCTAACTGCTGGGTTTGGGTGGTCATTGACATAAAGCCCAAATACAGCCTTGTGTCAGTCAGTCTGTAGGTCTCAACAGGGTCGTATCTGCAAGATTTTAATTTTTTCCTCTCTCTCTATGCATATATGAATACAAACCCCATGTATTTGTGTACACATACTATTATATATTTAAATTTACATGTATATCCGTGTATGTATCTATACAAGGGTACATTCAGGTTAGGCTACACTGTCTAAAATGTTGTTGGTGTCCTGCTTCTCTTCTACTGTTTCTAGGCCCAGCCCACCACGACGATGACAGTCACTTATTCCAGCAAAGTAGCAAATGCCACTTTCTTTGGATTTCACAGATTACTCCTAAGGTGGAAAGGCAGCATCTACAAATTGCTGTACAGAGAATTTATTGTTTTTGCTACTCTTTACACAGCGATAAGTGTATTATACAGGTACACTCTTTCCAATTCACATCTCATTAAATGTTATACTGAAGTTTCAGACTTCCTAGTGTTAGGCTGATGAATGATGGGGGGAGGTTACTCTTTACTTATTGTCTTTTCCTTGGACCTTTTCTAATGTGCTTGCCTTTCCATGTTTACTTTAAGGTTCCAGAGGAAATATGTAGAGTGTCAATACTGTTTATCATATTCAGCTGATTCTGTTTTTAGCCTAGCATTGAGCAACCATCCCATTGAAGTTAGATTAAATAAAAACTCAGAGCTAGCCTAGGTTATACAGCTTTTGTCATTCTGACATTGAGCAGCGGTAAGCATGCTTCCCTGCTTTAGATCAAAGGTATAGACCTCTTGTTCTCCCTGCAGGACTCTGTCTTTGGTTGCTTGGTGGGAATTTAATAATATTGAGAGGTAATAATTTTAGAGTGAACTTATATAACCAGGAAAAGCAAAGTTTTGCTTCAAGCTAGGAAAGCATGCAAACTTGATTTTTAAGCTTGCAAAGAACCAAGGAAAATTGCATGGAAGCCAGACATGGTTATAATCTGTGTGTCAGCCAGCACCTGGGAGGAACACATTAGAAGAAGAATTGCTTTTTCCACCAAGGTGTGAATGAAACACTGTATGACCGATGCAATGCATCTATTAGTAAAGTATAACTTTTAATTGATGGAGTACATTACATAGAAGTATCAAAATTATGGTTCTGTTCTTACCGTGATCTCTAATTAGACCTCTGCTTTTTATTGGAAGCAAGGAGAAAATGAGTTTCAGTTTTTCTCTGATTAATCACTAGTTTTTGTTTGGTAATCTATACCTGTAAACAAAGAAAGAAAATTATAGCATTAATATGTAAAGGAACACTAAAGTTTCACAGCTATTAAAATTAATCTAGTTTTATTGAAATGTCAGCCAATTGAAGACCATGGTAAATACACCACGGAAAGCTTTCTATTTGTGCTCCAATTTTTATTGCACAATTGTATGCAAAACCCACCAAATCTTTGTTATATGTTCCTTGTATAGGAAATCAAAGAATAACTGTAATACAAATTTTAAAAGTTGTATTGACGCTTGTTGTATTTCATCAGGTATCTTTTCCTGTGGGTAGAAGCTGATACCATGGTCCATTTGCTATCGTTTGGTGAATATTTTCCTAATTGCAAAATAAATACAGTTGTATTTTAATCTTGTGATAAAGAAAAACTTCATAGGAGTAGGAATAAAAACCCTGTTGCAACAATATAACATTTTCAAATCAGAGGAATTTGATTGGCAACCTTTTGCAATTCAAGCAGACCTGAGCATTTCCATTACGCTCTGAAAAAGGAGAGCAAGCTCTACTTGCAGACTTAGAGCTTGCTGTCATCTTTGGTCTGTATGGGACAGCAAACTGATTCTCCAGCCATATTGATCCAATTAGTGTCAGTCAAATTAGTCATGAGAAAACCACAAAGACCAGGGAATAATATTGTTGTTTCCTCCAGCTTCTTTAATAGTTGCCAAACGCTTTCAGACCTTTACCTTTAAGAATTTGCTTGAAGGCATTAGCCAAAGTTGCTCACAGTGCACATATCTGATTATTTATACATGTTTGCACTTAGTAGCTAGTGTGCCAGAATATTATGGAAGGACAAATACATTTTATTTTTGCTGCAGATTTTTTCTTACAGGTAGCCAAAAACGGTTCTTTGAAAAACTATCAATTTATTGTGACAGATATGCTGAACAAATCCCAGTAACTTTTGTGCTTGGTAAGTACTGGTTAAATGTGAAATTATTCTCAAACTCTGTCTCTGTTCAGGCATTTTATGAATGTTGGTGCATGGAAGCATTTCAGAGCTGAGGGACATGTGGGAGGTTGGAGGTTCACAATAAATCATCCACTTCCAACAGGTCTCCTCAAGTTCAAGTTGGTTTTATCATATCAACATTTATGTTCATGTTCTTAATATACTAACAAAAAAGATTTCCATATATCTAGAGCTAGATACATATATCTAGATCAAGATCATGCCCACTAACACTGATACCTTGTACCTGATCTTCCAATGAACTAAACTCACCCTAAGTTTTATTACAGAAGAGGAAATTTGGAAATTCATGGGTATGAGATACTCAGCTGGAATGTACTGTTACATTGCAATGTCCAATAAATAATTAGTATTTATTGCATCCTGGGTTTTGACATGTCTTATTGCATTTATTCTGGGAAATGTAGCAGTTTAGTGATATGAACAACACTCTGCAAACTAAAATTAAAGTAACTGGAATCCTGATAGGCAGTGGACTATTTTTTTTCCTTCTAACCCTCAGGTTTCTATGTTACTTTGGTGGTGAATCGCTGGTGGAACCAGTTTGTGAACTTGCCGTGGCCAGACCGTCTGATGTTGCTCATCTCCAGCTGTGTCCAGGGCAGAGATGAGTACGGGCGCTTGCTAAGGAGGACTCTCATGCGTTATGTGAATTTAACATCCCTGCTGATCTTTCGCTCTGTCAGCACAGCTGTGTACAAAAGGTTCCCCACCATGGACCATGTGGTAGGAGCAGGTACTGCACTTTGCCTTCCTAAAATTGCTTTCCTTTCCCTCAGAAGTGGGGATTCAGGGAGGGAAGGAGCCAGCCTCATTTTTGCTTTCCTGTGGCCACATGTGGCCTCATACTAATCTGTTGGAGTCAGTAAGTCAGGAGTCTCTCTGAATTCTTCAGAGAGAAATCAGAGTTCAGGGATTGAATTAAAGCCTTTGGATGGATTGAAGTATGTCAAGCCACTCACACATAAAGTAGAAGTTTAAGTTTTAGTATAAGCAAGCAAGTAAGTAAGTAAGTAGAACAGGTTTTAAGTGCTTTTAGTAAGTAAAAGGTCTTAGATACCAGTGTAGAAGTTTGAGTTCTAGTGAAGGTTGAAAAACATAGTCTTCGATACTAGGAGTTCTGTGGAGGCTCCAAGAACATAGTTTTAGACATAACAAAGCTATAGTAAGAATATTGCTTACATTTTTCAGATAGAACAAGACAGACCATACGTAGTTTATACATAGCCTGGCGTGCTAAGAAACTAGAATTCTAGTAGGTTAAAAAGTAGTGGTCCAAGTTTGTGTCTTAGTTTGTTAAGAAGTTTCTGTATGAGAATGTGCATTGTGGAGAGCTGGTGCTTTTTGCCATTGCTTTTGCCATTTGCTTCTTGCCATTTGCTTTTGCTTTGTTCCTGCTTCTGTTTGGGACTTTATACCAAAACTTAGCATGGACTTTAGTGCCTGTGACTTTTGCTTTGAGACTGATGTGCTTCTGCAATAAACAACTTTATAGCAACTATTAGCTGCTTGGCTCATTGAAGAAAACAACCTGACAAGTCGGGTGCCTAAGAGCACCTGGAGTACTAACCTCACACTAATCCACGTCAAAGCAATCACCTTTTTGTTAGTGATTTAAATGACATGACCTTAAGAGTGCATCTTTAATGTCCTTAAAGTCTTTAGCAACACTATAGAAATCAAACGAGTTGGACACTCATGTGAATCTGCTCCATGGAGGCAATAGGCCTGCCCCAAACACTCAGGCATATGGAGCAGGTACAACATTCTCTAAAGCACAAAACCCCAAAGTTGCAATATAGTATGATGCAGTAGGAATGGTGACTTGTTACGTGGCATTTGCTCAATGTCTGGGATAGAACTTGGTCCAGTGTATCAGAGACTGATCTCTGCATGCACTTCACAAGTACAGCTTTATCTCAATTTTTGTTTAGGTAGACTGCATTTTAAATAGATTGCATATTTTAAGTGTTGTGATTCACTCAAAAAAACCCTCAGTCCCAAGGGTTTTTTCTTTATATTGAAAAGCTTACCTTAAACTTAGTTTTTCAAAGTTAAATATACTAAGTATTAAACATGTCTTTGTTTTCTGTTTCTTTCAATTACACAGTGAGTGTAATGATGGTGAAGAGAGTTCAATTGTGTAACACTTTGATTGTCTGTCAAGGACTGACTGCTTGGTACTTAAAGGCAAGGTATGGCACTGTGCCTTCTGAATGGCATGGTCAGTGTCAGAGGTAGAACAGCAATGCCAAGATATGGGGATCTGTTCCAAATAGAAGTAATATTTGCTACTGAATGCCTTGAATTTCTTAAAAATTTTCCTTTGGCAGAGATTAATAAGCAAAGTTGTAGCAAGTTAAAATATGCAGTGTGTGTATACATATACACATTTCAAATATGTGTGAGAAGCTTTGGATATTAAAAAAATAAATGCCAGGCAGTATGCACCAATCTTACTGGAAAAAAAAAACAAAACCAAAACCATTTATGTTGGATTCATTGAGTTTTAAAGCTCTTCCTTGTGCTGTGCAACAAAACTGTTTACCTGAGCCTGTGAGAGGTCAAGGAAGCTTCTGTCATTCTCCCCAGCAATCTGCTTCAACTACACACTGGAAAATTACAACATTTCCAGGCAGCTAATCCAGCTCTGCCACCCTATTGCTAAAGACAATCTGTTCCAAAGAGACAGAATGTCACAGCATTGTACCAAAATTGTAGACTGGAAAGCAAGTTTTGATTGTGGGGTTTTTTTAACAGTTTTCTACTAAAAATCTTCTACTATAAACTGTGTATATAAGTATAGATAGTGTAGTCAGCTCTGGATTTCAGTCCTTATTTTGTAGGTTTTAATGCATATTGTGCTGCAGAATTTTTATTGATGCAGTACCAAGGTTTTCAGGGTATATATTTGCTCCTATTAACATCCAGTGACTTAGACAATACTCTGCAATCATCCCCTCCCTAGCTCCCTGTGGCATTGCATATCAGACTGCATGGGAGGGAGGCATTTAATATGAATGTGAACAGCACAAATCTGATACTTACAGCACAGTCATCATTGAAACAACTTAATGACGATTTTGCATTTTCCTGTCAAACTCAGAACAGCCGTGACATAACTATTGCTACACTCTTCTTTTTTCAGCAAATGAGCTACTTAAATTCATAGATTTTAAATTTGAGAACAGTGCCACAATAATCTAGTCTGACTCATCCATAACACCAGGCACAAAAACTTGCTAGCAGCATCTTCTATCATGCTGCAATTTCTGACTGAGCTATAATACCTTCTAGTAATGTAATCAGCCCAGAATTAAAATTCTGATGGATATACTGGAGACTACACTGCATCCTAGGTGAACAGACTTTCACAACAGTAAACTTGCTGTTGAAGAGTGACATCTTATTCTCAGTCTGAACTTGCACAGTGTTATCTTCTATTCACTGGATTTTGTAATAGGTTTGCGTTCTTCTTTTTATGATTAGAAGAAAACATACTTTTCCCCTCAATAGTTATTTACTTAGCAGACTGCATAAAGGCTTGAATGAAACTCAGGAGCTTCACCAACTCTAGTCTTTCTCTATACGATACAGTCCTGAGTGCTGGACCTTCCTTCTGACTTTTTTTGATGTTTTAGCACTCTTTATGAGCTGTAGGCAGTAGGTCAATGTAGATTCACTCCTTTATGACACTGACTGCTGGAGCAGACATGCAGACATGTCAAATGCCTAGCAGCCATCCTGAGCACAGCAATCCTGTTGGCTGCAAGGTGCAAGAGAGAAGCTGGATGCTCAAGAGCACGACTGTTAAAACACAGAGTAGTGAGTGAGCAGCTGAGCAGAGAGCACCCCAAAAGGGAAACACTGAAGGGAAACATGAGGTGTGGGCTCAGCAACGTGAATACCTATGGATGGCTGAAGACTGAAGTCCCAAATCCTCTACTGGAAGGAAGCACCTAAATTAACCCTTTCCCATATAACACAGAAGCAGAAAATAAAACTTTCATCTACTTGATCATGTTCCTTCTTCTCTAACCACTAGTATTAAAAATATTTAATGTGAATAACCTGAACCAGTCTTGTCTCAAACCATTGAGTTTTGACAGGAGATCTGAATTCTCTTTGAATCACTTAAGGGAGAGCATGAGTGATTTTTTCCATCCAGGCTTGTGTTCTCATCAATAATTTTCCTGTAAGACCTCTTTGGATGACATTGTTCACATTAGTGGCCTTTGATTATTTATTGATTGCACTCTGTGTTACTCTTCTGATACTTTCACAGGGATTCAGTGCCCTGTCATTCCTTAGATAATCCTTTTCAAGATATTGGCACAATATTTGACAAATATTTCCCATTTTCTGGAGCTGCTCCAGTCTTCCAGTGCTTGTAAAAAGCAGTATTCTTGTTTTTAGTGTTTCTTGGTTAATTCTTTGAATACTCCTAAATAAAAATAGCATGACCATATTTAGAAACCATGTAATTGTAATAACTGAAGTTTGATAGCCTCTCTCATATTTGATGGAATATAAAGTGTTTCTTTACCACTGTAATAACAGCGAGCTCTTCTGAACTGTTTGTTGTCTCTATTGCCAGCATTAAGAGCAATTCAGAATTAGTATTTTCTGTAATAAGAATACTAGATATTATTAATATTCATCAAAGAGAATAATTAATCTATATTAACACAAAAACCTCAATGCCACTTTGAACTTTATCATTTACAAAACAGACTTTGTTGAGCTTTCTGAACAGAAGGTGCCCAGTTTCAGTGGAAAGCTGAACTGATCCTTGCTGTTCTTTGTGACCCCTTCAGGCTATGAAGAGACCCAGTCAAGAGCCTCCAATTGACTTGTGTCCAGTGTTTACTCGATTTTTTGTTTTTCTGTCTGTCTGTTTCAGCCTGACAGAATCATCTTTTCCTGTCCTGTAATAAGCAGGCTGGCCAGACAAAAACTAAAGGCAGCCTGAAAGACTGACTTTTAGGAGTCAGGAGTCATGATTAGCAGGTTAATTTGACTGGTTGCCTGATTATTTCTGTGAAGTTGATTATGAGAGGTGGCTGAAAAACGCCCAGGGAACTTTTAAAAGCTTTGTCTTATTCTGTTCTGAAATTCTATGATACTGCATGAGTACTGTCTCTTGCTGCTGAATATTTTCTCTTCCACGGTGTTTTATGTCCTGTCCTTGCCTTCCTTCTCTGTAGTTGCAGTATTTCATATCTCCTGTGTAGGCTTGTTCCAACTGTACAATAGTGACATTTTCCTCAACAACAGAATATTTAAGATAACTGTGTTTAGCAAATCTCCTTTAATTTAATTCACATTTCTATGCAACACAATGGAGTTTCTATATATTTATTTGTTTGCTGTGTCATGTATCTTTAGCAATATTAGCCATAATGGACATATTCTTAGTTACTTATACTTATGCATATACTTAGTTACTAGTTGGAGTCTAATGTCAATTCCCTTACTGAATTTTCAGCATTCAAACTTGTAATTGGTTGGCTGAGCCCCCTATTTTGGGGCTGTCATGTTACAAACTTTGTCTTATTTCAGAACTAATGTCAATACAACAAAAGAAGCTTTATGCTCACCCTGATAGATGTCACACACCTGAGCAAAAACTAAGATCCTCCAAACATGACAATTGCTCCAATACTAGAAAATCCAGGATTTGGACAAAGGAAAATGTGAATTTCCTGAGGTTGTTTTTATCAAAGCCTGGGTGGAAGGAGGACAGCAGAGCAGAGGTGTTGCTCCAAAAGCCAGCTGCTCCCTTGCCAGTCCCAGGCTGAGCCTGGCTCTGGTGCAGGATTTGTCACACAAAGCCCTGGCCCCCCAGTTATGTGACCTTGGACTTGCTTGCAGCAGAGGGAAGCAGGGCTTCAGGAGGCAGGGGAACTCTTCAGGAAACCTAATACCTTCCCAGCAGCCCGGCAAGGCAAATCTCCAGGCAGAGAGCAGCTTCAGCTTGCAGCCTCACAGCAGTCACCTGGCCCAGTGTCCCCTTAGCAGCGGGATTTCTGTGCACCATTCCCTCTTCATCTCTTTGCATGCCTTCATAACCCCAAAGAAAACATTAAACAATCTGTCAGGGAAGTATTTCACTGGCAGAAGGCACACACTCTGTTGGTCTCTGTTTCATGCATGCACTTGTACCCCCTGTTGCTTGCTCACTGCTTAGCAGATATAAGAAAAAAATTATCAGAATCAGAAGGTCATATAACTGTCCTTACAATATATGTCGAAATGCTTCTGAAAGCCATCAGTGGTGAAAAATGTTTCTTGACTTATATATCCAGTTCTCTATTTTTAGAAGAGTAGAATATGCAACTAGAGAGTAATTTGTACAATTCTTAGTATTCTGTGTATCTACCATATGTCAGCAGTCAGATATGAAAACACAGTAATAGCAAATTATTGCCTATATTGGTAAAGAGGAATTTAGCATAGGTAATTAATGCAAAAAGAAGTTCTTTCAAGCAAGATCTGTCCCAGAATTTTTTTTTAAGAGGAGGTTACTAGTTAGAATTATAAATTGTGTTTAGCAGAGTTCTATGCAAATATTAAATAAACAGATAGAAACATATTCCGAATTTATAGTATAAGTAGTACTGAAAGCACAGAATAAATGAAGGTTGTTTGGTTTTTTGATAAACAGGTTTTATGACAAAATATGAAAGAAAACTTTTTGATGACCTTAAGTCTCCCCACCTGAAATACTGGGTCCCATTTGTCTGGTTCGGAAATTTGGCATCAAAGGCACGAAAAGAGGGAAGAATTCGAGACAGTGTGGATCTGCAGACATTGATGAATGTAAGTAGAAAAAGGGAATCTACAAAAAGATAATCTGAAATTGCTGTGTTGCTTTTCACTCACATAATTGGTTTTATTTAGTATGAACAGATCTCCTGTGTCATCTAAATGACCTTACTCAGGATTTATCCCACTTTTCTTTGTGTACCAATGTACACTTAAACACACACAGCAGCATTCACTGGGATTCTTTATAATGTGACTAAGAAGGTATTGAAAGGAGCAAAAAAATTGATGAGTAAAAAATTATTGTAACATCACTCTACATTCATACTTGTTCCATTTACTATAAATATGAGAAATTATAATAATTTGGCATTTTGAAGATTTTATTATCACTTCAGAGAAGATAATCTCCTTGAATATTTCATTAAGTGGTAAAATATCCTTTTTATGATGTAACATATTCTCTTTCATGTATCATTAGACTGTGACTAAGATAGAAACAGAAGATTAATTGTGAAGGAATACAAAGTATACTAAGCACTCCAACTCCATAAACCAAGTCAATATTCAAATGAGGTGCTGGGTACAGTTACAGTATCAATTTATATATACTATACTTTCTTTCTCCTGTCCTTTTATATGTGCAAAAATGAACTGCAACAAAATATTTATAATTCAGAATTGTATCCCATGCAATTTTATTTTGCTATGGTTTCTTGCTGGTTGTTTTTTTTTCCCCTTTTAGGAGATGAATAAGTACCGGTCTTGGTGTAGCCTTTTGTTTGGTTATGACTGGGTTGGAATTCCACTGGTCTATACCCAGGTACTGAGCTATTATCCCGTAGAAAATTCAAAATACAATTTCCATAAAAGGGTGGCTAGTACCAAACATTCACAGTATAAAACATTCATAGTCCCAACCAGAGCCTCTGAGATACTGAGCACTGGTTCACTCACATAGGATCACGGAGACCTGGCTAACTATTTAAGGCATATTTAATGCAGAGATGTTTTGAAGATCTTGATTAATTTGGAAGAGGGGAGGGAAGCACTGAAATGTTTTTCTGTTTCCTGAGTGTTCTTCCTGGCCATAATTATTCCTGTGGCCTATATTTGCAGTACCTCCTACAGATTTATAAATTATATAGCAAAAGGCAGATGAAGGCCTTTGGGTATGTGTTGCCTTATGCATACAATTGTATTAGCTCATTATTTCAATGAAGTTCTGTTCTTTGCAGGTTGTTACTCTCGCAGTCTATACCTTTTTCTTTGCCTGCCTGATAGGGCGTCAATTTTTGGATACTGACCAAGGGTATCAGGGACATGACTTAGATATTTACATTCCAATCTTCACACTGCTGCAGTTCTTCTTCTACGCAGGATGGCTCAAGGTAAACAGGCTTTCTGGGAAGGTGATGGGGGAACCCTCCTTGTGGGGCTGGTCAAGGTGTCAGATCTGTGACACACATGTAAAATCACCAATGAATTCAGAGGTGAATTCAGCCTGAAGTGTTATGTGATCATATAGAAATATCATGCAATACATTTTTAATTCTACCTGTCAGACTGTATGGTAAGAAATGGTAGTGAATCTGAAAGAGCCTGTTTTAGCAGCACCAATGCAGCCACAACTCTCACAACTCCCCAGGGGACTTACTCCCACAAGGTCTCAGGACTTGAACTATAAAGTGACAGAAAAGAGACCTAAAAAAACCTTTCTCCCACTCCATTCTGCAGTGAGGAACTATGGCTGCAGACCTGGCATCAGCTGAAAGGGACTGAATGATACTTTCTTCTTATGATCAAAGCTGGTAGTATCTGCTGTTAACCTCATCAGATGCAGGCAATTAAAGGTCCCCAGTCCCAGAGGGCTATGAAAGAGTGACAGACAATATTGGCTAGAACTCCACTGCATAAAAATGTTCATAAAAAAGAAGAATTATAGAGGAATACCTGCCGTAGCAGGTATGAGATGCCATTGTAACAGAAAAATCTTCTACACAAGAAAATGAAAGGGAGAAGAATAAGTTTTTAAAAGTTAATTTAATATCAGCAGAGTTTCCTCAGACTGAAGGTTCGTCCAAACCTTCAGTGCCCCAAGTCAGGGTATTTTTGTCTTGAAGGTTACAGCCAGTTTCCTGCTGAGTGTGTTGGAATCTGGCTGCCAGGCAGCAGAAAGGGCCCTGAAGTATTGACTTCCAGTAACTTGGCAGTTCCTCAGAAATAATGGGTTATTAAACTGAGCTCATTCCTTGGCCTCAAGCCTGGTCCCTTACACCTATAATATAGTGCCAAATTTTCCCATTTACATGAGACACTTCTAGATCCCCATTTTCATTAGAGGGACAGATGAACTGTCTAAATACAGAGTTTAGTTGTCCAGCACTACATTCCTTTCTGGAGAATAAAGTCATGTCTCACATGCCAGGACCAGGTCACCAAAAAAAGTCACCACCACTGTTTGCTCTGTCCCAGTCCTTACTTTTTTAAGGTCATGTGATAGGTTTTATGGTGGATTTTTGGGTGGGTCTGCTGGTTTACACGAAGCTGATCCATATCTTCCCTGGAAAGCCACAACACAGACCGTGTTCTGGCTCCTCCCTATTGCAGCACTTTCATAGCTGTACCCAAAATTTAATACCATGTCAATGAGCGTGAGCAGAGGTGACCTCTGTCTCCTTTACCCCTGTCTCCTTTCATTGCTCCCACCTTACAGGTGTTTTTGTAGTGTTAATCTACCCAGCAGTTCTTTTGTTGTGTGCCAATGCTGGCCTGGGAAGTGGTGGCCTCGGAGAGTCAGCAAGTTCTTATCCACAGGAACAAACTTGAGGCACACAGGAAAAATATCCAGGGAGCAACTGCCTTACAGCTATAAGTTACTTGGATCATAGCTGTCCACAGTGAGGTTAACAAGGACTGTTTAATCATACAGTGGCTTTACCCGTATCCACATTAAACCAAGGACCTGACTGCTACTCCTGTGCATGGCCCTGTTGACCATAAGGAAGGCTTGGAAGGGTTGTCAAGAATGTGATCAGCTTCAAAACCAGGGCTTAAAAAGATAAAAAGAATGGAGGGAAGAGAATATTTAATATCAGTGACTAGGAAATAGAGAAGTAGTCTGAATATCCTAAAATTTAAAAAATGAAATTATGTTTAATCTTTTTTTTTTCCTCCATCAGCAGCTATGTGCTTACTCCCCACACAATGTGCTTTAGTGATCACAGGGGTGGGGGGCAGTCTCTGGGGGATTTTTCACTGGATATGGGGAGCCGGAGAGGGTTCCCTTTCCAGACTAGCTCCCAGAAGGTACCTCACCACAAATGTGTCTGAGCTCACTGTTTCATTGTACCCTCCACAGGATGAGATTCTGCCCTGCAGTTTCAACCACTTCAGGTACAGAAACCCAAGGCAGCAGGCTGAATTAAAGAACACACTCATATTCTGTCTCTGGGATTTGGCTAGCATGATGCACAGAGTTGATTTGAGTCAAATTTTTTTTAGGCTGCTTTTCCTCAAGAGCCTTGGAAGGTTGTCATTGGGGTTAATGCTGATAAAGAAGCAGGGACTGAGGGCTGAGGCGGAGAGATGAGCTCTACTCCCTCCAGCAGACTCCAGCTGCAAGGCTTGGGAATACTGACCCCATGGGCTGGTGGACTATTGCAGACAACGGTGCAATAACAGAGCCTCTGGCTGCTAAACCATTCATTTAAATGAGCCACAGACAACAGTAAGGAAAGGTAAAGACTATTGGATGTGACAATTACCTTGGCCCAGACGTGCCTCAGTTCCCAGCAGGCCAGCTGACGATTATGACTGACAGCAGCAGCGAGGCACAGAGATATGAATCTATAGTGAAAGCAAGCTGTTCCTTCACTAGGCTGGCAGAACCATCACACAGGAGCTCAAGCTATGATTGCAAGTGACAGGCAGGGGGAGAGAGAAAAATCCAATCCTACTTTCTCTGCAGCAATAGTCCTGACATGGCATGCCAACCTCTCCTCAGTGTCTCGTTTTCTTTCCAGGTCGCTGAACAGCTCATTAATCCGTTTGGAGAAGATGATGATGATTTTGAAACCAACTGGTGCATCGACAGAAATTTACAGGTTGCTGTTGTTATTTCTACTTCCAGCTTTACTCTACCATAGGTTATCATTATCTCTAATACTATGTCTTATATTGAAGAATAAATCAGGGCAACAAGTGCCAGCAAAACATATTCTTTCCCTGAAGGATTATCTGTGGCTGTGATCCACAGAGTTTGCTTTCACAAGCTAATTCGTCTTGATTTTGGTATTTGGCATCTACAATGCCTGACTAAACATGCAAACAGCTGACCTTAAATTATAAGACTACTCTATGCCTGGAAAAACATGTAATGTAGGTGAATACTGCAAAATCCAAAAGTCATTCCCACATAGATAAAAACACATTTTGCTCATCTGTCTTGAGATTAAAATATTGCATGTGAACATTCCTTTAAAAAGAAAGGCAGAAAAATAGTAAAAAGATCAAGCAGGGCCCTGAACTAATAAGCAGGGCCAGTGCCAGGATTCATGTTCAGATGCTGCCAACCACGGCAGTATCCGTGGTCAGCACAGGAGCCAGTGTCCCCAGTCACAGGAGCTGTGAGATGACAAGGGTAGTTTTATTCCAGTTACCCCCGATTCCCAAAGAGGCCTGGCTGTTGTGCTGTCAAGGAGCTCAGAGACACCAGGAGGTCCCACAGCACCCGCTGCTGCCCTTGCATAGAGCCAAGCACACGGCTGGCTGAGCTGCTGTCAGTCCACACTTCAGCAAAGCAGAGCCCAGGAGTAAGGGGGAGCAAGGGCCAGATAAACCACCAAATTAAGCAAAGTAACCAAAGTAAGCCATGCAGGATTGTGCAAGAATGGGAAAGGACTTCACACTGACAAAGATGCTCTCTGGCTTAGCACCATGTCAAGATACCCACGCTTAGAGCCTTAGAGCCTGTGGTGTAAAATTTATTAGAAAGGATGTTCACATTCAGAATTCAAAATGTCTTAAAATGGCAATGAAGCCTATCAGAAAGATTCTTGACCTCTGGACATTTTAAGGAGCACATGTGTAATACTTTACACAGACTTTTCATAGCACAAAAAGGATCACATTAAACTTATTATACATATGGGAAGGACTTCAATATGGTGCAAATATCTTTGCAGTACGGAAGATTCAAGTTACGATAAAATTTGTGCTTTCATGAGTGTAGGCAGATATAAGGGGTTTATTTTATAATACTGAGTCTCTTCCTAATGCCCAGGCCATCATATACAGTAATGTTAAAGGATTTCTGAAAGAAATGTTGACCCAGGGAGTATAAAGTAGGCTATTTCATATACTCCACTATGCTGAAAGTGACACGATTTATGCAAAAAATTTTAAGGTTTCACTTCTGGCGGTGGATGAGATGCACATGAACTTGCCAAGGATGGAGAAAGATATTTACTGGAATGATACCTCTGCCCGGCCACCCTACACAAAAGCAGCTGCTGATTACTGCATTCCTTCATTTCTTGGATCGACTATTGAAATGGGGTGAGTGGCACTAAGGGTCCTCAATGCCATGAGAGAGATCAGCACCCTGACAGCCTGCATTGATTGGCAGACAGTCAGTGCAGGGATGTGGGCTCTGACAACACTGCAAGAGGAGAAGATGGAAATGGTAAAAGAAATTAGGAGGGAGTGGACAGCCTGGTGTTGGTGGGAGGATGTCTCCAGTGGTCCATGTGTTCATCCAAGCTGTGCACACATATCTTAAATTGTATAATCAATAAAATAGAGCATGTTTGCAGGGAGGGTTTGTTGATAGTCTCTGAACACATTTGTTGATAGTCTCTGAGCACAGGATGATACCTGAAGACAGTGACTGACTTTTCTTAATAATACTTGCTTTGCTGTAGCTTCTTCATGAATCCCCAGGTAGCAAAACAGCTATTCCTTTGTTCATTTACTTAGCAGACAACAGTTGAAATCAGTTCAGATTTTTGTGAAGATCAAGAAGAAATCATCTTAAATGTTGTATGACTTTTCATTGACTAATAATCCTGGCATGGAAGTTGAAATGGTCAGATTTTGTGAAGGTATGAAGAGGATTTATTTGCAGAGATCAACAAAGAACAATGGTTACAAAGAATACAGGGTATGGGATTGCCCCCTGTTGTCAGGATCTATATGAAAAATCAGAGACAGGCCAGTTAGCTTAGAAGCTGTTAGTTTAAATACTTGTGACATGCTGCAATATAGACAGGTCAATAAGTGTAAACACCATCATGCCTGAAAAAATACCAGGCAAGTAGATGTTCTCATCTGAAAACCTTTTTTAAGGTTTTACAAAAGCTGGTTTTTTAACTTTAAAAATTATCTCAAGATATTTACAATTTTCCCATCATTTCCCACCTTTACCAAAATAAAATGTCTTTAATTTTCTGTTTCATTTGACCTCAAAACTGTGGTTTTCTCATTTTTATTCCTCCTATTTTTTCATTTTCACATGCATTCTACTACAAAGGACAATGGTTTATATGAGTTCCTTTTATCACACACGGCCTTTTCAGAAGTTATTTCCTTCTGGAAAATACTATAAAATTGCAAAAAGAAAAGTAAAGAAGAAAGTAAAAAAAGTAAAGAAGAAAAATTCATAGAATATAATTTATTTTAAGGAAATTTCTCAGGGGTAAAGGTGGCAAAGAAGAAACATCATTAAGTCTGCAAACAATTTTTTAATAAGAAGTACTCCACACAAAAAATTAAGGAAGGAATGAATGAAAAGTAGCTCCCTGATAGCTCCTGTGGAATGCAAACAGCTCTGATGTGTTGACTTTTTATTAATTATCTTCTCATCTGAACCACTTCTCTGTTAATATCTCTAAAAATAACGGATAGTTTTTACGCAAACTTCAAAAACAAGCTCTAAAAATTCTTCCAAGTCCAAAGCAAATATATAAAACTTGAGCCCAAATCTCAAGTCTTTTCCAGTCACCTCAAGCTAACATCTGGGAGAGGCTGCCCAAAGCGGTTTAAGAGCGCAGCAATTAACCTGGCTTTGGATGTTTACAGGAATGGGACATCTACCACCACTAAGTAATTGAGATTTGGCCATCTGAGTAATTTCAACATTTTTGGAACTGTTGTCCTTGTTTCCAGCAGTAATTTTTCACTGTTGCTATTTTTGCCTGAAGGATTCTCCTGAAAAATTAACTACAGCAATGAGTACAGCACTTTCTCCCCTCTCCCTCACCCTGAGCTCAAGCCTAACCATGGTTAGGGGACTGCCCTCCCAGCCTGGTCCTTAGGAGAAGAGACATCTGGATGTGGAAAGTTCTCTGTGTGATCTGGCTGACTGAAAGGCACAGACACTCTTTCCTGTCACCCTCACCCTTTTCTTCCTTCTCTTTAGGGACACACTAGGGCCTTGGGTCTATGTCTGAGACAGAGGGATAAATGTGGATAGAGACCCAATGCTTCCTATATTTAAGTGACCTCTACTACCTGGCTTTATTTGGCAGGCTGGCTGATACCGAATTCCTCTATGGGGAAGAGTGGCCTTGGGAAGAGGAGAAACACCAGAGACAGTATTCAGTTTTGAGAAGAGTCAAGAGGTTTCTCAGTGTCCATGAGGGCCCTTCATACCCAACTCACCAGCGCTACAGTCGGCAGACGAGTGAGAATTCGGTGTTTTTCCCAGCTGATGAAAAGGGGCACATCAGACGGCTGCAGGAAATGCACACAAGAGGGAGGCATTCTACCTCAAGCTTCAAGAAGAAATATGAAGGAGTTACCAGAAGTAACAGACTTCATAGTAGCCGAGAGCTAGGACCCATAACAGAAACATCAAGGAACGAGGCACAGTTTGATGACAGTGACACCTCATCTGAGATGACCAGGCCAGTTCCTGAGGTCATCATTTCTGAAGCCCAGGAGATTGAAACCAATGTGCCAACAGAGCGCTCCGCAAGCGTGCCAGAAGAGAAGCTCCAAAGGATCCTATCTGAGGCAAATGTGGCTCTTCTGAACCAACACTTTTTCCCCCCAGAAATGACTCCATACCTCTCAAGTTCAGAGGTGCATCAGTCACTTCCTAGTGTGATAGGAGAGCCCAAACATGAGCCCCAGGTCAGTAACATCGCTGGTCTCATAACAGATCATGAGAGAAACCTTCAGCGATGGAGTTTACCAAGCTTCCATAGTCCTAGTACAGCATCAAATGCTGATGCTGCATCACTTTCAACAGATTCTGGAACAACTTCACAGCAAAGGACATTCAGTGATGGAAAAAATGTTACTTCTGCTTCTGCTCCACAAACATTTGAGATGCAGGACTTATGGGAAAACCTAGGCAGTAAAGAAACAGCCATAGTAGAATTTTCTAATGAGGAGAGTGGAAGAAAACTTTGACCATTCTTCCTCTGGGTTTGACTGAACTCCTTGTCTTCTCTTGAACATGGTTCTCGCACAAATTTGCTGAAAGTGCAGAAGGGCAGACTCAATACTCAGACAAGTAATGAACGAGATCCAGCAGAGGATTTGGGCACCTAAATAGGTGTCATTGTGGTGACACACTTTAAGCCACTTGGTCACTGGCTTGAAATCTGTGACCCTGTGGGAAATACATTTACAGGGAGAACTGGGAGCTTCAGGATGTATATGGCAGTGAACTGTGTAGACATTTCTAGAGGAAACACTAAGGTTATCAGAAGAGTGGGTTGGATATACACTGAACTCTGCTGCCTTTGTCTGCTCCAACAGCTTAAGGTCCATGACATCCCTGTAAGATCTACCGACGGTTTTGGTTTCTACTCAAGTGGCTCAAATGCAAGATGTGGGCTCAATTCCTTTCTCAGTCTGGAGAGATTCAGCCCACCATCTCTCACTGCCTGGAGGAACACCTGAAAAATCAGGCCCCTCATTTGTGTAGGACAGAATTCTGCCCCACTCCTGATGAAGCTATGCCACTAAAGAGTAGAATTTTCATTTCATTTTAAAAAATGGAAAGTGCAAAACAGCTGATGAGCTGGGCATGGGATGTCTAAGCCTTGGAGCACATATGTGGCATACCCGGTGACAGTTTACTGTAAAATGAGGCTCCCAGGTGGCCTCCCTAGTGATGACAGGGCTGCAGCACATTCTCAAGGGGTGATGGAGCTGCAGGTGCAACTAAGCTTAGGGCTCCACTCTGATGGAGGTCTTCAGCTGGAAGTGCACAGGCTGTAGTCATCCCAGGCAGACAACAAAGTGGCCCATGACTCCTACCAAAACTGTTCTCTATTTCCTAAACCTCTCCACCATTCCCATGCTTCCCAGATGTACCACACACATTCTTAATCAACCCAGACCTGAGTCAGCATTAGGTGGCTCCTGCTACTCCAGGGATGACCAAGCCACCTCCCTAAACCTGCTGATAGTGACCTTGCCTTTCAGCTATCACTCCTGTGAGAAGTCTCAAAGTAGGCCAGGAAAGCAGCCACAGCTACTCGGGTTTAGCTCTCACCCACCTTTACAAAAGTGCAGTCTGGAGTGTGTTGCCCACATTCTCCCATCAGTGAGTATCCAAGTAGAGGACAGACAAGGTAGCTCAGGGACTGAAAGAACAGACAGAGGGGAGGGACCGAAAGTTCTGGGTCTGCAACAACCAGCAAAAGCAGCATGGACTGCATGGACAGCAAGTCCACCCTTGCTCAGAAGGTTGCATTTCAAAAAACAAACCAGCCTCTCCACCATGGTAACTGGTAACACCAGTGGCTCCTGGGAGACTTCAGGACTCCCTGAACCTGGGAAGGGAATGAACAGACCTGCCTGCTCCTGCTCCTGTGGCCAACAACTTAGGTGAGGATCCCTTCTAGCCGGTATCACGTCCAGCAGGACTCTATCTCATCTGGGTAGGCTTTGAACAAAAATCAACTCCACTCCCCACTTGTACTTCTTCCAGCTTTATTTCAATCTGGAAATTGGCTCCTGCTGCTGTTATCAGGCAGGGCCTGAGCAGAGCCATACCCTCAAATCCTCCAAAGACACTAGACAACAACACATGTATCCCATCAGCTTAGGAAGAAGAGGACACTTGGCCCAAGGAAGCACTGTTTAAATTCATATTATGTGAATTCGAGTTATGCAGGGAAGCCAAGCACAGATTTTCCAGGCACCTATGGAAGGACTTCTTCACACCATGAGAGGAGGTGACACTGGTGTCTGACAGCAGCTTATTGAAATTTGATCACAGTTTGGAGCCAGGCCTTCTGGTGCAACCTCACCCTTGCCACTCCACAAGTCTCCAGGCAGTTCAGGTTGCTATGTTCAGATTTGACCAACAAAATGAGAAACCCTGTGGAGTGAAATTATATGGGAATAAACAGCGCCTTAGCCTAGCAGTCCGATTTTCTGAATGGCCTTTATGCAACTTCTGGAAGCATTTCCTTTTTCCTCCTGATTCCCTCTTTCTTCTTGTAGATGAAGCCACACTTTTCAACTCCATGTTTCTCAATCTAATAGCATCTGTAATTGTCAAGGAACTTAATTTACCGATGAGGTTACCTTAAATAAATGGCTAATTTTAAGTAAGAACAAAACATTTTAAGTCAGACAGCTCCAATCACACAGCTATAAACAAAGTAAAGGTAACTGCTGCTCTCCTCTATAGCACTTTTGTTAAAGTCAGGAGAGCAGTACAAGTTTCTGGGCAGTTTGGCCACACTCCTCCTGGCCATGCATGTATAGGAAGGGTTTTCAACAGCTTTGAAGGAAGCCTGGCCCATTATCTAGCTCTCTCCTCACAGTACATAAGCTTGAGGAGCTGTGCTCCACACTATAAGGGAACTTAAGCCAGAAATTAGAGATGACTCTCAAGAGTCCACCCCAAATCTGCACTGAGAGTCCAGTCCCATCATACCTCCTCCCTCTAAACCTTCACACAGCTTCCACCAGGGCTTACGGTATTGGACCAAAGTGCTCTTTGCCCCCAACCCAGACATAAGCTTGTTTCATCCCAGATAGGCATTAAGTCTTCCCAGCTTCACATCATCCAGCTCTGCTCATCTTCTTCTCAGCCTGGCTGCTGCCTAGGATGCACACTGCTGCTTTCCACCAATACATCTTTCCATTATACATCTAATCAGCAACGATTTTGCTACCTCTCCCACTCACTCTGCCAGCACTCCCTGGCCCTGCAACTGTGTTCATTATTTGATGGAAGCTAAGGGTGGCCACACAGCAGCCACTAGGCAGGTAAGAGCTTCAGTTAAGCCCCACAGAGGTGTCTATTACACATGTAGATGCATGCTAAATTAGGAATTACAGCTCTGAAGTCATGCAGTGCAATCTGTAATGTACAGTCAGCATTTCACACAGTGGGCCAGCTCAGGTTAGCTACAGTATTCTGTTCATTGCTTCTGAAGAAGCTAGTGCTGGGATGAGTTACCAGAAAAATTTCTTCTCCTCAGTTAATCTGTTATCTCACTTTGGCAAACACCAGTGTACTCTAATTTGTATTAAATTGTCTTTCAGGATTATGTGCTCTCTTAGGCACTTCTCTCAGTAAACTATTTGCCTTAGCATGGTAAATGGAGTATTTTAGTAAACCCAACAATCTACAATTTATGTTTGCAGGTATAAGCAACGTTGAATTATTTTATGAATAAAGGCACTATGAGAAACACCATCATCCTGGTTGTACTGAACTCTCAAGAAGCACTTCTGGCAAGGGTTTGACCCATCATACAAATCACCTCGATGTCTACCAGGAACAGCAAGGCACTTACAGAAGCTGGCAAAGTTGGACAAAGATAGAACAGGGCCAGGAGAAGTAGGTCAGAGCAGCAGTTTGCTCCCATCAGATGGTGTTAATCTTGAGTAAGATCAGATATATAAGAACAAAGAGAGGGCTCGTCCCTGTGCATGCTGCCTGACTTTCCCCCTGTCTCTTGGATGTACTCACACTCTGCACTAGAAATCATACAGCCAAGATGTAATACAAGCCATACAGCTAGTGCTGGGGCCAACTGGCTGTGGGGACATGTCCCAACACCCTTAAAATCTTCTGTTGTAAATAACAGATTTCTAATTCTGACTGCAAACTCATATTTGAGGAACATATACATATTTTATATATAATGAAAATGTACCAGAGTGTTAAGTATGCTGCGTGGGAGAGAAAACAAGAATACCCCGCTGCAGTTAAATGAGGGATGTGGCTTTAAGATGTTTGTCTTGGTTCATGACCAAACAAATGACATTTTCTAGACAAATAAGTTAGCTCATTACAAGAGTGACATGGACAAAGGGGAATCAGGACAAGATTGGCCTGAAACACACAGTAACTTCACACAGCTCAGTCTTGTCTGCAGAAAGAGACAGTTGGCAGGAGTCTCCTTTGCTAGAGGTTGATAGCCTGGATGCCAAATGTGTAACACAATGTGGCTGTAAATAGAGTCATGAAAACAAGCACCAGAGAGAAGGATTATTCCATACTGGAAGGCAAGGTCAGTATTTCAGAGATACCCACATGAAAACCGTCCTGTTCTTGTAATGCTTACTAAGTCTTACAATTGAAAATTTAAAATCTAAGGGGCTGTGATTGTGGTACTGCCAAGGCCAGCAATGGACATTGCCTTTGGTCTGTGCCAGGCACATCCAGACAGACAGCAGCACCAAGTGCCTGGAGGCCACCAACCTACGTCCCAGCAATATCACCATGGGGCCAGTCTCTATCTCCCCACAGCTCTTCCCTGCTGGGGAGGTGCCCCATGCACATGGCTGGGACTGCAGACATTTTTTGGCTTTAGGAAGATACAAGCAGCCCCAATACACCAACACACGAATTTTTTTTTCTTCCAGGACAGAGCAACCTGAATTTTCAACTGCTGTTCCACCCTGAGCTCCCCTTCCTCCCAGCACTGGAACCACTGTAAAGAAACATAAAATGTAACTGAAACAGCCCTAAGACCAAAGCAGATTTTTTTTTGTTAAGTTTTATTCATGTGTATGGGGGCAGTATCAGCTTTAGCAATCCAAACAAATACTCCAAATAGGTAGAATTTAGGTGAATCTTTTGCCAAATCAGCAGAGCTACCTGTGGCTGTTTCATCTGAAACTGCTGCCGCTGCTGACAAGCGACTGAGCAAGGAGCAATAGATGTGTAGTGCTGGTGCCTGGATCCCATAACTCAACTGAGGTGGAGGAACACTGGTATCTCTAAAGTGAATAGATGCTGCTCCAGCTGCTCACACCACTGAGGGGCAGAGGAATCAGGTGCTAAAAGCAGCATCTGACCTAAGGCATGGATGTCAAATGCTGAGACACAAAAAAGGAGAATGGAAAAAGCAGGTTTGAGAGGTGGTGTAAGGAGAAGGATATTGTGCAAGGAACAGTAGTCGAAATTAGTGGCCAAACAGGCATCAGTCAAATTCCCTTTTATATAAGCTGGTTGGAGCAAGCTAATTTAAAGAGAATTTCCGTGGCACTCAGGAAACAAAGCTGAACAAAACCCAAACCATGAAAAAAAAGATGGAAAGGAAAGTTGTAGGAAATGAAGTGGAAACTAGCATACAAGAAGAAAAAAAGGATAGCCAGACCAGGCAGGACTGGGATTAGTTTTCCCCACACACAGCTGCTATCTTTTCGGCCTGGCACAGTTCAGCATTTTTATTTTTCCTGATCTTTTGCAAATCTGGGTGCTGAGCTGCTCTGCTGCTTTATCCTGAGAGCTGTAGTGTCCATGAGTTACTTAGGAAAAATTGTTTTTCCATTGTAAACATATAGATATTTAACCAAACTATATCATCTGGAACAAGGATCACTGCAAAGTCCTTAAAACTTGGAGGGGGACAACACAATGTGCATTTAGGTCCAGAGTTTCAGTAAAAGCTCTTCTTCACACGTGTTGAAGATCATTACATTAACTTGAGTTAAGACAGAGTAAATGCTATTACGGCTCAGTAGTAATCCTTCCTGTGAACAGCTTTTGCAAATCCCACTCTGTCATTCCCACGGTCAAAAATACAGTAAAATGCAGACATGAAGACATCTCCTAAAATCCAGAGCGAGCCAGTGCGAGTGGGGATGTCGAGAGACTGAAAGCCGCTGATGCAGAAGGTTTGGTCATCAATAGACTCCTGGAAGGGAAAGCACAAGTCCCTGCAGCAGCCTGCTCCATGCCCAGCTGAGGGAGTGAGGAATAGGGAGGGGGAAGCAGTGGATACACACCTTTATGATGTACTGCTCTGCTGTCAGCTTGTATTCACGGTGTCCGATTGTGAAGCTTATGCGAGGCAAGCTCGACAATCTTCTGCAGTCTACGAGAAACTGGACACAATGGACTGACTGAGATGGGATCCCTTTGTCTCTCTTTAACTGCTATTTTTCTAACTGCTCTGCTCATTTAATTCAAGGCTTTTAGAGTAGGTAATAGAGAATTTACTACAGAGAAACAGCATCAGGCTGACTTACAGCCTAGTACTGCCCTCCAGCTTTCCTGTCCTCAGTCAAACCAGCCCAGCAGCCCAGACCACTGCACCCTAGGGACCCAGGGCTGATGAAAACCCTTGCAAGTCCCGAAAGAAAGAAGGTGAAGGGGCTCTGATAGCCTCCCTGTGCAACTCAAAGGCAAAACTAAGTGTGTGAGCCCCAGCAAGACTACATCAGCAAGGTCTGCTGAGCAAAAATTCTCCAATGCTCTGGCCTTGACAGGACAGAGGGAGCTGCTCCAGCCACAAAGGGAGCACCCTATGGGTGCAGTGCACCCCAGGCCCTCCCATAATACCATCACTTTAGGGGAAAAAAGCTACTGAGGAATACAGCACTTTTTGCTTATACTTTGCCCTGGAGTGGGATTTAAAGATTAGAAGGACTAAACTCTGGCATGGTCATTAATGTCAATAATATATTCAGTTACAGTAACAGAGAATATAATTTCCTGGCCTTTTGAGTTATTTCATGAAACAGCTGGTGTGGGAAATGGCACTGCAGAATGCTCCAAGTCCCAGAGGAATCTTTTCTGTAAACTGTAGTGTTTTAAGTCATTGTTTTAGAGGCTTCCTAGAAGGAAGAATCTGCTTTTTGCTGTTTTACAATGCATTTTATGAAAACACAACCCTACATCTTGTGTACACTTACCAACTGCCACACCATTAGAGCAAAACAAATCATGGGATACAAAGGAAAAGGATACAAAAAGCCAGTAAAATGATTTGTAGGATACAAGAAGTGAGACATAATTATTTTACATAGCTATTTCAGAATAGTACATCCAAAACAAATCAATCCTTGCTGAAAAGAGATAAAAGTTCTTGTAAAATCTGGGATGTATGCACTCACTTTTACTGGGATAAATTTGAGCCAATATGTGCAATCTGTCTATGATTGCTAAAAATCAGTCACAGAAAGTCTTATTTTCAGGATGCTTTTTTGCAAAATCTGAGATGCCAGATGAATGTTCTTAGGTCAGCACTGGCGTATTTACGAACCTACACAGCAATGACCCATTTCTTGTTTGTATTAGGCTAGTATGAGTACATTGGAAATATATGTTTTATCTATGATCATTAACATGAAACATTGTAAAATCAGCTTGTTATCAGAGCATTGTCTTTGGTGTGGACACACACATTTAGAGAGCTTGAGAATTCTTTCTCAGGCCTGGACTTCTCTTGCCTCTCAGGTCCATTCCCAGACTGATAAGCTAATTATGGCTTCAGTTAGGGAGGAACTCTCCCAGGATGATAATATGGTCAAAACAGAATAGAATCTGGTGAAAAACAGAATGGAATTAATAATAAAGATTAACACCTGGTGTTTTTCCCGTGGGACACATCGTGAGATAGGTCTCGTGGATGTTTTTCCCAATTGTCCAATGAGCTACTGTCCTGTCTTAGCTCTGCGTAATCTGCTTTAAATACGAGCTGTCTGTTCAATAAAGTTGGCCTTTTTTCCCTAAAGAAGTCCATGTGTGTTGCTGTCCTTGCTGTCTCTCTTTCTCTCTCTTTCTAGCATAATAACCACACTTTGGTATTTATCTAAAAATTTGAACAAAATCAAGATTAAAGGTGATTGAGAGAGAATCAGGAGCCTCAGGAGTTACACAGAGGTCACTGCAAGTCTTCTTCTTACAAATGAGAGTGATTTAAGAGTCCACTTTTGTCTTTGCTCTTTGTCCAGTGCACTGGATACTTGCAATACTCTTAATTTTCTTCCAAGTGTAGTTTTGGGTCAGGATCAAGACAAATTGAGATTAGCTCAATTGGTTAGAACATGGTGCTAATAAGACCAAGGATGTGGGTTTGATCCCTGTACAGGCCATTAGGCTGAGAGTTGGACTTGATGAATCCTTGTGGGTTCCTTCCAATTCCGAATATTCTGTGAAATGCAAAGTTACCAAAAGCCACACACAGCAGCTTTTCTTGAGCACTGGAGGTGTGGCAAGGTGCTAGTGACCTGTGGGAGTCAGCCAAGGACCAGCAATAGACACAGTAGAAATAAACTGCTCTTTCCCTGGAGGCAGGGACAGGAAGGAGTGGTGAGGAGTGTCAGCAAGGGAGATACAGGATACAGCAGCAGCGAAGAAAGGAAAACCAGCAAATGGTCAGAGGGGTAAGGTTCAGGAGGAAGAGTTAGACCCAGCAAGCCTTCTCCTGTCCCCTGTGACTCATCTACAGGGAGCCAGCATTGTGAGTGACACTGATGTGTATCCCTCCCAAGAGCTCTGGCATGACACCAACTGCTCCATTGCAAGCTGACAGTGAGAGGTCCTGTCAGTGAAATACCATTCCCTTTCCATCTCATGCTCACATAGCTGGCCATCAGCACCAAATCCCTCCTGGCTTGGGAGAGTCAACAGCAAGAGCTGGGGACCTTGAAAATCCTCTGAGTTTCCAAAAGAAAATTATCTCTCATGCAGAGTACAGATTAATTCCTCAAACAGATGTCCCCATTATTTCCTTACACACCAGTATAGAAAAGGAAGTGAACATTTGGGAAGAGGACTTGGACAAGGCATATAGGTCAAAAGCAGCGTGGCTCAGACCTCAGTGCTGTCCTGGAAACAAGGCTTTTGCTGACACCTGTCTAAGCAACCATTTCTGGTATTTTCCAACTCTTTGCATCATATACCAGTTTCTCTTCCTCTCTAGCTGTTTTCTGGCTGTACATTCTTTACCTCTCCAGTATTTGATGGACTTGCCCCAATATATTCCTGCAATCGCCTGATTTGTGAAGAGGGGCCGGTGATAAGAGAAGTGCCCGAGTCAACGATGGCTTCGCAGCCATGGGAGCAAAATGCCACCCGGCCCTGGATCTTTATACTGCAAATTTAAAAAAAAAAAAAAAAAAGGCAGCTTTAAGCAAATGGCATATACACTGTGACTGAAACACCATACTATTTCCAGCTAAAGTACCAGAGTACTGACTGAAGTTAATCCCAGACAGCAAGTGGCAGGACAAGAGCAAATGGCCTCAGCTTGCACCAGGGTAGATTTAGACTGGATACTAGGAAAAATGTCTTCACAGAAAGCATTCTAAAGCATTGGAACAGGCTGCCCAGGGAAGTGGTAGGGTCACTATCCTTGGATGTGTTCAAAAAATGTGTGAATGTGGCACTTGAGGACATGGTTTAGTGATGTACTTGGTAGTGGTGCTGGGTTGACAGTTGTACTCAGTGATCTTAAAGATCTTTTCCAACCCTAATGATTCTGTGTTTCTATGATTAAAACTAGCTGCCAAGCTTTGCTAAAAACAAGAATGTCTGTGGACCCCACTTTTCTCTCTCAAGACTCCTACAACTCTAATCGTGTGCTTCCAGCTGATGAATTTGTCCTCACCCCAGAGGACAAACTGATGTGTTCTCATCAATTTAGGCAGTGTGCTAGAGGTGAGACAAAGGAACACTGGCTTCTTTGACCAAAGTTAGCAGGACAGATGAAAGCAGGACCCAGAGCTGGATTCTATTCCTGGGTGCCTTAACCTCTTAACTGAACAGTCCACCAAGACTCATCTTGACCACTGATGCATCATATTGATACATATTAATATGCTCTCCCAGAAACCACCTACCCATGTCACAGCAGATTTAGAGAACTAACAAACCCCAGTCTCATCCTGGGAACCCCTCTTTGAGGGGCTCAAAGGTAAAACACTGCAGCTGAGTCCTCCTGCATCTGTGTCACCAGGTGTTTCTGTCTCTGGGGGTTTACCTAGGGAGGTGAATTCCACCAGCTTATTTATACATCCATCCATACATACTTGTTCATGTGTATTTGCCAGTAGCTTTTCTCCGTGACTGGGACCCAGTGGATTGAACCTTTGTAGAGAGAATGGTCTATTCCCCCCAGAATCAACTCACCACCATTCTCAGTGTCATCTCCTCTGAAAGCAGAAAACAGTTTAACACAGACATGGGAGTGTGCCAGCATACACCAATGAGATTACACTTGAAAAACAAAAGTCAAATCACAGCCCTTTCTAAATTCAGATATGGAAGGCTGAAAGGGATTATTACTAAATTATCACTGTATGTGTTTCAACTCAGACTCTCCAAACAACCTCTGAGAAGACCTACTGTAGACACCAAGGTAGGCATCGGGAGCAGGCTGAGCCAGTTGCTACTCTCCACTCAGAAGAAACACTAGAGAAATAGATAGAGTTGCAACTAGGTCCAGATTAGGGAACAGTATTTTTCTGAAATGTGGCTATTTGTGTGTAGCACAGCACTTCTGTTCATCTGAACGGGCCCAAAGGAAACCTCTGGCAACAGACATGGTGAGTCTGAGCTGGGAACTTTTCTTTCATTTACGACCAGCTCCAACAAGAATAAATCTCTGTCCAAAAAGTCATGGTCCTCCCCATAACATTTTTAATTTTCATGCCATAATCTTCAATGTCAAATTGAAAACAAAAAAACAACACAAGGAATCAAAACAATGGGGAAAATTTCTTTCTAGGGTTGAAGCTTTATACAGATGCACTGTCGTTTCTATCAACAGTTAAAATAGATTTACTTCTTTTTTAGCAGTGTCATTTTAAAGACAGACCTTTTCAGATAGAAAGAGAAGATTGGCTCCTCTACCAGGTGCTGGTTCATGATGCTGTCAAACACAGGCAGAGCGTTGCCCACTGCTAAGGAGGGGTAGCCTAAGCCCAGGACACCATCAAAGTGGGCAAGGACAAAAGTTGCTCCTGGCTCAAACACCGACTCGCCAAAGTCCTGTCCCTTGATGGAGATGTTACTTATCTGTGTGGTAAAAAAAAAAAAAAAGGCAAGAAACAACCAAGCAAAGAACAACCACAACTGAAAGTAATGACATCACCAATAGCAATAAATTAGCCATATTTCTGATCCATATCAATGGATTCATTCAGTTTGTAAATGTGTGACTTGCATCAACATAGCATGTGCCCATTTTCCCAGTAGGCAGCACTGATTCCTTACAATGCCTTAATTATGTGTCTGCTTCTTCATAAGCTCAGAGGAAGACCCAAGAAGACAAGCAGAAATGAAAAATAAAATCTGAGGCATTTGTGTTGGCAGCCCAAAGCTGGAGCAGAACCCACACCTCTCAGCACTCTGCTTGGTGGGACCACACCCTGCCCTTGCCTAAACCAGATAAGGTTTTCCAGGGCAAAACCAGCATCTGAACTGACCTGAAAACAGCTGATGTTGAGGTTGACACCCATTTTAGTGGACACTCACCTGCAGTGTATCTTTGCCAGCAATACCCAGAAGGTGTCCTGAGCCATAGTGCAGGGAGAAGGCTTCCCCTCCATGCTCATATGAATCTGACTTGAAGGACTTAAATTTCTGGTGCACCCCTACACAAAAAACAAATGACATCTCTGCACTGAGGGGAGGTCCTGGCAACCCACCCACTCCCCTACACAGAGACAGATGAGATGTAGGAGAGCCAGATTTTTGCTTCTCTCAAGAGAAAAGTGTTGAAAAAGTACTGCAGTACTCAGTTCCCCTGCAGACACCCTAGCTGTTCTGTACCTGAGAGGTAATTTTGCATTCTAGAGAAAAAAATTAGAGCAAAAATGGTCATTTCCACCTCTGTTGGTTGGACTCCCAGGTCTATTTCATGCCTTTTCCCGAGGAGAGGAGAGGAGAGGAGAGGAGAGGAGAGGCCCCCTAAGGGATGCTCCAAATCCTGCCCTTGCAGATCCCTGCTGTGGGCAAACTTCTTAGGAAAGGAGAACTGGGCAAGGTCTCTGGACCCAAGACAAGGGAAGCAGCAGGGAGAATAGCATGTCTTACTGCAGGCCTCGCTGATGCAGTAGGCGGACGGGACCCAGAAGTTGGAGGAGCCGGTGTCGAACACGACGGTGAAGCGCTGCGGCGGGGTGCCGATGCTCACAACCCCGTAGTACTGAGCCTGCAGGGGGAACAGCCTGCTCAGCCCTGGGCAGCCTCCAGCCAGCTCTCCCTGAGGAGCAGCCATGCACAACGCTCCCTCAGGAGCTCCTGTGCAATTCCACCTCAATGGAAATGCACACCGTGGGAAGTGTGGCTGGTTCCACGAGTCCTTCACTCGGCAGGTTTGACTCCAGCTGAATGAACGACGGTGTGGCATTTTTGAAGCCTTCCAAGCAAACATTCAGCTGGGTTCCCTAGGGAGTCAACAAACCCTCTTGGACTGGCTGCAGAGGTGGCAAGGTCATCCTCAAGATGAAACTCTCACATGACCACACAGACTTTCAGGCTGTTCCTTACTGATGTCAGTAAGAAATCAGTGTTGTGAAGTCAGCATGACCTGCCCCTGCCAGCTTCAGAGGGCTCCAACCAGTGGCACAAACACTGTCTTATGTGGCTGCCCTTTTTCCTTTGTAACTAGCAGCTTTTATAGCAAGTCAAAAAGCATTGTGTTGCACAAACTGTTCCTGATGTACTGGACAAAGTTCATCCAGCAGATGAAGAAACCACTGACCATCCCTGGATACCAATTGAGACTGAGATAATCTGTGAACACGTGAATGTTGGAGTGAAGTGCTTATCCACATCCCTTATACAAGTGTCTAAGTGCTCCTATCTGGCCCTGGAAGAGCACTTCAGCATTAAGAGACCTATTTTTAGGAAGAGGCATTTCTGGAATTCAACCATACATAGAAAAGCAATAGCTGGTGCCAAACTTTCTCCAGCAATACATGTATTTGAATATGTACCTTCAAGGGCATACTTGTTAATTAATACACTGATGTTTCTGACCCCAGAATATACAGTCTGAATGAGATAATCTTGAAAAGGCAAGCAAGCATGCCATTTAAGAGAATATCCAACTATACAGTAGGATTCTGTTTATTCCTGCATTAAACAAACCTAAGGGATGTTCATTAAAAAAAAAAAAAACAACAAAAAACATACCACCAGAAAACCCACATACACACTGCAATAAAACTGTTAAACTGTTCCTGGTGCTACCTGAATATGCTGAGGAAGTGGGTTTTACTTTGTTGTTTTGAGATTTTCATTTATCCCCCTTTGAAATAAGCTTTCAACCAGGTTGAAATGTTTCAGGGTCCTTTTTTCTCCTTCACATACTTATTTCTTTATGGCCCTCAAGTGTCAGTAAGTTCTTGCTGAATTATTTGGCCTTCCTTTTGATTCCAGTCCCTGTTCAGATGAAGACTTCACAGCATTTCTGCAGCTTAGCTTCCCTTGAGATAAGCATAGCAGAAAAATCAAGTAAAACAGAAAACAGAGATCATCCGAATCGTCAAAATTCTAAAGCCAGGAAAGACAGCTTACAAAATAGTACACCTGCTGACTTGCCTGTCTGAGATCCAGCGAAATTAATATTTTGCCTTTTTCAGTTTAGATGGTAAATCCTCCCAGGTCAGTCTCCAATATTTAATACATATTAAACTCCAAAGATATAAGCAGAAAAATAAAAAGCTCTACTTAAGTCTTTGTTATCACTGATTGATGACTCCACCTGATCAATCAAATGAGATTCAGAGGATGTTTTTATAACACAGAAGCATGCAAGTGTCTGGTAAATAGAACATGACTAAAGGAAGTAATTAGACTCTGCTATGGAAAACCCAATAATTCACCAAGACTGATACAGGCAAACCTCCCATATTTCTTTGGGGACCCAACTGAGTCCAATACAGATCTATACAAAAATAAAACTTGTCACAAGACTACCACTGCTACTCTACATCAGCTTTCTATTCAGATCCCATGCTATCCTAGATCTAGATATGCTTTATTTTGCAGAGTGCAAACTGTTTTTTTATTATCTATTATTTATAGAATAAAGCAACAAGACACCACAAGCCCTATAATTTCATTGACAGACTATATTTGAAATGTGCTGGGAAAAAAAAACTGCCTTCAGTAGAACGATGAGTCCTAATGATTGCATTACCAAAACTGTACTTACATTCATGTAATCATACAGCCTTTCTGAAGCAGTTCCTACTGACAAAGCAATAACTGCAGGGAAACAATGCAGATACCTCCGGGCAAAAACATCAGGGTGGTGATTCCTCCAAAATTCCTCTAATTCTCCCTTTTCCTTCAGCTGCTTCTTGATGGATTTGAATCGAATCAAGGGGATTCTATGCAAATAAAATAAACACACACACAAAAAAAACCTGATTGTCCTTTTTAGAACTGTTATATACTCAATTTTTTTTAACAAAAAGGGTTTCTTTTTTGAGACCTCAAGTAGCAACAAGCACAGGTCAGCTCATGAAGCCAGCTGAGATGTGTGCCAGTGAAGCCAGATGTGTTTTCTTACCGTTCCACAGCCACAATGAATGGGATATAAACCACAGCCAACAGTATTGCCCTCATGGCTCCAGGCAGTTCAGAGTCTAATGACACTCCTTTGCTCAGAAGTCCCTTTTTTATGGCCTCTTGTCAGCTGAGGGCAGCTCACCAGGTCAATCAATCGCAGGAGGTCAGTGCTTTGGCAGAAAACTGATTAATTTACTCTCAGACTAACCGCTGGTTTGTGCAAATAGTGGTGTCCAGTGGAGCTACTCAGGCATAGATAACCAGGGCACAGTCTAGACCAAACAGACATTTAACTAACAGTCCTTAATGTCTTTTACATAAATATAATACATGGGGTGAGCTTGGCTCCTGCTAGCATGAGAAAGAGGAAGCAGTCCAAGGACTTGCTGCTTTTCAAGCTTGCTTTTAGTGAGATGTTGCTCAGAAGTGTTCAATGCAGAGAAAGAGGACATAATACATAACCATTTCCCTTTTGCATTGAGACATTTCAGCAGGGCTGAGCAGACATTTGGTGGGCTTGTGACAAGTCACCCCCTAAAAGCTGAAGTTTAATTCTCTATTTATGGGAGAGCTCTAGTCAAAATATAAATTTGACTGCCACCCCATAAAATGGATGTTCACAGTAAAAAACGCAACAGTACAATACTGCAACACACAGTAAAAACCAGCAATAATTTTTCACACATTTCAGCAAGACATTTGGAAAAGCTCTCTTGGATTTATTTTCCTGCAAGCTTCCTGAGGTTGGGGCTTCCACCCCTGCCTGATGCTTGGGTTGAAGTCAAGCCCGCTGAGAAATAAGTGTCAAAAAAAGGCTGATTTGACAGGGCACAAGCCCCAACCCATCAGCTGCCCAGGAGGAAGCTGAAACTGAGTCTGCAATTTACTTACAAGACTTTTTCAATCTTTCCTCTGCACAGGAAAGAGCAGTAAGCAACCACGTATTGCAGCCTAGCAAGCCTAGCATTTATTAAAGCTAACTTTGAATAATCAGCCATTTTTATTTGAAAGGCTATGGCAGGATGCTGGGAAAAGAGTAACCACGTTTTGCTCCTCGCAACACACCATGTATTTAAAATAAACTGCTCACTATGCAAAGGTGAACTGGAACTAAGTGATTCTCACAAAAGAGAGCAGATGTGCAACAGCACAGCAAGAAGTGAATGTCAAAGGACATGGAGGAGGCAGGAGTTGTCATCTTCTGCTCCAGCAGCAATGTCAAGAAAAAACAGCAGAAAAACCCAAACACACAGCATTTGTGAGCCAAGAAGGAGTCTAAATGCCTGTCACAGACTTTAAATAAATACAAAGCAAACAAAAATTGCTCCTTTAAGTCACTTCCCTTGCTATGTCAGACTGATTGAGGAGGGGTATGAGAGCCTTAAAATCAGTAAGTTTAGAGGTCTATTTATTAGTTCCCCTGGATTTTGAAATCCATAATTTGCTTTTTCCAATGTATCTCCAAAATTGTAAGAGCCAAAAAAACTCGGCAAAGGCTGAGCCTGGTGTCATCACACAGCTGTGGGCAGAGACTTGGATCTGAAAAAGCACCAGCATCTCTATTATAATAGCTTGATTAAAAAAATAATAGAATCTCAAAAATGCATCTTTTATATTGATTTTTATTATAATTTTTTTCCAATTATCTATCTCTGAGTAATATTTCCCCATTTCTCCTGGACTCAGAGGTTTTACACAAGTTATCAGCAAATGATCACATTTTCTGTCCCAGAGTCATCCCAGCCACTGAGATGCAAGAGCTGGGTGTTGGAAATGGGAATGATGAGCAAAGATGTAGCCATTTGTGAAATTCTAGAAAGCAAAGGCATTTCTCAAGGAGCCCCCACCTGTCACCTGATGCACAGCAGAGCAGATGTCATGCCCTTGGGTAGGGCTGTGTGGCTTTGACAAGAGCAAGACAATGTCTGTGCTGAGTGCCTTTATCACTTGAACTTTTCCTCAAATGCTACAAATGCTTCTGGGAAGTCGATAATGTTCATGTTGGAGGTCACCACGGTAACTTTGAAGACATGAAGTGGCTTTCAAAACACTGCCTGGGTCTGCTGTGAGGACTGCCTTTGCCTTAGTGCCTTCACTGAGTGGCTGATACTCAGAAAGAAGCGTTCATTTTACTGCAATTGTAGTCCCTTATTAATCCGCACACAAAGGTTATTCTTTCCCAAATTCTCTGATCTCACTCTATGTTCCAAGCAGACATTAATTTAGCTAACAGAGGTACAAAATGCAGCAACAAAAGGTCATAGTGACCTTTTTTGATAAGCTGGAATAATGATTAAACTACCACGCAGAGGATCCCTAAGAAATAGTTATCTGCAGCTTAAAAGTTCCATTAAGGAGAAATAACTCAAGTAGAAAAAAAAATATAACCATATCCGTATCTGCAGACATAAGGTACTTTGCAAAGTTACTTGTCTGCATATGGATTATTGAGAAAAATATGCCAAAACTTTATCATTAATGTATTCTTAGCTATGCTCTTTCGTTGTTATGATAAATAGGTTGTCTGAAAAAATTTGTCTAGAACACAAGGCTTCTAGATGTATATTCATTATTAGTTATGCCAAACTAATAATGCTGTGGATGTATATTCATTATTAGTTATGCCAAATGCATTTGCTTTTCCACACCTGTAGCCTACAGTGCCTTAAGGGGAGGGACCCTTGCTGTCAGAAGGTGCCATGGCTGTTTAGAAATGGAAAAAAAATACAACACATTCTGCTGACACATTCTCCACAGTGGTCCTCTGACAGGGCACAGAGTATCAAAGCAGTAAAGAATTGTCTAAAGGGAGATGCTCATGCAGTGCAAACTGCCTTCTTGCTTCTGGGATGCCATGCACAGCACGTCCCACCATCAGAGAGGGAACTTTCAGACCCTCTATTTTACAGCATCACCACAGATGACTGTGACATTGTCTTTGTTCTCCAGGCTTGATACTCTGCCCAGCTTCTCCATCCAAAACTTGCTTTATGGCACTCAGGTCTCAGCACTCACTGTTCTCCATCCTGCTGCAATACTGTTTCCCAGGTGCCCTGCCCATTGTTCTCCTCCATACATTTCATAGCATCTCTGCTGCATGGCACAGCCAGTCATCTTGTGGGGAAAAGGCACATAAACATCCTATACCCTATACCCAACTGATAGCTAAGAGCTGCTTTACATTTGAAAGCAAGTGATAGTAGAGAGCTCTATATAATTAGATTTTACCAGAAATCCAGAGGCCACCTTAAGTGATGCCTTTTCCTTAATTTTCTGTTTGCTCCGCCTTTTGTTTTTCAAGAGTGTATGGCTCTCAGCAGTCACGGTTTTTAGCAGTATAGCACCTAAAACCCCAAAACCAATTGCAGGTTGTTCAAAGTATTCTCCCTAAATTACAGTGAGTGTGGAAAATGACAGCAGTGAGCTGTAGATATCAAAGCAAAGAGCCGGGTGCTGAAAAGGCTATTTTACCTTAAAACACTCTGCCAGCTTTCCATGAACATCCAAAGTTCATGGTAGAGACATGGCAAACACACTGGCAAGACAATCACAGAATGTGTTGGGTTGGAAGGAATCTTAAAAAACACGTAGCTCCAACCCCCCTGCATGGGTGGGAACACATACAAGCCCCCAGGAAAGCTTGAAATAGCAGCAGCTCAACATGTCAAACTATGCAGAAGTTCCTATACATGGGAATGCTCCTAGAAACTAGAACTGAATAGCAAAATGGGTCTTGATGAGAGGAGAACAGTTTACACTGTCACATCTAAATAGCCATGACTTTTCAAAATTGGACTTACCTCACTCATAACAAGTGAGAATCTTGATGGAATTAAATCCACGGGAGTTTCTTGACAGGTTTTGGTACAGACACGGGAACTGCAGTAGCACAGTTGGAAAGCGGATGAAGAACAACCTTGGCAATTTGTGATAGCACATTACATTGGGATTCAGGCAAGGAGTAAAACACAATGTAATGAAAAAGGCCCTACAGACAAGAAGTAAAATGCAAAGAAAAAGGCCCTACACAGTCAAGAGTGCCAGAGACTACAACAAATACCATTAAATCAGGAACATAAACAGTAGAACTGCTCAAGATAGCAGTTTGCCAAGTATTTGTGTTAAAGCTTAAGATAAGTACTGGGTGGCAAGTTACACTCTGAAATCCAAGTATTTGGCACCTTTCAAAATACATCCCTGAAAGTGCCACTCATCTTGAAAGTCAGTCAAGTCTTGACAGGTATTTTAAACAACAATTTTATTGTATCCAACATTTCTGCTGAAAGTTTCATGCAAGTTAAACATCTGAGCTTAAAACTTTGGTCTGCTGTGGTGTTTACTTCCCCAAGCCCATCCTGGCTGCCTGCATTGGCTACACAGACAGCACAGCTGCAGCAAGAGGTGAAGGGCTGGGGCATTGGAGTGACTCTAATTTTGTTTGGGGCAAAATCAGAGAACATTTACAGTATGCAAGAAGAGGAAAAAAGGAATGTTGTTTTCGGGGGGGGCGGGTAGTGTGGGTGGGAGAGGGAGACCTGGGCCCTGAGTCTCCCTGTCTATAATCCCCATCACCAAACACTCATTCAGTTATCAGAAACATTTCAGAGCCCTTGAGATTAATGGCTGGTGTCACGTAAACAGAGCCTTATATTGGGAAGAACGAGTTACCAACAGGTCAGTGTGCTGCAGAAGACCAAGGCAGGCTCCTGTCCCTCAGTCTCAGCCACCCCAAAACAAAATCCCAAGATGGGAAATAGTCTGAAAGCCATACTTGCTTTTGTGCCCTCTAACAAGTGCCAGAAGTACTTTCTAGAAGACCTAGAAGAGATGCCAGTGGATAAAATGGTCGATCTGAGTGGCAGGCAGATGAGGCGGCTGCCTGTGCACATTTGCTCCTTTAGGGAACTGGTTAAGCTGTACCTGAGTGACAACAACCTGAACCATCTGCCCCCCGAGCTGGAGCAGCTGCAAAACCTGCAGATCTTGGCTCTGGACTTCAACAACTTCAAAGCACTGCCCCTGGTTGTGTGCACACTGAAGCAGCTGTGCATCCTCTACCTGGGCAACAACAAGCTCTGCAGCCTGCCCCTCGAGCTCCGACTCCTGCAGAACCTCAAGACCCTCTGGATCGAGTCCAACTGCCTGCAGTACCTGCCTGAAGTGGTGTGCGAGCTCAGCCTGCTCAAGACCCTGCATGCCGGCTCTAACGCCCTGCGGTGCCTCCCTCCCCAGCTGCAGTGCCTGCAGGAGCTGCGCACCATCTGGCTGTCAGGAAACCTGCTGTCAGAGTTCCCTCCCGTGCTGCTGGACATGCCCTTCCTGGAGGTGATCGATGTGGATCGCAATTCCATCCGGTTCTTCCCCAGCCTTGCTCACCTCCCCGGCCTGAAGCTGGTGATCTATGACCACAACCCCTGCAGGAATGCACCCAAAGTGGCCAAAGGGGTGCGCAGGGTGGGCAGATGGTCAGAGGAGACCCCCGAGCCCCGCAAGCGATCTGGGGCTGTGATAGAAATTGCGCTCGACGAGAAACCATTGCTACCTCCTGCTGCCAAGACCGAGATAGAAGCTGAGCCCTGCTGATGCTCAACTGCCCCTTTTGGCCAAGGTGGCAGCACACTCCCACCACTGCCCAACCTCTACCTCTCCCTTGCTCGCTGGTGTCCAGGGAGCACCACACCACCTGGCAGTCAGCAGGAGTATGTGCACCAGCTTGGAGATAATGTGACAGCAAACCCTTGTACAGACACCCACCTTTGTGCAGCACCCAGCACTCTCCCTAGAACAGACTTCTTCCCTCTCCTGCTCCTCCCATGCTGGGACCACGCACAGCTCACAACAGAGATGAAGACCCAGGTTAGATGTTTGCCAAGGGTGGATTGCATGGAGCATATGTGGACTTGCTGCTCCTCACTCGTGGGCTCACTCTTCTCCCTTCCACCTTGCTTAGGTGTCCCAGCTCAGATGGAAGCCAGTGTTCAAGGTGATCACAGCTCTAATGCAACCCACAGCATTGGTCTCAAATTCCTTACCTGAAATGCACCAACACCTTGAAGGTTTCCCTGTCTGCTGAGTGGGAAGCGGTAGCAGAATCCCAGCTGATTATCAAGGAAACAGCACGCATGTACAGGGGCTCTCCTCTTTCTACCTGCAAAATTTGTGACAGCTGTTTTGCTACTGGCAAGCAGGATTCAAATGATGGTGAGTAAAGCTGTAGACTTTGCTGCTTGGTTTTGTTACTGACAACACTGCCTCTATGGGCAGCTGTACAGGACAAGTTTTCATGCAGGAGCAAAGAAGAAAATCAAAGCCTGACTAAAAAGGAAAAGCCACAAGAGCTGCAAAGGTAAACTCGCATGAATAAAATCCAGGGCTGTGAGGTGTCACTATAGGCTTGCACATAATCTGATGAGGCAAACTCTACTCATCTGATTTCAGCTGGGTATTTCTTGAGCTTGCAACATGGACCAGTTCAGATCTCCTAAAAATGCACTTTTTTTTAAGCTTTGCTTTAACTGAGTAACAGAAATCTGGCTGAAAGTGACATTTTAAACTTTAGACTCCATAGCACAGTTGAACTAGGTGACAGCTTTTTTAACAAGGGTGGAAAGCCCTTGGTAGCACACTCTGCAAGTAGAACTGTCTCACCAGCGCAGCCTGCAGAAACGGCAGCTGACTTCCCAGAAAAGGTCTGATTCCATGCCAGTTCATGACTGCTTAATGTAATCTGCATGCTTGAAAAATTATCTGGAAATATATATACTCTGCTAGCACTTGTCTTGTTAAATGAAGCCTAAATTTGCATCTGGCTGGCACCCATGTAGTGTGCTACTAGTCAAATTAAATAAAAGTATACTAGCATCTTGACAAGTTAAAAAATCTTCTTTGGAATTAACAGCAAATTCTTTATCTAGTCTTGTTCCAACAATTTCTTCCTACAAAAAGGAAAGCAGGACATGAGTTAGGGGTGCTTTTTTTAATATCCAAGGTCAATGTTTCATATCCCACAGAACTGAGCTGGTACTGTATTTATCTGAGGGGATGGTGAAGCTTCTGGGGAGCTGAAGAGTCTCTGTCAAGAGTTAAGGGGAGGATTCTGTAAGCAGATTCCCTTCATTTTAAGAAATCTAAGGGAGAAAAATCTTTGCACACAAACTTATTTCTCAGTCTTTCTGCTTCACAGACATGCCCTTCCACTCTTTTCCACCATCATTAAAAAGAGTAATACTCCAGTATCACTAGAAAAAGATACCCTCTAACTTCAGAGCCTATTTCTAGGACCCCAGCTCAAACCTATGCAGCCAGGACAGGAATACACCACTGATACTAACGCAGCAGGTCAACACGAAGCAGCAAACCACAAGGGCTTAGTCACTCCCTGAAGCTGTCAAGGCCTGAGGATGTGCACCACAGCTGTCTTAATGGATCTGCCCTTTCCAGTTCTACAGAAAGAAATACAACCTTGGGGAATCTGAATTTTTTATTTTTATTTATTTATGTGTATTTTAAGTGGAACCTGGAAGGAACAGAATGAATAGGGCTGTATAAAACCCCTGGTTTATACACCCCTGAAAGTGAATTCTTCCCCACAACACATAACAGCTCCAGTAAGTAAAAACCAACTGAAGACAGTGCCATTGATGGAGATCTGTTTGTCTCAATCTTCTGTTCCATAACCTCACAAAAACTAGACCATTAAAAAAAAAGTACGAGGTGAGATCTGGTCCACACATCCTCAGGTACTGAAGAAAATTTAACAGGGGCGATGGTCTGGTACACGTTTTCTGCGAAGAAGAAGAAAAATCAGAAAATTTCCACCACGCTGATGTCCACCAGCCCCTCCTCACCCACCCTTATTTTTAATCTTTTATATTCAGGGACAGCTTTATCTCACAGCACAAAAAACAGTACCACCTCAAAGCTAACACACCATCCATGACCATGCTAAAAAAAATTCTTGTGATTCAAAAAGCAGTGAAAACTACCTGGTAGCAGGCACCCACGGGATAACCCCCCTATCAGCAGCAATTCTCAAACCTTTTAACAAACATGTTTCTGTTTTAGCTGCAGATTCTATCTCAGAAGCAGCTGGACATTTCACTACAATTCTTGCCAAAAGAAAAAAGAAAGCATGATCCCTTACATTTTGGTCACCCACTTGTGCAGATGTTTAGTGATAACCTAAGATTAACAAGGCATTACTCAGGCACAGCAATTTAAGCTTGCTGATGGCTCTGAAGGCCTGATGATACTGCTAATGCAACAAAATTATCGTATGAACATCAGCATGTCACGTCAGGTTCATTTCAAGTAAAGCATTTTTAGAACAAGACTTTTCTGCACCCTTCCAACAGAAGGAGGTTTACTCTACACCACTGTGACTGACCATGCAGATACTCTGATCATACCTTGGCGCTGCTTTAATGATGTCATCTACACGAAGAATCATTTCTGCTGCTTCAGCTGCACTCAGCAAAACTTGTCTCTTGACCTGGAAACTTTCTGTTACTCCCAAAACGGACATGTCCCCAATGACACCCTCTTTCATATCTGGAAGAAGAAATACATTAAGAGGTAGTTTTTTGTTTTTTTTTTTTGGGGGGGGGGTTTGTTGGTTTTAACTCAACTTTTTTTAAAGGAAATTACAAGAAGCTGAGAGCATAGTAACTTATCTGCTCAAATGAACTATATTGATAGGGAAATATTAAATAAAGTCATCTACCTCAAGACTCCTGATTTAAGCCTAATGTTGCAATTACACACAAACAATTAATGACAAAAACTTTATACATCATGATGAGGAGACAAGATCCCAACACGACTCTCAGCACTATGTCCTCAGATATAATAACTTCAAGGTCCTTCTCCACAACTGTTGTTCGGTTGGGTTTTGTTTGGGGCTTTTTTTGGGGGGGGAAGGGGCAAAGGGAAGGATGTTTGGTTCTTCTGGGTGTTTAGGTGATTGCTGGTTTTAAAACGATGTTTTTCTTTTCAAGCTTCCTATAACTAGACTCGGTGTAAGGAAAGTGGTTTTTAGAGGTGAAAACCATCCACTTAGGAAACAAAGGTTTTCACTCTACTGTCAAAAGCCTGGTAGAACAAAAAAGGAATGTAGTGCTGTACACCCAAGTTCTATGCAAAACCACCACATCAACATACTCAGTTCTTCCTGCTGAATATATGTGACAGACATACATGAACAACTTCGATGAGCCTAATGGACCTGCCAAAGAGCAATTCAAACACAGAAGTAAAACTGATCCCCTTACCCAGTCCATAAGTAGTCTTCCCTTCACTATGAGCAGCTCTGAGCTGAGCAACCAAATCAGCACTGTCATAGCCAGCATTATCAGCTATTATTGTTGGGATCTAAGGGGATAAACACAGGTTGTTTTTAATACAGGGATTAATTTTTAGTAAACATTAAATATACTTTGATGTTACTAGTTTACAACTGAATTTCAAGAAGATTCTTCAGAAACATGGCAGATGACCTGTTACTGTGATAAGGAAAAAGTAAAAAATCCAAACTAACTTTCTAAGAATTTCAAGACACTGTTGTAAGAAAGTACTTAAGAGGACAGAAGCATGCTAGCAGATTCGTCAGTTCATTTTACATGGACAAAAGAAAAAAAAAGAATCTTGTCATTTTATCATTTCAGACTACAACTGAAGAAATGTTTTCATTTAAAAAGCACAAGCCCGCTGGTAAGCATTAACTCCCTGATCATTCTGTTCACTGTTTCTGTGACAGCAGTGCAAACTTGCTTGTGCTGACTTGAGAGGTAATGCCAAGTGTTACTATGCTCTTGAATCTAATTTTCTTGGGAGGTTTTCCCGAATTTAAATTGCAGAAAGTCAATTTTTTCTCAAACTTACAGCCTGTTAGCACAACCCTAATAATGTTTCTTGTGACACTTATCTCTTACTAAGATGCAATCTCCAGTGCAAGACTAGAAACTTGTAGATAGTACTAGACTATGAACACACCCAAAGAGCACAAGAGCATCAATAGGACAGAAGGGTTGCTTTTTTTCTAAATCAGTTGTCGATTATGTAAGATGAAATTCTTATGTACTATTTCTGCAGCACTTTTAATTAGCAGATAAGGTGAGCAAGAACCAATTAGAGGGCTAGCATATAAAAATTCACAATTCTGTAACAGGCAGAATTACTAAAACGTCACTACTTTTTCCTAAGAAAAAAAAAATAAAACAATCTCCCCCACTGTTTATCCAAGATGTGTTGCTAAAAGTCACTTTTTTACTTCAGACAAACAAAACTTTTAAAGTGAAACAAATATCTGATGTCACAAGTTAGTAAACTTCATGAAACTTTGCCTCTTAATCCAGCAATCTGATTAAGTAAACCTACCATTCGTAAAGCCTTAGCAAAGGACTCCATTGCAACAGACTCTTTGCCAGGTGTTCTGACAGCAAGTTCTGCAACAGCATTAGCCATCAGCATCTCTGAACAACCTATTCATAGAAGACACACAGCTATTATGTATCTGATGTTCAGTAATAAGAAATGTGTGACATGTACAAAGAATCTGATATTCACCTCCACCATACACAGTTCTTGTGTCCTTCACAGTCTGGGCCAGGACACAGAGAGCATCATGCAAAGACCTCTCTGCTTCATCTAGAATCTGCTGTGTGGCTCCACGCAAAACTATGGTGCAAGCTTCACCTAGAAAGCGCAAATATAAAAGGATTAAAAAGAGAAACCAGGACATAAAAATGGGCTATCACAAAACATTTACAATGGTTTTGCTATCACTGCAGTCAAGTTTTGTATTACTTAATTCTGGGAGCAAAAGAAAGCATGATGACATTTCAAAGATAGAATGAAATTATGTACACAGTGCTATTGCTTTGGTTCCACAATACCTTATTCAATTTAACAGAAAATTAATCTCACCTCAAAACTCCTTGAAAAATTAGAGTATTGGCATTTACTAGAACAAGCTCTCAAGCTCTTTAAGTATGACATATTGCTACTTTTCTTGTCAACCGAATTTCCCTAAGCTGAAACCTTGGTTCCCATCCTTAAAAATGATTATATGTTTATTTACGTAACATGAAACATCCACAGTTTCAACCATGAAACTGTGCAGGACTTTTGATGAAAAGCCAGGCTTTAATAATAACAGTTACATAAATCATTACAGAATTCCTATGCCTTGCTGGAAACCGAACAGCATTAGCAGAGGGTTGACACAAATCTTACACTCCACCATTAGTGATTAAACACTTACCCATTGCTACTCCAGAGAAATGAATGAGTTTATCTTCTCCAATCATGACTTCTTCAATAAGCTTGCAGCTTCCTAGTTTTACTAGCTCAGGGTGATCAAAGGTTGATGCAATTTCACCACCTACAAGTGTAAGATCATAAAGAAATCAGAGCTCACAATAAAAGCACCCTTTCAGGCAAGGTCTAACCAAGGGGGTGGGGGGTAGTGTGTGAAAGAAATTGTCTTCATAACTGCCCCAAAATAAATTTAAATTAACAATACTGATAAGCCAAGACTTTCTCATGTCAGCATGTGGCACCAGAAACCTTTAACCAATGCTGACAAATCCTTAAAACACCACTGTTTTGTTTCACATCACAAGGACTAAAATGCTTGTGAGTTGTGCCTGATAACAGAATAAACATTCATCTCCGCTAGCATTACAATGTCAGTATGTTTCAAGTTTTCACAGTATTTACTGATTAAGTATTTATAAAATACTAAATGCAGTCTCTTATGCTTTAAAACTTGAGCTTGTGACAGTATTCATTTTGCCTGCCTGAGGATGGCTGAAAACCAGTGGCCACCATTCCCCCGCATCTCAAGACTCATTCCATGTTGTAGCAGCAGTACTGTGCATGATCTGTAAACTGCCATATCATGAACAAAAGAAGCATTACAAAGATCAAAACATCTTTGAAGAGGATGTTGTTCTAGTTCTTGTTCTAGTTCTTTCCTCTTCCTATTAGAAAACTCTTTACATGTATGCATTCCCAATGCATGCTAAATTATCCCACAGTAGCTTGCAGCACTGTGTGATTGTTGCACTACAAGGAAAACCAGGACTTGTAGCAAGAGTTTGTGTATATTAAAAAGTTGTCTTTTTTTCAGCTATACTATTCAAGCCAGTGTGGTCTGATAAGGCCCATTTGCTCTGCATCGAAAGTTTGCTTTGAATTTATTCCAGAATGTAAGCAATGCTCCTCTCAATCAAGCATTTGTCTATGTCAATGTGCCTACTGACAGCTATACACAATTGCCACTTCAGTTTTGCTATGATAAACAAGTCAGTGTCCTTTCCTTTCTCCCGCCAAGCAAATTCATCCTCCTCATCTCTTGCAAAATGAACTATGACATCCCGGTTAACTATCCCTTAACTTCAGCAATGAGAATTATCTGTAGCATTCCAGAGGTTTTATTTTCATTAGTTAGTAGAATCACATTTATCCTGATCACTACTCAAAATATTCAAGTTGTTCATGTCATTTGAGGTCCACCTGAAGTCAACAACTCAGTCCCCCATTTTTAACAAAGGATGACTCTTTAGCCTTCTCTATCACTACAGTCAAACAGCCATTTAGAACCAAGTGTTACTATCACAGAATCAAGATTAACTTGCAGAGTTATTCTTTCTGTTGCTAAGTTTCATCTTTTCCTTAGAAAATAAACATTTCAAAATCTCACCAATCAGGAACTTAATCGAAAATATTTTTAAAATATGAAAGAAAATTACTAACTGGCATTAACTTGTTAATTATATCCCATTTTTGCATTATATCCTTTATTCACAGATGCTGGAGAAAAAGAAGTATGATTAAGTCAGTTTAATACTTACTTATGATCAAACAAATAATGTACCCCTCCAAGTTTCATACAACAACATACTCTACACACCTGTGACAAGAGCCAGACGTTCTACACCAGCAAAGTCTGCATGTTCAATAGCCATGACACCAGCAGCTCCAAAGAGATGCTCAGGGTAGTTGTAGATCAGCTGTCTAAAATTCAAACACATCTCACCATCACACACAGAACAAACCTTTGAAAATGACACAGTAACCAAAGACACCAGATTCTCAGTAGCATGGACACAGGACAGATTTCTGAAAGCTACTAAAGCAGTCCATCTATGAGGCACCTGCCATACATGGAATGTTACACAACACAGAAGCAAACACAGTGACAGGAAAACATGCAAAGCTAAGAAAATCAATTCAAACTATGATGCTTTTTGAAGTATCCTTACTCTGAAGAAACACTATCACACTAAGCACAGGCAGCCATATGCTTTAAGGTATAAGTTCTCTGATACTAAGTGCCTGCTGGGCACTTTACTGCCTATTCTAGCAGAGTGAGCTAGAACAACATGGGAAGTAACGTAACTCTCCCCTTTTCCCAAGAAATACATACCTGTTAATAAAGCAATTTATTCCATGTTTAAGAATACGATCCACCTTCTCCTTCATTTTTTCTTTTTCTGCCTGTTCTATTTCTGCCACTTTTGCTGTGGAGTCCACTCTAACACGAGAGCCAAAAATCTGAATCAAAGAAAAGAGAGCTCAGTCTCAAAATTCCATTTACGAAAAGTTTCTCAACAGTAGTTCTGTTACATACCTTAATCTTGTCTGTATCCATACCAGTATTTGCAATAAGAATCTTTGCATTTTCAATTCTTTTTGGCTGATTTACACCAATCTTCTTGTCAAGTAAAAAGCCTGTAGTAACAGAAAGGTCTTGTAAAACTTCAAATTAAAAAAGGAGAACAATTACTAGTTACAAAATCCCCTATCTTTAATACTCAATTTAATAACAGTGTTTCCTACAACAAATTTACATGTGTAACCTTTAAGAGCTTTATTTCTCAAGTGCATACACAATCAACACTCAAAACTTACCTTCATCTAAGTAGGAATCAGCCAAACTTCCACCAAGTTTCTTAATGACATGGATAGCCTCCAAATTACCAGAACCTTTCAACCTAAGAACAGCTTCTACAGCTAGCTTGACAAAGTGATCCTTATGGTGAGTAAGTAATTTTGATGAAAGAGTTGTTCCCGCAATATTCATCAAGTCTTCACGGAACTTCACTTCATCATTACTAAAATAAAGACAGTACAATTAAAGTGGAAAGTCTGAAAGCCTTATCTACCACTAGCTACCACCACGAGTCTTTGCCCACTTCTTCTAGCCTGTATCTATATGTACCCTACTCTCTTCTGAGGAATGCTGCACAGAATCCCTCCACTGTCCCAGAACACAACCTTCTATTTGAAATACAAGTTTTGTTAGGATAATCTCTGCATTCAGCTTTAGACAGTTTGTGCTCTTAAAGAGCTGGGCATGGGAAATAGTTACATTTAAAATGTGAGTATGAAATCTAAAATAACAGTGCCGATCGTTGCTACAGGGAGCAAATTACAGCTTGCATTACATTTCTGCACATCATAAGTAATTTTGAATATCATAAAGCTCCTTTAACTCACGTGAAAAAAAAACAGTATTTTTTTTCTCAACAGTTAAAATTATTAATTCCTTCCCACTGCTTTAATGAGAGCAAAGAATTTACAAGTGGACTGCAATTTGTACTGATGTTTCGATCTTAAGTAGTTTTTTAATGAAGAGCCAGAGCCAACGGACATTACTAACCCATGATCCACAGCTGCTTTCAAAAGTGCCTCTCTTGAGGCCTTTGTGGCTGCTCTCCAGCCTGCAATGATGGTCTGAGGATGAATCTTCCTCGCAATCAGTAATTCTGCCTCCTATTTAAATGAAATCAATAATTATTTCCCCCCCAAGAAAGTACAGTTACACTAACTAGAAAAGACATGTTCATTTACGGATGCACTTAAAGTGTAGTTGAAAAAACCTATCTTCATTTTTCTGAGGAACTTGCTAAGCTGGTAGATCATTCCTTAAGATGCTCTTGATCACAGTTCCTGGATCTGAGATGACCAGACTTTCTGACACAGGGAAGACTTACTCATTTCTCAAATCTCTTTCACAGTAATTTCAGGTTTAGAGTTTGGCAGTGTAAATTCTTCCAGAAGCATAAAATCCATAGAGAGTTTAAAGGAACAGTATGAATTCAGGTCTTGAGCAAAGAACAGAATCTAGCAGGATTTTTTTTCTATGGAAATACATTTCATAGGACTGAGCCTGACAACTAAGCAGTGCTGCACGCTGCTCAATGCAATAGCCAGGAAGGGAGCTGTAAGAGTCAATTTAAAATACTTGAGAGTTTATAAAAAATAATATAAGGAATAATAGTCTAAAATAATACCCTAAAAAATGATTATGCAATACCTAAGCATTGGTTTTTTGCCCCTATCAATTTCAACAGCAACAGAGCAAGCTATTCGTTTCTATGCTTTGGGAGCCCTTTCACAAAGATAGGATAACACACCTCCTACTGGTAGTATCAGAGAAGTACATTGACAAACATCTGAAAAAACGTAACACATCACCCTCAGTAATTCAGCTGCCAACACTGTGACAGATGTAGTTCCATCGCCAACTTCATCATCTTGAACCTTCGACATATCTGAAGAAGGAAAACACAGTATAAATGCTATTTTTCTCATGCATTAATTTGGGTGAAAAAAAGAGATCTTACTCTTTGTGTAAAGAGGGAACTCTAAAAAAAAAACCCAGAAAAACAAGAGGTGCAAATTAAATTCAGCATCCCTCAAACTCCTGCTCTTTATTTGCAACCTAGACACCAGTTTCAGCCTTGTGATGGTCAAGATGCTTCCCTCTGTTCCCCATCCTAAAGAGGTTATCAAAGGAAGTACAGCTGGATAGAAGCTGTAAGGTTTCAGAGACTGTAACAACAGGTCTGCTCCATGAACTGCTGATAAACTGGGACGCAGCAAACACAAAATCATTAGGAAACCTGACACCCAGTAGTTCAGGCTCCTGCTTGTCCCCAGTAGTGGACCACTGCCATAGTAAAACAGCTGCTCACAATGGTAAACTCCGTACAGAAGTGCTGAGTGACAGAGATTTAAATCTGAGAGAAAGAACAGAGAGAACTTCTGTTGCTGCACAGATTTCTGTTCCAAATTTTCCCACTGCAAAAAAGGGGCACACAGGTGTCTTTTGTCCCTTCTGACTCCTAGGACAAAGCAGGGTTGAGGGAAAAGAAGATAAAAAAGTTTTGAAGAGCAGCATACACCACAATTTTACTTTTGCAGAATGCCACAACTCTTGTAGTACCCTGCCCTTCTTACTTCAAGATTTCTGCTCCCACTCCCTTCAATTTTTTACAGTATTTCAAGAACACTTTTCTAAGAACAAATAAAACTCTGTAATATAGTTACAAACTAAAAAATATCAAGCCTTTAAGAACTCACCAACCAAGACCTTGGCAGCTGGATTGTCAACTCCAATAGCTTTCAGGATGGTTGCACCATCGTTGGTAACTGTCACGGAGCTGTCTCTCCCGGTACTTAAAAGAATCTTGTCCTACAAGATGCAAGATTTAGAAAACTACTTGAAAACGCCCTGTAACTATTGAAGCTAAATTAACAGGTATGCCTAGTGAGAGCCTGCAGCTGCCTTACCATGCCTTTAGGCCCCAGGGTGCTCTTGACTAGGTCACCAATGGCAATGGCACCAACAAAGGATGACTGAAATGGAAATAAATATGCCTTAGGGAACAATTTATTTATACTGTAATACATGAATTATACGCTATCACACAGCTTTCAACGTTTTAACCAATCCCTTCCACCTCTTTCAACAGAGGCTTAACTTAAGGCAAGTTTTTTTATCTGCTAAATTCCAATAACCAGATCAAATATAGTTAAATCTCCCACAAATCCTAAGTCTGTCTCAAAGCCAGAAGAAACGCCATCCAATAAACACAAATCATCTGAGCTCCAGTAGAGGTACTTTGGTTTTGACAATTAAGAGTTTCTCTAATTTTCAGTATAAACAACACTCTTCCTCCCTTCTGTTCACAGACACACAACAAGAAAATCCAGTTAGAGACAGAAGTTCCATATCATAATACAGTGCAAGTATTTTTAGTAGTGGAAAGACAAAGTTTAATTACCTCAAGTTCCACCAGTTTCTTAGAGAATTAAACTTACCAACCGAGCTGTTTCTGCCTTCTCTTCATCTGCACCTGCCTTGAAAATGTTCACGGGAGCAAGGGAAATGGATGCCTAAAACACAGTTAATGTAGGAATATTGTTCTAGCTTCAATAAAACTATGTGTTTTAAAAGCAAATTCCTGACACTACCAACTTAAATAATGTTTTTATTAATAAAATTACTTCCATACCCCATTTTGTTGTGATAATAGGTATATTTAAGAAGCAAACAAGGTTCTTAAAAATCTGTCTTGCAATCTCATTGTCTTGTGAGGGGATTACAAGACCGAGTGCAGCTGCTCGGGGACCGCAATGCACTCTAGGCTGCTACCAGCACATCCCTTCATGGCTGTGCGTGCGCTGCTGCTCTGCCCCGCCCCACTAGCTGGCCCTTCTGTACAGCCCCAGGGCAGGCACAACCAGCAGGAACCAAAAGAAGTCTACTTATTGACCACACTGAGGCTTTAGCATTCTGCATTTTGACACCTTCACTGAACCCATCTCTTTTTTTATTTTTTATTTATTTTTTGCATATCAATGCAAACTAATCAGAGCAGTAACCAATATCTGCCTTTAAGGACTAATATTTGCACAGCACCCAAGGTCTTAAATGAACAATAATCAAATACCTAACACACGTATCAGGGCTCTCGGAGTCAGGGCGAGAATGACGGGGGGGGTCACCCCGCGTGGGCCCCGCCCCGCCCCGGCTCCAGAACCTTCGGGGCCCCCCGCACCGCGCGGGGAAAGGGAGGGCGCGGCCTCCAGGCCTCACGCGCGCCCGCCCGCCGGCCCACGTGGAGCGCAGTCCGCCCGGCCTCGCCGCACCCCCGGGCCCTGCCCTGGGCCAAGCCGCCACCGCCCCGCCGCTCACCATGGTGCTGGTGCTGCCGGGACCCGCCGTCCGCCTCCTCCTTCAGCAGAGAACCAGCACCGCGCCACAGCCCCCACGAGCTCCTCCGGAACTGACGTCACAGCGGCCGCCGCTTCCGGCGGCGCGCGGCCTTCTGGGAGCCGCAGTCCGGCCCCGCACCCGGCGCCCTCAGCGGCTGCGCGGCCTCAGCGCGGGAATGGGTTCTGGAGACCTGATCGGAAGAAATTCTTACGCTGCGTGGAGAGGCACTGGAACAGGTTGCCCGGAGAAAGCCTGCGTGCCGCATCCCTGGCAGTGACCAAGGCCAGATGGGATAGAGCTCTGAGCATCCTGGTCGAGTGGAAGGTGTCCCTGCCCACGGCCGGGGATTTAGAGCTAGATGATGTTCCCTTCCAGCTGAAACTATTTTAGAATTTTGCGATTCTGTGATATTCCTGGAGGTCAATTCTCAGACGAGTAAAAAGCATTTTTAGTTACTGCCTGTGGCCTCCAGTGCGCTTGACAGACCATCCCCGATGGATGCTCTTAGACCACGTCTCCAGTTACAAGCAGTGAACAGGACATGCCCGGCGCAATCCCACTCAATACGCTTTGCAATTCAAAACACAAAAATTGATAACTATTCCCCTGGCAGCTTTGCCAGTGTGAGTCAACACTTAAACCTTGCTTGTCACTGTTTTTCCTCTACACAAAAAGCTCATTACCTGGTCATATGAAAAGAAAAAAAAACCCCAAACCAACCTGTATTATTTGGTACTACTCACCCTCAAGAATTAATTCCAGCTGGTATCCCTCTTCTTGCTGCTAGATACTAAACTCTTGGGATATATGGAAAGTTGTTTGTTCTAGATTCAAACTGGCCAGAGACAGAAATCTATCCCAATGGAGACGGTAAAAAAGAACCTGAATAAAACTCTGCCAACTCTCACCTGTGTTGCTAATTTTGTCAATAGCTGGTTAGTATTAGTTCTTGAGTACCTTTTAGTCAGGCTTTTTGTCCCGTTTTCGTCACAGAGTTAGATACGCTTCCCTCCACAACCCTGTTCTGAAAACTAGACTACTAATTTAATTTAAGTATCTTTAGTTTTCCTCGTAGTTACGCAGAAAACTATTTAAGTTTTGCTATGGCAAATAAAACTAAAACAACGTAAACGGGTTCTCTCAGAATTACAGCATTCATAAAGATTTGTTCTGAAGTAATAATTCATTTTAATTCACATTTGCTGCTACTGTGGTGAGTTGGGAGAAAAAAGATTTTAAATGCTTCAGACTTACTCAAGTTGTGGTCTTTGAAAGATCCAATGCTCACAGAAAAACTACAGCAAGTTAGTAAATTTGGTTTAAGGGGCTTTTGACCATGGTAAGCTATGATTCACAAAGTGTAAAAGTAGTGACACTAGAACAGGAAGAAGACAGCAGCAGTGCTGGTTCTGGGCTCCTGCCTCTCTCAGCTGTGCAGTGTCATCACTTCTGTTGTGCCAAGGGCAATTTTTCAAGTTGCACTGTATGTGAAGAAAAAAATGCATTATTTAAAAAATCTCATTTTAAAAAAATCTCAATCGATGTGCATGACAAAGATGTGGCAGAAAACCAGCAGAAATGAAACAAAATCTTGGAGATGAATTTACTGACTTCAGATCACCATGATCAGTTTGGGGTGTTTTTTTACTACTCAGTAATGACTGGAGGATGGAGGCAGGGAAGAGGGCAGAGAGAGGTACATGAAACAATGATTTAAAGAAAAGCAGAAAAGATTATACAAACAAAACACAATACAGTGACACTAACCCTGCAAACTACTGAAGTAACCCACAGACAATTTTTAATGTAAAATCAATAGTTTATTGCCATGCTACAATTTTTTTATCCAAATGAAGTTGGCACTGGTAAGGGGAAAAATGTACATAACACATTTTTTTTTAAAATGCACATTTGGTAAGCTTTCTCAATAATGACAGCTTAAAAGAAGTGAAATTATTTTTAAGATTAATGTGGAATGGCATAAAAATACATTTTTTCTGCATAGTATAAGAAATATGGAATGTTTGTAAAAACAAATTCATTGAACAGGGAAAATTACTTGAAATTTTATAAACAATTTGGCAATGGTACTCCCACTGTTTAGACTTTTTTATATAAAAGAAATAAAAATCTAGAAAGCTACCTTTATACAAAGTTGCTATATTTATGCCTTTAAGTAGGAAAAAACATTTTATAATGCAAATTAGGACATACAATAATCTTACAATATGATACAATGTAATGACAAGAAAGGAACATACAACATAAGATTTTGGCCTTTGTAGAAATGTCTATTTCTGCATTTAATAAACGCATTTGTGGCACACCGGTGACTACTGTATCACTACCACCAGTCAGCTTTGAGGCTAGCGCGGTGCGCGGCTGGCTGGGACACAGGCTGCTTTCCAGGAGACCAAAGGTGATGCTGCAATGATGCGAGACGTGAAAAAGGCAACGTGCCTGCTGGTCAAGCCATCTGGGCTGTGGGACACCATACAACACTCTTTCCTCTCATACTCTCATAAGAGCATTTCTTATACATTCAGTTATTAAGTACCAAAGTCTTACGAGTGAGAACATCTGTGTTCGCGATTTGGCAAAATTTCAAAATACAAAGTTAGTACCAAATATATAATATATTATATATAAAATGCAGGTGTATGATATACACACATATTCCAATGCAAAAAAACTGCATTATTATGGAATTAAATTCGCTGACATCCATTCCTAAATAACATGACCATTAAAAAACAGGTGTAATCCTGATCTTTCACACATTTTAGAATCACTTCCTCTTTCATACACAATAGTTAAAGCAATATATATGCAAGTATGACTAAGAAATCAAAATTCCCATAAGTATCTGAACTCTGACCACAACCAATAGGATTTGGTTTTCAGTACATGTAATTAAATATATTTATATTTTTACATCTTTTTAGACCATTCCTGAAGAACTTGACCAACCAGGTCCTCAGGTGTAACAGAGCTGTTACATTAGCAGAACTTGATCTTGCAGAAGCACATCCAGTGGCCCTTGAAGTCAACAGGAATCATTTGTTCAGCTTCAAAGGACAATGCATGCAGACCAAATAAGCTCTGGAAGGGTCACCCTGCTGACAAGGAAGATTTCCTGATAACATCAAAGCTCCTTGTCAGACCTCCTTTCCTACTGCCAAGGGGAAGGACCAGAGCAAAGGATACATGGACCCTGGGCTCTCTGGGTTGTTTGGCAGGTGGTGCTGGGAACAGCCGTACACAGCACAGCCCCAGCACCAGGGATTGGCAGGGTGAGCTTCATGGCACCTTTCATACTCAGGCTTCTCATGGAAAGCAGAGGAGCTGCTTCCTTCACACTCCTCACTTGGCAATTCAGTCACTACAGGTCTCAGATGGGAGCTCTGGCTGGGACCCCAAAGCATTTAGAACTTTGTAGACACAGAGGAAGACGGTCCCTGTTCTGAAGGGCTTGAACCTATTTTTTAATCATAGTTTTTACATAATCTCCTTTCTATATACATATATTTGCTACATAAAATAGAATTACACCAAAGTAATGGATATAGCAGAAAACATTGTCACAATATATGTATATTACCACACTAAATAATTACTGAAACTGCAAGAAAATTTTCAAAAATGCCCTTCATAATTGTATAAAAATATAGAAATGTCCAACAGTTGTTTCATCAACCTTATTTCTCATATTCTGTTTCTACCTGTACACCTACATACTTCCAAACAAAATACTGCGTTAATCTGGAGTAAACACCATGTTAGGAAAATATCCTCATAAGACATCTGACAGACTTAGTCACATACCTTACAGCATAGCACAAAAAATAATGTATACATGGTCAGAGTAGCAGATGCTAAGTTGCTCATTTTTTTTCTTTCTGATTCAGTTATCTTGTCCAAAAGAGGAAGTAATTCCTAAAGATCATGAAAGAACCTCAACATGATTTCCTTTTTCATAATCTTCTCTAAGAAGGACATCAGCAAACCTGACTCCATCTTAACGCAGTTTTTTGTGGTGGAATTTCTTCTGGATTTTTTTCCTTGGAGTGTATATGAATTAAAAATAAAGATATAATAAATGAACTTAGGTTTATATTAAGTAAATACTGTCAAATATAAATGCCTGAATTGCTACCTCAAGGAAGAGATGGGAAAGATCATATCATTAAATTCCAAAAATACCTAACTCTATCTATCACAATGAAGGACCGGACTCCTTTAGGGGAAATAGGAGAATTTCAGATTTAAGTCCACTACTAGTTCCTACTCCATTAGTTTCATCTTATTTGCAGCCATTAAATAAATTAGTACAGTGCAGAAATGGAATTTCACCATTGATCTCACCTTACATGAAGCGAGGAATACTGCTTAAAAATAGAAATCCAAATCAGATACATCATTATATACTCAAAATAGTAACTGACATTAATCAAAATTTCCATGTTTACTTCACCGTCAATGAACAAGAACAATCTGCTCTCTCCTGAATCTCTCTCATTGAGAAGTGGTTAAACATAAAACAAAAACAAGAACAGCCAGATTTTGAGCCAATACACAGTGTTATAAAACCAGCAAAATCAACTACTGGTCTGTCACCTATAAAAAGCAGCCCTGTTTTGACACTGGTTTGGAATTCATACAGTTTACACATTTCCAAGATCCTTTTTACACCCAAGCCCTAGTCAGAGATGCAAACACAAATATCCAAACATCAGCGGGAGGAGGACATTTTATCAAGTTATATCAAATTTCTACTTCAACAATTATTTTTTCTATAAAAGCTCTGAAGACTTTAATAGGAATAGTGCTTCAATGCACATCATCAGATTCAACCCCTGTCAAATGCAAAACATACTTACTGGGGGAAACAAAAGACGTTTTAATGAGTGTCATGGTTTTCAGAATGGTCTTTTCAATATTGTTTTAGGAAGTCAGCAAAAAACACCACAAAAATTAAAACTATTGGTCCTCCTTCTGACATAATTTTGAGGAAAATATTATTTTCCTGATGTAAAAATGGAATAAATTCTCACTCCCTGTATTTCTAGCACTATCTTTATTATATACTTTTGGTCACTTTTTTTTGCTCTTTAACAACTCTGTTCCCTTGTTTAAAAGATACAGTAATGTATGTCTTTCCCAAATCATTGCACTAAAGGAATACCTACAGTTAAAGGTTTCTCCTTGTCAAATGCCTTCGAAGGGCAGCAACAAACTGTATGTTATGGATGAAAAGTAGAATTGATGGAGATGCTATCGTTTTTACAGGACCTAGTTTATGTAAAGTTAACATGCCACATTTACTAAAGAAAATGGTTACATATTTCTAGTTTCTCAGTCTATACACCTGTGGGCCCAAAATAAATATGATCTAAATTCCATTGAGAGATTTCAGCTGAAAACTGAATCCTATATTACAGACACTAAATCTAACATCACAGACTTTAAAAGAGACTGAATTGAAAAAATATTTACCAAGTCTCGAAGGGTAAAGTGCATTGCAACTGCATCTACTTCAAGGGGCAGAAAGTAAGGAATGCTAAAGATGAGTAGTGTGGGTGACAGGGACTACCCAGTATGTTTGCAGCGTACACAAAACAAGAAAGCATTATCCCACCTGTAAAATGTAACAGGTTAAAAAAGTAGTCCTGGAAAATATGTCATCAGACTTGTTAATATAATTAAGGCTACAGACAGTTGAATTTCAGTATGTTCTCAATTCTGGGGACCAGAGCTAAGCAAACATTCTGAAACTTGCAACAATGTAAAAAACTCGCTCAGATCATTCTTGTTATCTGAGACTATTCAGAGTAAATGCATAGGACAGTGCACTGGAACTAAGGAGGGATATGGCTGGTTGTAGAAATTTCAGCAGGTCACTTACGATCTACCCAAAGCCTCTGCTTCCCTATTTAGTAGTTAAGAATATTATTACTTCCCCACCTCACAGGTGTGTTTTAAGGGTCCAGTTAATTAGAACAAACTATACAGATGAGGACCATATATTTCTAAGCAGCTAGCTAGATCAAACAGGTTTGCCTCAAAACACATGCTGAAGCATTAGTTCAGCTCACCAATTTAAGTGAGCTGTATGCTAAGAACAAGAATCACACCAATATTATTAACCCAGTAAGTATTTTGCAATACATGGTAATTTCTCTTCAGTACAGACCAGGAGGTCCATAAGGTGAGGCAATGACAAAGATGTGAGGGAGCAGATACAGAATCAAAGAATCAGTAGGTTTGGAAAAGATCTCTGAGATCACTGAAGCCAACCTATGACCGAACACCACCTTGTCAACCACACCACAGCACCAACTGCCATGTCCACGCTTTCCTTGAACGCTTCCAGGGACAGGGACCACCACCTCCCCGGGCAGCACATTCCAATGCCTAATCAGTCTTTCTGTGAAGAATTTCTTGCTAACATCTACCTGGCACAGCTTAAGCCTATGTCCTCTTGTCCTGCTGCTGGCTGACTGGGAGAAGAGACCAACCCCTACCTGGCTACAGCATTTTAAATGCCTAGCTCTAGTAGTCTTTACCTTCTTGAGTACCAACGTCTCCTCACAAGTCAGCAAGTCTCTAACAACAGTATGCAGAGGCTGACCATGAAATAATTATTAAGATTTAAAAAAAAAAAAAAAAAATCTCTTTTAAGTTCCTCACAATGGTCTAAATGACTCCTATCTTTTACTTCAGCAAATTATGTTCTTTGTCCATCTAGTATTTCAGTACCATACAGTCTGTAAAGAATAATGAAAGCCAGAGTGAAAAGGTGGTACCATTAGGTATGGCAAGAGACATATATTTCAGGTGCTACTACTGCTGCCACTACTAAATGAGAGAAGACCAAAGAAAAAAGTTGTAGGAACAGAAATACACACCAATTTAAAAGACAGAAAGTAATTGTAGTTTGGTTTTTATAAAACTTCAATTCAAATATTGCGTGGAGACCCTTAATGCTTTTTCAGATCTCCAAATGGCTTTTCTTGCATGTTTTTCCTCACAGTTCAAGGGTTATTTTATATCATACCAGTTCACACAAGTGTCAATTCCTTTGCAATCACAGGCTCAAGAGCAATCTCTTCTGCTGCTAGTACCAAGGTGCACCTGCAATACTGCCAGAATTCTACAATTATTCAGAGTATTAATAAACAAAACAGAAAAAAAAACTTCTAAGGGTGCCTCTGGCATATTGAAAAAACAACATTCTACCTGGATGTACCTGTAACACTGAGCAGCCATCATTGTAACCAAATTCACCAACTGCAAAAGGAAAGCAAGTATGTTCATAGATAATACTACCTTCGGATAATTTACTACGTATCCTTTTAAATTAAAAGTACACTACCACCTATGGATGCACATTTCTAGAACGTACAACTTTCTACGAAGAACTATCAAGTCCAGTACCCTGCCTCCTGTGTAACCTGTGTTTGATACTTTAGAGGAAGACAATAACTGCATAATAAACCTTTCCAGTTGTGCAATAATGCATGCTGCTGGAGAGCTGGAATATTTCTGTCAGGCATAAAAAAGTAGAACACTGGACGAAGACAACCATTTGACCTTCAAGAGTCTCGCTTTGTCAAATGCAGAGAGTGAGACAAATACATAGATGACCTTGAACAATTAAAGCTATGTACAAAATTTTGACTTTTAAAACAAGACATTATAGAGTAAGAAGGAAACACACAAATGCAAAGAAAAGAAGGCACACTGAACTAAGAAATGACAAGAGAGCCTTAATTCATACAGCCCACCTGTGAATTCCTTCACAAAAAAACCCCAAAACTCTAATGAGATTAAAATTTTGTCAGATTTCAGAGGGAATTTGATATGTCACTTGGAATTTTATTCCAAAGGAAGGAGCTTAAGGCTGGTTTTTGATGTGTTTATAGCTCTGATTAACAATCGTCAGTGCGACCTCTCAAGTATCACACAAGTTAAGAAAACTGTCAGTAATTAGAGGCCTTCTTGCCCACAGACAAAAAAGGTGTGGTGTTTATATTCCTTGAGATGAACCAATATATCTTGTGTATGTCAAACTGAATGAATTAATGCGTTACATACATTTCATTCTGGAGGAACCACTTCAATGAGGAATGAACGTCAGATACGTATACTGAAAGATTAGGTTTACCTGCTAATAATGCACATATCAAGAGGCTTTTAAAAGTGTTATAAATGCCATTAATGAGTATAGGCACCAGACCAGAATATTTATAAATTCAAAACTGGCATGTCACTCAGATTCTAATCAATTAAAGAGGCACTGTGAAAGGTGGTGATGCTGCTATGCAGTAATTATTTCTACTGTAGAATGAAATAGTGTTACCTAAAATGAATACTTGCTCTACATTAATTCCCTTTAGTAAGACAAGTACATGAAGTATGCAGAAGAAGTTCTATCAGTCTATAAAAGGCGTTAGTGTTAAGAAATGCAAAGTACTCGCATCTTCAATTTTATAAACTTCACAAAAGGTGCAAATGATTCAATGCTCCCCAGGCTCACATAGGCAGGTCAGTACTGTTATGTCTAGTTTTCCTAGAAGTACCATCATCTCGGGGCAGTGCTTTTTGCAAGCTTGACATAGCAGCAGTTCTTTCAATGTCTATCACAGCATACAGCTCTGTGCGCCTGGTTGGAGTTTGCGGAAGTGGAGTGGTGGGGGTTTTTGGAGTCTGAGGGTTGTCAGAATCACTACCACCTTCCAAGTCAACCTGTATATAGTTGAGCTGCCTGTGTTCTAAACTTGGACGCCTAATGTCAAAGTTAAAGACTGTTGGGGTACAGTCCCGACGTCGTGTAAATTCTACTTTATGAGCACTTGCTGGTACTGTTACATTCTCTGTATTGACATAGTTATGCATTAGATCTAGGTTATTGTGGTAGCCATTCAGAGACGGGGTCTTTGGTCCTAAACTGTCATCTTCATCTCTGCTCAGCTTGCGGGCTTCCCAAACAGGAGGCAAGGATGGCAAGTTCTCGTAGTTCAGCAGCGCAGTTCTCCTCTGAGCAGAGTTGTTAATGTTCTGGGTGTCTGAGGTACTGGTTGATGTCAAGCGACCTCTCCTGACCCCTGAGGCACTAGGGATTGATAACCTATTTATATTTTCATACACCAATTTATTACCAGATGGTGTCTCTCTACGTTCATCACTGTCGTACCCAGTGTCCCATTCACTGTTGTTTGTGCTGCTGCCACTAACTTGATCTCTCCCAAGTTGTTCCAGTTTTTCTCTTTCCATTAACTGCCTTTGAACAGGTGTTGGTCCTAAAACAAACTTCACTCCTTCAGGCTCCAGGAGAACCTGAGCATCTCTGTCATCAGTACACATCTGATCTTCTTTCACTTTAGTTGTTTCGGTGTTTGAAAGCTTTGATTCCAGTGGCACGTGCACACTTGATCGATTTTTTCTTTCTTCTTGTACTCCAGTAGTGTTTACATAAGTGTGCACCTAAAAGGGAAAGAAAAGAGAAGAAATTCAAATGCTATTGTGCCTTTTCCCACTCCTTCAAATGTATTAACTCTCCACTCTTCTAATCAAAATACCTGAAAAGAAAAACTTGTGATGGCAGGTGTTTAAGAGCAAAAGTCACCTCTCTTGCATTTTACTCAACTACAGTCAGTTTTAGGTTTTTTCCTGAAATTTTGTTATTAGTTATATTAATATTCCCCTAATGAAAAAAACAGCATTTATCTCTTACACTGGTAATTATTTCTATTTTATGTTTTATCTCAGTTGTGCTCTAGTTCTAGAGCTCTACTTTGTTGTCCCTTACCAGTGACCAACAATTACTTTGGCTAAGTTAATGTTCATAACTTCCAAACTGCAAGGAAATCTACTGTCCATAAAAGTAAAAAAAAAAAAAAAAAAGAAAACCACAGAGAGACCTAAGAAAACCCTCAGTCTCGTGCCTTCTGTACAAAGAGAGGTTGGGTCTACAGGAAGAACTATCTGTTCTTTCTTCAAGAGCCAACAGCCTCCTAAGAACAGGAACTCAAGTAGAAAAATGTACAATTCTATATGAAGCGTAGCACTTAGAATTAAAAAGAAACAGGAGTTGGCACTGTATGTCACTAAGAAAGGCAGAAATACACTCCTAGGTTATGTCCCTCCAATTTCCACAGTGGATCAATACAAAGCTGAATGGGAAAGACTGGATTCCTTCTCCAAATTTTAATTCCATGTCTGCATACCCAAATAGCAAAAGTAGTATTTTCAGCAGCAGTCATGTAGCTTGCCAGCCTCTCTGTCACGCTCTGCAAGCTGAAGTGTCATTTACTAGCTCACTTGACTCCTCCACTGATTTTTTAAACTCACTATTCAGTAACTCCAACGATAACACTGGAGCTCTTCTGTGAGGGCTCCTACCAAATCCTTTCCCACGAGATAATTCAGAGCACTGTGCTCTCACTACCTTCTCTGGTTTCCAACGCTGTTTCTTGTCACACATGAAAGTCTTCCTAAACCACATGACATTTTCAAACTTGACTATCAGTTTCATCAGTAACCTGAACGATGAAAGAGAACATACCCTGACAGTTTTCAGTCTATCCAGACTTGCAGTGTTTCCACTGAGAGGGATCTCAGCAGCCTGGAGAATTGATCTCATAGAAACCTTATGAAGTTCAGCAACAGCAAAGAGAAAATCCTCTGCTTGGTATGAAACAACACCAACAGTACAGGCTAGATACCAACTGATTGAAAACATCCTTGCAGCAAAAGTTCAGGGGTCCAGGTGGATGGTAAGTTGAATGTGAGTCAGCAGTCTGCTCTTGCAGCAATGAAAACCAAACAGGCACTGGTTTGTGTTAGCAATAGCACAGCCATTAAGGAAAGTAACTGTTACCAGTTACTTAAGTAAGTTAAGGAAAGTTACTGTTACCATCAATTCAGGTCACACCGGACTGAACCTGAGCTCCAGAGTATAAGACAGCACCATACTGAGGCAAGTCCAGTGGAGGGCCTTGACTAGAGAAGGGCTGAAGCACATGACATACAAGGAGAAGCTGAGGACACCATCTTAGCTCCATTTTAAGAGAAGGCAGGGAACCATCTAATAGCTGTTTTCAACTACGTAACAGAAAAAGCAAAGACAGAGCAAGACCCTTTTTGGAGATGTTCAGCAAAAGGCCAAGGGACAACCAACACCAGTTGTAACAGGCAAAAATTTGATAACATATTAGAGAGAAATGATTTCACAACAAAAGTGGTGAAACACAGGAACACATGGCTCAGATTCTGCGGAAACCCCTTGCCTGTAGTATTCAGAACATGACCAGGACAAGGTTCTGTGCAGCTGTCTCTAACTTAAAACTTTGATCTAGAGGTCCCTTAAAACATAAATTGTTCCATGACTTCTATTTGGCAAATAGAAGACTTAACATAAAGAAGCTTCTCCTGTATACAGGAATTCCTGTATAAAGAGACCAGGATCTCTCATTATAATGTACAATAATTCATGTTTAAGAATAGTTACTGAATAGTTACTGAAATTTTTGAAGAGTATAACACAAACACATACTTTCTGTATCTTTATTTTTATATAAAATATTAATTCCTCTGTAAGTCATTCTATAAAGTATCATTTTAAAGAGGCAAGGCAAACACTTTTCTGAGGTAGTTAAAATACTGTAGGAATAGATTACACCTGATACTGGAAAACACAAGCGGAAAGCCTACAGAACAATCATTAGAAAAACCTGAAGTAATGTAGAACCTAAGCTGTATGAAGGGAAAAAACACCCACTTGCTCCTCTGCTACAAGTAAAGGATGTGTTGATTCTTCACCGACAGAGGGGAGGCGTGCGCTGCCGACAGAAGGATGTCTGCTGGAAGGGTGTGATGAAGCATCTCCAAAAGATGGGTATCTGGGATAGCCATTGGGTAAACTTTGTGCATTGAACCCAGGAGCTGATTCAATTAGAAAACAAACATATTAAAATAGAGTATTTTACTGTATATGAATAAGATACTTTATATCTTAAGTTTAATTTTCAAAAGAGAAAGTGAAATATGTAAAACAATATTAAATATTCACAAAGCTCAATCTTGCTTAGAGGAAGGAAATGGAAAACAGAACAGTATCCCAGTATTTACTGGAACACATTTCTGAAGCAACCACTGAAACCTAGGTTTATTACACACCCAGTAAAGTCCCTCCAGCTTCTCTTTCCCCCATTAATGTCGCTCCCTGACAAACAGAGACTCCTTTACCTAAGCTTCCATTTCTCTGAAATCATCAATAACTGGAATTCCTAGTTTCAAATATCAAGCCATCTGCCTGGGATTTCAAAAATACCAGAAAATTTTAGGTAAATACTTCACTCACCCATTCATCTACTCAGAGCAAAAGAAAGATTCCAAACCAACTGCACATGTGATTTAAACAGTATTTTTCTCCCTAATAAAAAGTCTGAAACATTGCCCAACATTAACATTTCTCTGAAATGCTACAGGTAAAGCATGTTGATATATCATAAAGCAATTCAACAGGTGTATTCGTAAGTGTTCTTATGCAACAACTAAGTTCCCAAAACTTTTTTCTTGAAGATAATCCTCAGCAAGTACCTCAAGAGAATGCATTACTGGTAATAAGCCTCTTAGCTTTAAATTAGCCTTCCTTTTAATTACTTAAAGATTAAATTCAAATCAAATGCTATTTTCAGCTAAGTACCACATTACATTCAGGTACATCATCTGACAGTAGCACCATACTTACTGGTAGGTGTTCGAGGCGTTCTTGGTACTTCCAACTCAGTTTGATGATTATTCCTTTCTACGACTGGTTCTTCTACCACATTTATGCTATTATTCTGCATTATCTCTTGTAACATGTTAAATAGCTCTTCTGCCCGGGCACACTTAAAGGCAAAGATTCCTATAAACACACCAAAAAAAAAAAAAAATCAAAACCCTCCAACTCAGAAACATGCCTTGCAATATATATAACTTTCAAGAACTAGAACTGGAATCCACATAATGAATACCTGTTAAAAGAGCAAAAGTGTTATGAAATTTTTGTTGCACTAAAACACACAAAATTACTGTGACAACCTTTAAAGTGGTTATCTAATAGAAGGATAAGGTTCCCATGCACCAAAAGTTAAATTAGAACAGAAAACTGATTCAGTTAGGAGCAAAACTAAGTTTTGAGTGCTAAATGAGGGGAAAAAAACAAGGTTTTGTTTCTTTTTTTCTAAAGCTGAACAAAAGGATACCTGTTAAATAAATACATATATTAAAAAACATTAAATGAAACTACAGTGGTGCTACAAAGCTGTATTTCCTAAATCAGATTTCTATTAAACTACCATAAAAATAAGATACCTGCACAACAGAAAAGGATTTAAACACTGGATAAAAGTTTAGTTTCTTTAAGAAGACTAAAATGAAAAGCCAGTAAGACGAACTGTGTGAAACAGACAGTAACAAACTAATTGCTTTAGGCTAAAGGATAGACACAGAACACAAAGTTAGCAGCAATACCATGTATTTTGCGTGTGTATTGTGCCACTTTGCCTTTGAACAGCAGGGAGTGTCCCAACTTACCCTCACCAGCAAAGTCGAAGCTTTGGATTATTCTTCCATTGAAAGCATGAAGTTAAAGTTGACATGCTTGTTAAACGTGGGTGCAGGTGCTCATTTTTTAAAGTGAGTATTACAATCTTAAAACACTCTTTACTGAAAACTACCTACCTATATAGCCATTTCTGTAAGTGCAGTTATGTGAATATGCTGGCAATTACTATCATCACATATTTATTTAGGGATGCAGAGCTGTGACAGATCAGAACCACCAGAAATGCTTCACATGGCAGAAGATCACACAACCCCAGCTGGGAATACACCAAATGGGCTATGAGAAACAATGTTCAGCTATTACTATTAATAACTTATTTATTTATAACTAATTATTAGCTACAGCTGCTGCACTGAATAAGCTTCATGCTTGCAACACTGCACCTATAGAGCTTCTATTACTATATCTCCCTGACCCCTAATCCAGCCATGTACAATAGTCCATATTTAATACTTTTGTGTATTTCTGAACATTCACATTGGATGTTTAAATCTTAATGGACAAAACCCAGAATTTTTTTAAAATCTAGGTTCACAAACTTTAAAAAGCTCCCAGTATGTTTCTGAGAAATTCAGTTGCCTTTAAAATACATTCATATTAAATACACTGTGATCTGTCACACAACACGGTGACATACCAACTTCTCCAGATTTTATATCCTGAATTTTCTGTTAGATGTGCTCCCAAGACATGCCTGCAAGGTTTTGAATACCTAGCACAAACTCAATGTTTCACCATCATTGCTTCTCACAATTTATCAATAGAAATAACTTGATATTAAAGAAAAAACAGAAACAAGAATACTGACTAATGTAAGAAGTTGCTGAGCAGTATTCAGGGAATTCTCAAATGAAAAACTCCTTGGTCATACCATGAAGTGAAGATGAAGTTTTGCAACTGTGCCCACAAAACCCACTGTAGGTCTCAGGAACAATGTTCCATTGCAAAAGGGCAGCAGAGAACATTTGCTGCCAGATTTATTTTTTCTCAATATTCACAGTGTTTTAGTATTACATAAGGAAGGTAAGAAACAAAAGAGGGAGGAAAGGGTTGCTGCTTACACAGCCTGCTTAATCTCGTTTATTAAAAAAAAAAAATTAGAAGGAAAGCAGAGAAGTCAATTAGACTTGGTGTAAGATTTTGCAGATTTGCTAGTAGATTGTAGAGACACAACCTTCAAATTAGTCTTTTCAATTAAGTATTATTAGCATCTGTTTTCAATGTTCAGAAGCAGTAAATTAAACCTGAAAAACCCAATAAAGTTATTATCTTCAAAACAAAGTTTATTACTTTACGAATTACGAAAATTTAGCTTAGTATGGAGTACACTTCAGTGTTTGAAAGTATTTCCATTTTTCATTAGGAGATGAGCTGAGTGTACCTTTTAAACTCCCATCAAAAAAACTCGTCTTCCTTTACTTCTGCTTGGACAATGAATATTGACAAGGTTTATTTATGATCCAGTTCTTCCACCTTTATGACTTTTTAACAGTGAAATTAAAAAACAAAACCTGCAATTTCTCAATGTCTAAAATTATTGATAAGCACACTGGTAAATGCCAAAAATCCAGAACACTGGAACTTAAACTCACAACATATGAACGCCTAGGAATTCCAACCACGCAGCTATTTTACAGTAGGAAGATGCAAAATGAGGGTGAGAGCTCAGCAGAAACAGCTGTTCCCTTGGGGACTGCTGCAGGGAAGAAACACCTGAATGATCTCAGAGGGAGCCAACCTTGGCCAAGGCAGGCATGGTCGGGGTATTGGAAAGGTAACCATCTTTTTCCAATGCAAGCCACTCAAAAAATAACTGAGCACAGCTGAAGTATACACACCTCATACAAAAACATCAAAATTTGAGAATTACATCACTGATCTTAATGAAAGGGGTATTTGCTTTAGGAAGAGGATGAAACACAAGTGTGTTACTGAAGACAATAATAAGGCAGGGACATCCTGTTCGTATCAGTGCTCCAGGCTTTTAAAATCTTAAAAATAGAGAATTCTTTGAATTCTGAGGGAATTCTTCCACAGTTTCATATTCTACTGCCTCCTCCTCGAAGTTAAGTCAACCTCTGAGGCAGGAGTATTTCCCTGTCAAAACCACCTCCTAAGCTGACCAAAAGAATACTCACATAGAAACTTGAAGTCCTCCAGATCTACAAATGCCAAAAACTATGTGCAACTCAAATCCTCATTCTACCAGAAGAGCATTCCTCATAAGGTACTTTTTTTTCCAGAAACCACGTTCACATATAGAACTATAGCCTTTATAACTCTTGCCAAAGGACTGGCAAATATCTTCTAACATCAAATAAATTTCCAAAAAGCTTTATATACAACGTTTCCACATACCTTGTCCAGTTTGACACCTTCGACCACTTTCAAAAGAGAAAAGATTTGAGTCATAGCCATAGCGACGGAGACAGAGGTAGTGCCATTTTACAGAGTCCCTTTTACGGGTGTACAAAATTAGTTCTGTGTCTGTAAGTTCCATTATGCCAGAACCCAGTTCATTACCATCATCATCCACATTAATAACCTATAAAAAAGAAATTTAAAAACATTAGTTAATTACTCTTTTGAGAACAATACCACTTTTAATAATCTTAATGCCTGACTGGTAGACTCCATCTGTGCTATCATATTAGTTACAATCCTTGAAGTGAATGTTTAAAAAAAAACAGAAAAAAGAACTCAACAAAATAGTTCCTGTGCTACCCTAACCCAGAATTTAAAAAATTTAAACAATACCTATTTAAAAACAATACGAATGAGGCTGCCTGACATTGTAAAATCTGATGAGAAATTTAAAGTAGAAAAGATTTGTAAGTTAAATATTTTTTTTAACTGGCTTTATGTACATATTCTAGTATTCCCACATGGATAAGGCATACCTCAGATAATGGAATCTTTCAGAGCCCCATTTCTAAAAAAAAAAAAAATATTTGCTTTGTCATATAACCCCACTTACAGCTGGGAAAAGGAATGAGAAAGGCTAAGTGGCTCCAAGATAAAGCTTCCTTCACATATATGTATAGCCTTGCACTGTGCTGAATCACCGGAGAGTTTTAGCTATTTTGCTGCCTTTTTAAAGTCAACAAATAATTCAAATACCTTATAGTTATCTTGTGTGAAAAGATGTGTATAAAGCTACACTCTTGTTCTTTCTGCTTTTAGCCAGTTTTGAGGTCATCTGCATCCTTTATAGAATTTGGTCAATATATACTTCCCTCTATTTTACCTCACAATGCTGCTTTTAGTGGGATTCTTTCTTAATCAATAAAAAAGCTACCAAAAAAATTTCCCTACAGAATTGATGTTACTCTTAAAGATATATTTTTAACCTGAAATCTAGTAAAATTAAAATAATTAGGAATCATTTCACCTGCCTGTGAGGCTTATGCCCATTTTCCTCATTTTTACATGGTGAAAGATTACATTCTTTCATCTCTCCCTCCCCCAGCCCCCCTACTAAACAAACAACAGAGAAGTTCTACAAGGAGAAAAATAGGAACTAGTTACCCAAAGTAATGCATAAAGAGCAAGAAAACAGAAAAATATTTTATCCTTCAGCTTTCTTAACTGATTATATTAAACATTTCCAGAAATTCCCATGGCTTCAAAGCTCATTTCATTGTTGCCCGCAGGCAACACAGGAATCAATTTTCACTATGGAAGTATTACATTCCTTTGTCAACTCACAGATACAGTTTGGATCACAGAAGCAAATCTAACTGGTGTGACCTATGCAAAGGTATGTTGACTTACAGTCTCTGACTTCAGCTGCTTCATGCTTAGCATATTAAGCACACGAACGAGTGCTCACAAGCTTATAAATTCCAGAGATATATGAGATAAAAGGGCACATAGAAATAAAATTTCTCCACATAAAGGACAAAAGTTTTCAAAATGTATAATCAGCAGCGACCTTCAAGTAAAATCAGCAGTCCCAAAATTTTCTATTGATGACCCCACTTTCAGGTTCATAATCACACTTCCCCAAAAGCTATTTATTCCCTTATGTTAAGGACTCCTTTCCTAACTTAACCTTCTATAACCTTCCATAGGCAACAACACTTACTGGGGCTCTACCAGTGGAGATGCAATGGAGATGGATGAAAATCACACTGCTTCTTCTCCTTCATGAAGATCAAAACTGTCCTAAAAAGCCTAACCTATCTAGGGAATTCCTGTCACTGCTGATAAGAGAGGGTTTCTCAAAGGTACAACAGAAACCTGCAGTCACAGGCACCTGCAACCCCGCAGTGTTTCAACTCTTCAGAAATTTGCACTCTATTTTCATTACCTTTTTTTTAAACATAGACAATTTGCACTCTATTTTCATTACCTTTTTTTTAATCACAGACCTAGTCTGTAGGAAAACAACAAAATAGTTCACAGCATGTCACACCAGCTGCATACCTTAAACTTGTTTCGGTGGTTATCTGGGACAGTTTCTTTATCTGGACAGCTACAACAGCTACCCATGACTTCTTTAGAAGACCATCTGATCTCTAAAGGGGGGGGAAAAAAAAAAAATCAATGAAACGATCATTTAGTTGAAGTAAAAATGAAGCAACATCAACAAACAACCCAATGCAAATTACTCTGACATACAATTCTTCATGATGAATCTTCCAGTCACATGTAATAAAAAAATCAACGTAGATACTAAAATACGATAGTTAATTTAGATTTGACAGTAAGGAGTGGCAACACTGAGCTGTTACAGTCCTACCAATAACTCAACCTGAGGTTACTACCAAACAGACTCATTTGACTTGTCACCTTAATTCCCATGGTAGCAGCTTGGGGGAAAACAAAACCCAACCACACTTACTGCGTGAGATTTTCATTTCTTAAACCAGGCTTTTACACAAGGCTGCTATCTGGATTCCAGTTCCACCTAAATGAGCACTCCCTAGCTCAGAAGCACAGCACTAGAGACGCCCCTAGAAGCCCTGGGCTGTAGCAGGTTACCAGGCACAGGAAACACAAAGAGCCCATGTGGCAACCCTGGAAGGCTGCCCTGGCTTTGGCAGCTTCTGGGTGGAGGCGTTCCAGGCCTGCAGGGAGCCCTGTGCTGGCAGCCACGCAGTGAAGCTCTGTGCTTCCAATTTTGAAAACTTCCCATATAGCAGTGTATATCAAACTATGTAATCAAAGACAAGGGAAGGAAAAAACCCCACATTCAACACAAATATTTTAAAACTTGGGGTTTATTTCTATTAAGTTACATTTGGATTAAACTGTGTTACACATTCGCTTTAAAACAGTAAAATACTCAAGTAACACTGAACAGCATGGCTAAAGTAATGAAACCCAAAAAAACAGCTTGATATTTTTGGTATTTTAATTTGAAGATTTCTGTGTGTATGGCAAAACTTTCACAAAACAGTATGATAAAATGTTCACAGAATGAAGTCTCACAACTTGCTGTTTCACCCTCTACCACTATGAAAAAGGGGTTTAAGTCTCATATTTCCTATACAAGAAAGTCTGACAAAAGAAAACAACCCATTTACATCATCTTTATATTGGGCAGGAATTAAAATTTCCACTACACAAATGAAAAATGGGGCAAAATCCTGGAAGAGAGCTGTTAAGTCAACAAGAGATACCACATTAGAAATCAAGAGGAAAGAAGACAGAATGGGCTGATAAGTTTTCCTGACTAGAGAGAAAAAAAATCCAGTGTCATCTTAAGAAAATCATGACTTGGTTTCTAGACTGTAATTTTTATTAGCATGCAGCAGTAGTTTCCACATAGAACTTTAGTCTGCTAAGGGATGAGGTGCAAAGAATACATTGAAAAGCAGCTAACTCTTCCACTTTTTTTGATCAGAAAAGCCATCCAAAAGAGATACTCTTACTCTAGAGACTGTATAAATCAGCCACGAAGAACTCCCTGCAAAAGTAACAACACTACTCCAATTAATCCAGTCATAAAGAGGTAAAATACTAGACACCTAATCAAAATCATGGATTCTTTAATGTAATTTCTGGCCATAACATGAAAACATGCATTATATTAACAAAGATTTTCTCCCCAATTCAAAATGAAGCTGGGGGTTGCTTGTTTGCTTCTACAGTTGCAGAAAGAAGCTATGCTGCACACAACAACTTTTTTTTTTGCATTGTGAAGTTTTGAAATTTTTATAGTAGTAGTAGCAGCAGTAGTTGTACTAGTAGTAGTTCTTCTTCCTCTTCTATTTAGAAAGAGAGATACAGGTAATAACACCTGTTCCTGGTTTCCTGCCCTGGCACCCCACAGTGCCTCACTACAGTAATTTCCAGATATTGTGTCACTGTGCTATTTACTCTGAGAATGCTCTGCTGTGAAGAGCAACAGGTGACAATAGCCTCAATGCAGATTAACAGTGAACACTCTGGTCCATACAGCATCTTGCATAAGCCTCTAGCAGCCTTCAGGCACAAATGCATGCACTTAATAAAGCCCAGACTTAGACCTCCTCAAATGTTTTGTAGTGCAAACAGAACTACATAGCTGCATGCTGTTAGTATCAGACTTTTAATGCATTCAGCATGAAATAACTGACCAAGTCTGTTGAAGACTGGTGCCTGCTTCTCTAAAATAACTATAAAAAAATCCCAGAACTTAAAATGCAAAGCACTTTGGAGGAAAAAAAAATCCTTAAGAGCTGCAAGAAGAAGCCTGTAGTATATGAATATGTTTGAGGCACAGCCTCTGTATCTCAGGAACAACAAAGAAAAGGTATGTAATCAATAATCATACAAGCTTGTTATTTTGTCTCAAATATGTTCTAATATTAATATTTCAGAAAGCCAAGAACCGAAATGCTGCTTCAAAGGACAGATGTGAACCAAGGCTATGAGCAAGAAATTAAAACAGCTAGGGAACTGGCAGAATTAAAAATCACTCACCTAGATTTGGCCATTAATATTCCCACCCTCTGTTGCAGTATCAGGGCTTCTGTCATACTCCAAGTGTCACGCTGCCTTGTCACAGAACTAATCATTGGCCCTAGAACTAGAAAGGTAAATAAAAATGTCAATTTTTTTCTTGTTTTTAAGATGCCAGTTAGTAAACTAACAAAAATACAATGCTTTTGTTTACAATTATTTTGTGAGTATTATGTCAAGCAAGGTCTTCATGATGTTTTAGGTAAGACTGGTCTCTGAGTTGCCCTGGCATTTCAATGCCTTGGAAGCAAATAATCTGGCCTTCCTTTCTGCAGCGTAGCCTGTCACACTGGGGACTCCATTCATTCTCCAGTCACTGCATACCCAATTCAGTGTGGAAATGACAGATGTGAAGCTCCCGTTATCCTCAGTGCATACCAACCCAAACCAAACCAAACCACAGCAGACAAACAGAAGAACACGTACAACTTACTCTGTTTAACTCCCACTTGCTTATCCTACTGAACACACACAAATGCTGACTTGTATGGCTAACACATCACCCTTTCTCTGCTTCCCTTATGATTCTTGCTCCATGACATTAACCATAAATTGCTTGCTTTTACTTCCCCACCCCCCAGATAATTCTCACACTAGCTATCCACTCACATTTAACACTGAAAGCTAACGGCTGCTTCCATCACAGTAACAGCTGGCAGTCTCTGTTCTCTGTTTGTAAAATTGCCAAACAAGCACTTGATGTTTACTTTGATGCTGCTTATTAAACTCAATAGAAGGGCTAATTTCTCAGAATAATACCTTATTACTACGTCTACGCAAACTTAAGACCACTGCAGCTTTGTTTATAAATTTTTTGCTGCAATTCTTTGTATTCATCAGCTGTCCCCTGTCTTGCCCCTGGATTAAAATCATCTTGGCAAACCAAAGCACTCTGCATTTTTGCATAATACCACACGTAATGTAGTCCTAATTTCATCCCAGGTCCTAGGCATGATTATATCAGTTGCAGAACCCTCTTACTTGTAAAAGGATTATGAAAGAGATGACCAGAAATTCAACACTGGCAAATGCAAAAATGCTCCTATTTTCCAAATGCAACCACTAGGGAACAGCAGTTGACATTATTAAGTGGGGGCTCAAACACAAAAAATTTTTTGCACATGGTCTGTAGCTAAACTTTGTGATCTGCAATGTCTTGTGGGAATGAGTTCCAAAATTCCAAAGATTCAGAAAGTAACAGGACAAATGCAAGCTCCATGGAGAACTTTTAAACTCAAGGATGTCATATCTGGCTCAAAAAGTCTCCAGGGTGCAGATACTAAGAAGGGTCTTAAGGAATGATCATAAAATGTTCATTCTTACTATTCCCTTCCCTATGTATTTACTACTGGCTGTCTGAATTTACTATTTACAATCAGAAACAGGATACTGGACAAACTGATATTTCCAAGTGTGACCCAATAAAGCCATTCTAATTAACATATATGGATGACAACAACACAATCATAAATTTGTGAGCGCTCTGCCATTAGACATTAAATAAAGGAAATAATTAACAATTTAACCTGAAATTACACTTAACTTGAAACTAAACCCTAGATTTCACAATGGTACCGAAAGGTAAATTTATTGAACTGCTTGACAGACACATACTTTTGCACACAGTTGTGTACCTATACCTCTGCAAGCTCAAGCTTTCGTTATGGGATGGTCCTACCCAATCTAGCTGGTATTATTAAACTGTGATTTGGTCAGGTTAGTTTTATAATGGATTAAAGAAAACACACAAACTTGCCACACCTAGCTTCTTTTAAATGTAAAGCAATAACAAAATTCTCCAAACAGTTGCTTCCAATTACAAGTTGGTTATTTACTCAGTTTGGGACTTTCTTAAATTTTCCCAGATTGCAAAATATTTACCCAAACTTAAACACACAAGAAGAAGCAGACATTTGCCCAGTCACAATCCTAAATTATGTCTACAATGTCAAATTTAGTAGCTGTAATTTCCCCGTTCACAAAGCATCAGTGGTGGTCGGGTGCAGTCATGCCAGGAGGGGGAAAAGGGATAGAGAATATTTTCTGCTGCTCCCTAACATATTCATTACTGCTTTGCAAGGTAAAAATCCCAAGCAAGACAAACCAGGACCAGCACTCATCTAAACCTTGCTAATGGGAGTAAAAGGCAGGAACTGCCATAACTTCACTAGGATTTATCACTTGGCTTTGTGAAGTAAAAGGTGTCTCTTTCCCTCACAGACTAACCAGGGCCAACAAGTTATGCTAATCTCTCAGAAATTGAGGAACACAAGGCATCAGTGTAAACAAGAGCAGACACTTTAAAGAACAACACAATCAAAAGCCTGTAGATTTTCTAACTTTTGCAATTCTGCAGTCTCCCCAGGCTGGGAATGATCCAAACAAGGTGTGCATTCCCCTTGCGCAAGAAAGGCCACATGGACACACTGCTATCATACTCCTCATTTGCTCGTAGTCACCCCATTCAAGTCAGCTCATGGTTGCAAAGCCCATCTAAAAGCTGGTTTAAACTTAATTTTGCATGCTCTGGTTACAGAATCAAACATTAACTTTGGGAGATATTTTCTGTACACATAAATTCCTCTCACAAACCTCCTAAAAATCAGGGAGGGGAAAAAACCCCATAGCACACCTCAGAAGAGGCAGGGAGAAGCAAGGGTGCCTTGTCTGTTAACCCATCTTTTGCAGAGTCTTTTCAAACGAAAAAGTGGCCTTCCAAACCACCAGCTTGCCACAGTGCTAGGTCCTCTGTCATGTCTTTCCATTTAGTGTGCAAGAAACACAGTCCAAACGTTGGTTGTCTAAACTACATCTAAACTACACACTAGGAGTGAATACCACAAATAATGTGCTAGACAATTGAACACAATGAAGAAGGCAAAACTAACTTGGATAACTTCCTCCCAAAGTTCAAAATTCCTGGCCCTCAAGAATTTGGATGTTTACATTTCTAGAGGGATTCAAAGAAGTATCCCCAATTTAGTATTCCGATGACCATCAGTACACTGCCCAGTACATCCTGCAATCTCACATGTGAATTAGAAATACTTGAAGAAAACACAGCCAAATCCCTACAGATAGCTTATAACTGATTTTCTCATCTCCATTTTTGAGCACTCATTGATGTCAATGGTTTTTCTACAGCATGTGATAATTTCAACTGGAAAGTGCTACCTCAGAGATTAAATAGAAACTGAGAGTATAAATCTGAAAATTTCAGGTTATACATAGAAAATTTCTAAGTAACTCATTACACCCTCTGCTCATGAACCAGAGTAGTCACTACAACAAAGCAGCTTTCAGCTTTCCACACAAAACAAAGTTTGCATGAAAGTGTAAGACAGCAAACAGACAAATAAGAGAAACCAATTTACCATGTAAGAAAAAAGTTATTTAGTAAAACAATGACTGTTTTATTGGCATGCTATTCATTTCAGAATATAGGTGAAGGATACTGAATGGTACTGCAGTCAGTCCTTTGAATTTTGCTGGTAGCTGAAAACTGCCCATTTCACAACTGGCTAATGACAGATTAAATGGATAACCTCTGTACCTAATGTGATATATGCTGGGTCCTTAGAGGCGTGATGTAATCCATGTTGGCAAATTCTACATGATTTAAGAATCCTGATATCCTACTTGGACTTAAAATAACCCATACTTTGACCTTCTGTTTATTTTGGCTAGCATATCTTCACTGCCATGAAGCCAAGTTTTTCAACTGAGAAACAAAACGTTTCTGGTACACAGGACTCCCATATACCAGACCTCACATGCACGTAAGAGATGAAGCACCAAAATAAAGCTAGTAATTATTGAGTGTGGCCTTAAAATCCAAGAGCCTTATTTCCCCAATAGTCAAAAAAAGGACTTTTTTGCTTTATAATTACCAAAAGAAAAAAGAAATAAAATCTGTACATCAGCAAAGACTGACTTGAATGTTTGGAGACACAACAGACAAAAGAGGTGCCAAAGCTGGAATGTTCTCCCATGGAAACACAGGGGTTTAATGAGTATGAGTATTCAGAAGAACAGGGAGAAACCCACGAGAAGTACAGCAAAAGAAGCACAAAATGTCCTCCTTGCCTGCCCGCACCTGCCACCATCATTCAAATCTACTCATCTTCTTTCAGGTGTTCTGGAAGGCTCTTGCCTTGCATAGTCTGACAAACAACAGCGTAACAACAATTATTCACATCCAAGAAGCAAATGCATTTTGGGAAGAAGGCACTTTAATAGTAAAGCAAACTGAACTAAGGTCAGACATAGTCCTTGCCCTTCATCCACTTGGCAACAATTACTAAGAAAATTAATATTGAAGGTGCCTCAGTACCTTAGAAGGATGAAAAAAGCAGTACTAACAAACCATAACAGTTAAAAACTACAACGAAGGAGATCCAAGTAAAAACTAAACATGCTGAGAAATAGTTTGGTGCCGCTGGCTGCAATTAGGGAAAACAAAGTATGAAGGGTTGAGGTGAAGCTGCAGAATCTAGTTTATAACTTTGCTTATGCTAACAGGTGGAGTTCTCCCTTAATACTTTTATTAAATGAACATGTTGTCAGACTTATGATTAAAACATAGCAATAAAATGTACACCCCTTTTCTCTCTTTAGCCCTTTCCAAAGCAAAAAAACAAAAACAAAACAACGAAACTTACAGAACCCAAGCTAAACTGTAAAAGCTTTCTGGCTCCAGTGAAAACAAAATTATTGCAACCACATACCAGCTTGAGCAGACCAGCTTGCCATTTCAGTGCAGTGCCCTCAGAGCCCTCTTTGAACAAGTCTTGAGGAGGCTGATGCAGGATCACACCAGAACTTGCCCTCTCAGCAGCATTCCTTTGCCGGCACCTTCTGCTGCTGCCAACTGCCTGCTCCTCAAACTCACAGATTTTCTTTTCTTCTTATTCCTGCTTTTTAATGCCCAGATCACCTCACAACTTGACTTGTTTCGCTGTATATGTTTCCATATATTTGGATTAAAAACGAACAGCAACTTTTTATTTCATATTTATTAGTGCTATATAAAAATAGCCAACATCACTTAATAAAACTAAAATGAAATAAAATGAAACATAGGGAAAAGCAAACTTGGAGCCTTGTTTGTTTAAACTCAGAAGTAGACACTGATCTTGGAGTCATTATGCAAAAATCTGAAATGGTATGCTACTATTAAATTAATTCTCTACAATTCTCCTTGAAAGTGTTCAATTCAGCAAAATGCTCAAATTTAGGTGAGATAGTTAAACATTTGCAGGAACACAGTTCAACAGTAAATCCTTAAAAAAACATGCTCATTCTGACAGAAAAGCTCTTATATTCACCACAGTTACCACAGAAGTGAAGATTAAAGACCAGGTCAAGTAGCTGAGCTAAGATGAGCAGAGAGAGAGAACTGCAGCAGGCAGCAATGCTGTGCCAACACTAAATATGTCATGGCGTTCCAGACGGATTTATATAACACCAATCCTACACCTCTCCACTTTGCTCTAGCATGACATTCTAAGAACTCCACTCCCTTATTCTGAGGTGTGGTACCCCCATATTTTGGCATGTCCCAATGCAATACAAAGGGTAATCACATATTTCATTCAGGTACTAGGTTGGTACAACTGTTCTATTCAACAAGTGTACATAGACACATACAGCCTTAAACAGGGTTTCAAATCTTCACCTCAGCGTATTTTGAAAATTCTAGGTCTTTAATGAACATGAATCTTGAACAGGAGCAGAAAAGCTGTTTGCTTCACCATCCCCACTAATCCCTCTGAGGATGTGGGACATAACTGCTTGTTCTACTCTTTAATCACTCTCCAAGAAATGATCCTCTTACTCTAAACTTCCAGAGAAACAAGACTTATGTTTTACTTGGTATCATTTTTAAAACAACTTACACACATGCAAATATTTTTCAATTTCTTAGTAAAACAATTTCTCCAGATCCACACCACTTTATTGTTTTCTGTGAATGTCTGCCAGATTAACTGCATCCTTTTAAAAGAAATAGCAGAACATCAAACTCCAAACCATGACATTAGGTTAAACAAGCAAGCATTATAAATTATTTTATTCTTGGAAAATCTGAATCTCTTTTAAAACATCCTCAAAGGACTAACATATACTGAAAGCATCATTTTTACACAATAAAACAGCAGAAATGGGACTGAAGTTTTAAGACCTGTGCTACGGAAATGCTTTTTGGATACAGGATCAAGGAGTAAGGCAAGGTGATAGGAAAACATAGTGGAAGGCTACAATAATTAAGTAATGGGGCCGAGGAAGAAGAGAGAATTTAGCTTAATTCTTGAAAAGGAAGCCTGACTTGAAATTGTTTAAATAGTGAGTCAGTTCTCCAATATTTAACCACAAATGCCTCCTACAACTTGAGGCCTGCAGCTCTTGCCAAGTTTTCAAAGCCAATAAAATGCCAAATCTTGTCACTAAGTAAATGGCATCGAGCTCATATTTTGTAATATTTTAATCTTTGAAATACTGTTTCTTCAAACATTTCAGGAAGGGTTAAGTTCTGCTTTTATGTTTTTGACGTGTTTTACATACAATTTTCTAATACATTAATAGAAACAACTCTGGAAAGCCCATGAGGTCTTCCTTACTGAAACGTTAAGCAGATTCAGTAAAAAAATTATCAAAACTGAGCCCATGCCACTGTGTATTAATAAAATAAATAAATGAACACAGCATGATATAATCTCAGTATGTACTCTCAATATGTGCCCTTCTTCACCTATCCATTGGTTCCACTATCAGCAAGTTCTCAGCACTTGGATACAAGAAATCTGGCCTTACCTGAACATCAAGCTTTTATATATGGTTTTTATTTCTTAGAAAACTGACAACCAAATCCTCCCAAGATCTCATTAAAGCTATTTAAAAAATAGCTTGCCTTCTTTATTTACCAGTTTTCCATTCTCCACACAGAACTCTTCCCATCACTTTTGAAAGGCTCCCAATTTTCTTAGTTCTGTTTACATACCTCCTCGTGTGCTTCTCGTACATTTTTTTCTTCCCATTTTAAGGGGACACTCTAATAATCATTTAAGCTTAGCTCCCTGTGGCCCCAAATCATTACATAAAAGGGAAATACTAACAGCAGCTAGTTACACCTCTAAATCAAAAATACAGATTGGTCACTGAAGTAAAATCCACAGTCTTAGGGTATCTTTTGTCACCACTGAACTGCATCTGCCAAAAAGCAGGTTTAAATTAAATTTATTTTCTTTGTATTCACAGTGAAGAAGAGCATAAAAACATTTCGCTAATGTGGCTGATTTTCTAAATCATGGTAACTTGATTGCCTAGATGTCTGTCTGTGCTCTGGGCTACACCAACTCATTCAAATTCTGATTGTTAGGATGTGCACAGCAGATTTAAGTAAAATCCAGTTATAATCACAATTGTACATCCAAGCAATTATTTTCTTCTTTTCATTGTTGAATCTCTTGCAGACAATTTTATGTAAATAAACAACTACATTTTATGTACTTCTTTGTTAGTGATTTAACACCCTCCCCATTAGTATAGTTGATCCATGCCCTAAAAATTATTTTCCTATTTGAGATGGAAGCTACTAAAAACTAGTTTGATCTACCTGTACAATGGAGAGCAAAGTTTCCTTAAGCAAAACAACCTTTAGTTATAGTCCCCTAGAATTAACACCCCTAAAAGGTCCACTTCCTTATATTATACTTCCATGTTTTTAGAAAGCTCCATTTAGGGTCTTATAAAATGTGTCCTTCTTGATCACTGCTGAAACACTACAGAAACGTCTGTATTAGCCTAGTTCTCTCAATACAGAGCCTTACAAAGCTTTATTCTGTTGTGGATGATTTACATCACATTTGACAACTGTTAAGATCAGGCACCATTTTGTTCTAACAAAGAATAAACGTACCTTTTTATAGAATCCATATTGTCTGCTTTGTATAACTGTCCTTTTAGTATTTTAAAGAGACAGCTCTCCAAAAGTTATTGGGAGAATATGTATCAACAGAAATGTGGATGTCAGTGTGTGCATGTCACTATCTACACACCGGAACAAGCAGCAGGACAAAGCTTAGCTTGCCCTGGTAAGGAAGAGCACCATTCCCACAGGAGTGCTCCCAGCAGCAAGGCCTGATCAGAACAACCAGTGGAAGAGCCTGCAGCCTAACACAAGTTTGCATCTTACTGTGTATATTTTTCCTTTTCCTGTTACCACATCCCCAAAACAGACTACTAACACATATTTAAAACATATGAAATAAATAAAACAGAAAATTAACAGATGCCCCTCTTATGACTCATGGAAGCTGAAGATTGAGAAGAGCATATCACTATATCTCATGATGATTAAAACATCATGATAACACAAAAATCGTTTTGACATTACCAGTCAATAAGGATGCCAGAGATGTCATTAAGATTTTACAGCTTTTTTCTTAACCTGTGTCACTCAAAAGGGATCCAGGCTAAACCACCTGGGCACAAGTCTGGCTGCATGGTAAGCAAGTGGACAGAAGAGTGAAAGCAAATCAAATCTGTCAGAGAATGCATCTCAGGTAACCTGAAGATCAGAGAAACAAACATCATCTTGCCTTACCATAGGATCTTGCACTGAATTTTGTTATGCCATTCTTCCTAAAAAGATAAAAATAAATCTCTGATTCTTATGGAAAAATAACTGTCATAGAACCACTGGTTTCATTACAAAGTTAGCCTGAGTAACCATTTGCTCTCTTTTACTTTTCAACATAATAAATTGTATTATAGGAATGAACATATAGCTTGCAAATATTCAATTTTCAATTCCTCAATACCATCAGTTGTGAGCCTAATTATCTGCTACTATTAAATAATTTTTTTTTCCCTGGGTCACCTTTCAGAATTTCTATTACCAACTCTATTTCCTGGAAGAGTATGATCTGGGATGACAGCATTTGAGACGGTGGGGAAAGAGGAAAAAAAAAAAATCTGATCTTCTTTTTTTTTGTAAAATTTAACTCTTCCCAAGACATTAATGCAGTTTAATCTTCAGACACGTTACTGTCCCATATGTTTAGACTGAAAGACTGTTTGTCTGGTGAAGGTGCCCATTTTGAAGAAAGGGTGTTTACAACAAAATGAAGCTTTCCTCACCAGAGAAAATAAATATATATATTCATTAGAAGTGTGTGTGTGTGTGCATGTGTGTATATATATGTATACACTTCTGTTTCAACAAGTCCTTCTATAAGATTCCTTCTATTAACAAGTCTGAATAGGTATCATTTAGAAAATAATTTCTGCGGGAGGTTTTTAGGATTAAACTGTCGACTTTGTGTGTCACACGACATTTAGAAGCACTGGTACATTCGACTACACAGAAAAATCATATTCACTTTCGTGTACTGAAATTATCTATTGTCATAAGTGGCAGATATTTAAGGACAACAAGCAACCTTTTTGGATTTTCATTTTCATAACACATGCATGTTTTCTAATCAACAACTATGATGCCAGAATGTGTGCACTACATGCTCTCACAAAGCAGTCATATCCAAGATTTAGATTCCTAAGTACCTATGAAGACTGAATAAGCAAGAGTGACACAACCCATTTTTTTAAAAAAAAAAGGCCTAAAAAGCCTCCTAAATGAAAGGCCTAAAGAAGTGCCCTTAACTTTCCCAGTGCAAGCACAGTAGCCTTTTAAGTTTCAGCCTCAGACAAACCTCACACACCTTCTCTTCTCCTCGGCCACGGGGAATTCCAAGCACTGCAGAGTGTCAAGTATCACCTGAAACACTGTAGCCCTCAAAGCCTCCATACAGATGCTTTGTTTCTCTACAACTGCATTCCGTGGTAATCTCTACATATGAGTTCATGCTGGCTATATGTTCCTGTATTATTTTGCAACTCAAACTTTTGTGCTGCAAATTTCTGTAACTTCTAGATAATAAAAAAGAGGTTGATGTAGTTTAAAATACCACACTAAAACTCCAACTTTTGCACTTGGTAAACAAACTGATTTGATTTATAGCTAGCATGAACAAGCTTGCCCTTGCCCATCCATTTTGTTAGCATCTGGTGGCTTTATTGAATGCCCATTTTCTCTCATAAAGAATTAATTCTAGAAACTGCTGAAGATGCCAAAACTTTAATACCATTACTAACCATGACTACATCAAAGCAGCACTCACAGCACTCTGAAAATGCTATCAGTTACACAACAGGGTCTTGTCTTTACTTGGAACTGAAGTCTCCAAAATCTACCCTCCGCAGCTACACAGTTCGTGCTTTTTTCCTGATGAACTTCCATAGTGGAAAACATATACATTTGAAGCCAGGGTGCCAGCATGTGTGGAGTACACTACATTAATTCTTCATATTTATATGATACTCTATTTCACAAATCACTACTCAAACCGATCACATTCTCATTACTGTATGCCAGCTCTGCTATTCAATGGATAGTGAAGTAGAACCACTTGGCAGAGCACATTAGCTTATAAGGTCCAAACAGTAGCTCTGCTGTTAATTTTTTATTATTAAACTTCAAAAAGGCCTTGCAAACAAGAAACCAGAACAAACAGAATACTGATGCTCTGAAAACCCTGCAGACCTCCATGTGAGTTGTCGATTCTGAGGTAGTATTGGCTAAAGCAGACGAGCTGTATCCTTTATGAAGAGTCCCTATCCATATGTTAGCCACCATCCCCTAAACCAGCAATCCTCAAACTGAAGCTCGCAATGCCAAGGTTCATTTCATCTTCCCATCCCTCCTATTCTTCCCTGCAGTTCAAGCATCTCAAGGCAGTGGAGAACTGCAAGGGGATAAACTGACTTACGTTCCTCCTCCAGCTAATACATCTCTACCTAAATGTATGCAAAATACTATTTATTGCTACTGAGAAATAAAATCCCATACCCACCTGAATTCCAACTGTCTCAGGTTTTCCTCTCTAGAAATATTTTTTCAGTTACCCATCACTTCCAAACATCAGCAGGTCACTCATAATTCGTATTTGCTCTGGGTTAAAAATAATCATTGTTTTCCTTGCTCAGCTATTTTTTAACCTGGACCAGCTTCCTGATCAGGTTCACCACATGAACACTCAAACACAAGTCAGGGGCTGGCACTGTTTATACCAACAGCACCACAAAGAAAAATGCTCTTTGAAATCATGCCTACAGATACATCTTTGTAGTTACTTATTCCATGTTCCAATTAAGTAATCAGTCACATCTTACTGTCAATGAAAAGTCACAAAACCTGAAAGAAAGGACAGAATAAAGAAGAATAAAGATTTAGGCAGGTTTCTTTTAACAGAATAATTAAAAGAAACGTATGGTTCTGACCAATCCACGGGACTTGGAGCTTAATTTTAAGGCAGTTACAGGAAGCAAAATGGATACCAGTCCAACACAACAATTATCTAGAAGAGGATAGATTAGTTTAGATAGTTCGATCAGTCGATTTGCTGCTTCAGAGTATTAGAAGTCTGCCCAAAAAGGACACAAAACCCAGTCATTCGCAGATGCTGAAAGTATAGCCCTTTGTGGGTAAAAACTCTGCAGTCTCTAGCAAACCAGCACCACTTGTTTAAAAACATGAAATGTAATATGACTTGGCACAAATCCCATTTAAATAACAAGCCCATAAAGCTTGCTGGCACTTACTTAGAAAAAAGAGTGGAAGGAAAACAAAATCTATTCTAATTCGTTCAGTTCTAAGAACTGGATTTGTATTTTAAATGCAGTATTTATACATGACTCAACATCTTAAACTAGATTTCAAGTACAGAGGAATGCAAGTTAAAAACCAAATCCAACAGATAACTGACTTACTAAGCCCTGTCTAGGTGCAAACTCAAAAAAGTAACATATATAAAGTACTGATTTCCCTTGTATTTCTCTACTCCAGCTTATTAGCATTTCTGCAGTGAACTATATATTTTATCAGGGTTTTTTTAAATAAGGGAAATTGCTTCTTATCACTGTTAATATTCAAACTCCTGTGAAGTAGTTACAGGATCTTCTCATTCCCTATAGCACATTTCAACTGCTCAGGGAAGTCCAAGGAATGATACACAAAAAGTTTAAACCCGCTACTCTGAACTACCACTGTCCACAGAGAGGGCTGGCTTTTAGTAGTTACCATAACAAAATATAGTAATTTAAAAGTAATTTCTGTGGAACACCCTGCCACCTGAGACTCATGTATTTTATTGTGTGAAGAAATGCAGTCATTTTTGAGGTGCTCTCTTGTGTATAAGAGACATGGGATATTACCAGATTCCTGAGCTGTTTTATTTTAAACAAGTTCTAGGACTAGAAGCTACAGTTAATAAATATTTACACACAAAAATTATTAGCTACATGGGAAAAAAAAAGTTTACACTTCAAGATGAGATAACTTGATAGAATGTTTGAAAATAAAAAAAACTTTTAAACCCATTAATTATAAAAACTACCAAATAATGAAACATAGAATAAATACATGGTAATTAATGTCTGCAATAAGACGACAAGAAAACTGGTGGAGCTTTGATGTCTTGAAGAGCTCCAAGATCAAGGTTAAAAAACTTTCTGGAATACATAATTAGGTGGAAAATTAACAGCTTGCAATAAATGGGTGAGATGCAGTGTCTTATCAGAACACAAAGGAGCCAAGATAGGTTCAAGCATGCTAGTCTTAAGCAACTTATAATAAAGAATAAACACTGGCATTGAAAAAATCCAACCAACCAAAAAAAAAAAAATCCCTTTCTCCAATATTCAGTGACTTTCAAAAGCAGCTTCAGAATAAAAACTACATTTGAACTTCGTGCTGAAATATATTCCTAGCAAGAACCAAATTCTACCATTCTACCATGTGACATACTAGACTGACATAAATTACGGAAGTGATTACTGAGGATCTTAAAAAATGGAACCATGGAAATAAAACCAATGAACATCAATACTTTGAAAGTATGTGGATGTTTGGATGGGAAAATAACAATGTTTGCTATGTAGCAAAGCTACAAAGTCTGAAGTGTAAACTTTTAGGTTTCATTAATATAACTGGTACTTTTGATCTTCTCTAATGACTTTTTTGGTATCTTTTCTAATGACTTTCACCTATTTACTAAAGGAGAAAATATCACTGGACTCCCTAAGAGGAGATTTTCCAGCAGGAAACAGTTCAGGTAAAAATTTTATATGACAACTGACCCATAAAACATGATTACTGAACATAGTGTTTGTTCCTTTTCTGTCTACCTCAGTTACTTTTTTTTGTTTTTTCTATAGCATTTCATCTCCACATACACCTCTGCTGGCAAACACCCCGAAAATAACAACTGACCCTTTTGTACCAACTTAGAGGTGTTTAGTAAATCAGTAGGGTGGTCAGTAATAATCACCACACTGCCAGTTATTCCGTCTAGTGGAGACAGCGTCAGATGGAGCCAGGTGGCAGGACCAGAGGCAACTAAGGCCAGACCTTTTGTTTCCAGGACACTGGAAAGAATCTCTGTACAGCTCACTGACGGTCTTACCTACGTTGTTGAGAGGTTTTCTTTCTGTTATAGTCCTCATCTCAATTCCTTGCACCCTCTCCTCTCATGACACCTCATCTAAGTTATCTGCCTCTTTCTCCATTTTCTTTGTTCAGCTCATTCCTAGCTCATATCTGGGAATTTGCTACCACCACTACTGTCAATCTACAATCACTTATATAATGCAGTTTTCTTGTTCTGCATGCCTATTTTACCCATTTAGACTGTACTCTAAAAAACAGTTGGTAATAGTTGACCTAATATTTATACTGCAGCTATCACAGCAGATGTGATTGCAGCTGGTCATTACACACAGTGTAATAGACAAAAAACTCTTAAGTCCACCCACAGTTCCTTGACAGGAACACTTCTACCAGTGTAAACTGGCATCCCCATTCCATGGCACAGTTTTTGTCTGTTCCCATGCAATGAAAATATTCTCCATCCAAGAACTGACAACAAGCAGATTGATTTCAATTATGTTAAAACACTGTTATGCTTATAATACAGTTTAAGCGCCTTGTACTTCATCCTTAATCTGCGTACAAGTTTTGAGGGGATTTCATGTGCAATTCTACACTTACAGAAGTATTACCTGATGTTGTACTGCTTATAACCCTTCTAACCCTAAACTGTAAAGGCACCAAACACACATTTGATGGGTACAGGCTTTTAAAAGGGAAAGTGTACAGTTTGTCAGTAAACTTGGCTTAAACAAAGCTTCCTAAGAAACTACAACTACACCTTATTTACAGTCAGCACAGTGCTGACAAATCCACTTTTTTATTTTTATGTTTAGAAACTTCCTCTGCAATAGTTCACGAAACAAGGGAAGAAAACATAATGGTGGATGACCTCGAAATAAAGAGAGACTCTCAAGACATGCGGTGGCAATTAGTTTATTTTTCGTACAGAAACTGTGTTCTTAGAGATAATACAACTAGCATGTCCAAAGGTCTATACTTAGGAGACTCAATCATGTCCTAAATATTAAACATTTTAAATATTACATATTAGTAAGTACTTAAAATATTTTCTGTAACTGTTTTTAGAGTTTTGCTCATATATACTAAGGCAAAAGAGGCACTCTGTCACAAAATCTCACCCTTCCTTACAATCTGAAGGCTTAATAAAACAAAGTCTACATGGCAAAGAGAAAAAGTGAGTGAGCAGAACACGTACTCATCAAACATTTCAAAAATCTTACTGCACGGCAAATGAAGTTGATCACTAATCAGTATGGATTACACTGTAAATAACTAGTGAGAACTTTAATGAATGAATAGTCTTTAGGATGACTTATTTCTACCAAATGCATAAAAATTATCTCATCAATCTGCCCAAGTGGTCCAACAAACTTGCAATTTTGGATATAGGCATGTTTTGGAAACACACCAGCAAGCATACTTGACTGGTTCAAAAAACGTTGGTCATTACTTATATTGAAATATCCATTAATTACCTACTCCCAAAATACACAGAGTTATTCCAGGTAACAGCCTCTAAGGCAAAAAGTTCAATCTTTACCCAAACTACACAATAAACTAGCAGAAAGACGTGATCGTTTGTACTCATCGGCATGGTGATACAGATGAAGAGTCCCTGAGCATGTAGTTTCTCTTTTCCAAAGCTTTACTACACACCAGAACCTCCTGTTACCCACTGTCACTGATTTCAAGCACGGCAGACTGTACATGTGGTCTTACCATACATAAATCCAGTATTTGCTCTCCTAACTCTGCAAAAGCTTGTTGGTCTTCACTTCATAAAAAGGAAGACTCTTTGAGCTTTCTATAAACTCCCAAGGCACCAACTGCCTGCCTGTGTCTCCATCTCACCACTGCTATTGCTGCCTGTGCTAGCTGGACAAATCCTCCCACCTGTAAAAATCAAGATGGATCCCCAAAAAGTTGCACCAGATCTGTGAGAACTAAGAGAAAAACTATCATTTCATACTGAGTTAAGAGACAGTCCCGTCAAATCACCACCTAAAAACAACCAGACAAATTAACAATAGCACAGCCATGTATACCACACTCTGCATTTCCCCATAAAAATTTACATATATACACAATATAAACCATTAAGAGATGTCATTAAAATTTAAATGTATTTTCCACGTCATCCCTTAAATTTATTCCTTAAAGTTATTCCCAAGTCATTCCTTAAAAGCCACATCTTCAACTACGAGCAATTGATTCTTCCAAATTCAAAATACTTAAGTGGTCTTGCTTATTTAGTCTATACAGAAAAAAAACAGGAGTACTAATAGCAAATCCAGATGTTGTTAATAACATCTAATTAACACCACAAGGTTCCTACTGATTCACTGCAACCCCAGAAACCTGGGGTTTCTAGTGTTTTCATGAAACCAGGATAGATAGGATGTTTCTGGGAAGAACAGACAAAATAAGTGAACAGCTGTATCTAATAATACTCCTCACATTCAGAAAAGCTACAAGTTAACATTAAAAATTTAACTTTCTTGTAGTAATCTTTCAATCATTCTGCATTTAAAAGTGAGGAGAAATCCCAAATAATTCTGCATTTCAATATATTCTGCACATTCAAGGACAACACAAATCTAGGCAGAATGTACCCAAAAGTTCAATTATTTTGCAGGTAGCAATAAGTATTTAACCTGAAAAGGAAATACAAAGATTAAAAGAAGATGTGTGCCTTTTCTGCTCTGAAAAGCTCATGTTAGTAAGGGCCATGTTCTTTGTCAAAGATTTGAACATTACAGCCAGACAGCTTTCAAACAGTTGAAACTGTGAAAGCTCTTTTGACCTTATACTCAAGATTAAAGCTAAACTTTTAAAAGTTTTGAGTTTCTTTTAAATATTCTCTTTTATAATTTAAAAAAACCCAAACAAACACATGAGATTAAATGTGTCCCAGAAGCCATATTTAAGCACATGTGATACAGGAATTAATGGGAAGTAGGAAGAAGGACATAAAAAAAATCCATAAACAGAAGAAATTCAGTTGTATCCCACTCAATATAATTTCCATTATAAGAAGTACTTTAACCACAGCGTTTGACTTTAGTTACATATAGAGAGTAACTTAAGATGACTGTGCAACTTTAAAACAAAAACAAAAAAAAAAAAAAGGCCAAAACAGTGAATATTGGTAATCAAACAGTTGTGTAACACTCACTAAAGATTAAGTTGGGCTGCTCCATAAATTTGTACACTGCCAACCTCTGCTTGCTTGCCTGAAAAAAAATCAACTAATTTTTTACCACTGTTGTGAAATCACAGGGAAGTCCAAATGACTCAATACTAATATTTACATACCTATGTCCTACTCCACTTGTTCTTCTTTATATGTTGACATCAAAGCCCAAAAATGCCAAAAATAATTATTTTTAAAATTTGTAATTTTCTCTACTGCAATTAGTCTACTAGAACTGACATAATAAGAGGTAAGAGGTAATAAAAAAATCATCTATTTTAAAACCAAGTCTATGTTTCTGAGGTAATACAAAGTCAGTTCATAACAAGGATGTATCATTTCCTCACATGTGTAGAAAACAGTTGTATGTTTATCAAGTAGTGTGAAGCTTTACTTTTGTAAATTTGTGAGGTGCGATATTTTAAATTAACTGTTTGTTTTGGTTTTTTTTCTCAGAATGCTATTTTGTGTTCCCCTCAGCTGATCTAAGGTGACAGCATGAAAGACATGATCTTTCCTGCTCTGGCCATATTCTAATTAGCCAGACAAGCTTCCATCCCAGTGACTGCACTGGTCTTGCAGATCAAATGACCACACTGTGACCAGTGCCAACAAAAGGAAGGCTGGACCATGATGCCTAAGGAGAAATCAGACCCTTTTTTTTTTCCACAGCAGGTCACATTTCAACCATCTTAAAGTTGTCATGAAAATAAAGCTTCATTATAATCTAAGACAATACTACCAGAATTTGCTAAAATAAATTTACCAGTGTATCACTTCTCCAGAACCCTACAGAAAATCTCAGGGAAAAGAAAGCCATCTGTAGCCTCTGAAACTGCCTTCCTTTAACATACGTAATGCAAAGCTAAGTTCATATAAAGGTGAAGTTATGTGCAAAGTATAAATATATTTAAAAGCTGGGAAGCTTTATACAGAAAAAGTACAGTATTTCAGTTGCAACATCAAAAATGGTATTGATAAGACTTCCTAAATCTAGACTTATACATGCAGATTCTTGGTATTTTACAACTTCTAACAGTGTTATTTCTAACTTCCATTTACACTGCAGTGTAAGTGTCAAAGTTCTGCACAAATACAGCTTCAAAAATTCCTAAATATTTAAGAACAGGATTAGTGACGATTTAGCCAGTACAGATTTTGTTTGCTTACAGAAGTGCACTTAATTTTGCATTTTGTTTAAAATAAGAACACAAAACCTCATTTAAGTGTACAAGTTAAGATTATGCCCCTGACAGTTAAGCCATTTCAGCTGACTGATGGAAATCATTCCCATAACTTCTCAAGAAGTCAACTATAGATATCAAGTTTTAAGTTATACTTTACATAAACACTCAGCATGAAATCTTTGGAAGTCTGTCATTTGCTAAACCTGATCACTAAAGTATTCACCAAGCATAGCTACAAACTGAAAGAATTTTGTCCTTCCATCCGCAAAAGATAAATAGGAGAAAAAATAATTCAGAGCAAGAACATAAATTTTAAGCCTTCACATTTCACATCTGTTTTCTAATGACAGTGCAAGATAAATTATTTGCTTTCTCCTTACACTTACTACTGTCCTAGTTTACTGAATACCAGTTTAAAAACTTACTACACTACTCAGCTTTCAACTTGCAAGTTAAAAGGATATCTTTGAAATGATAACTACGTATTGTCTGAAAATATTTTGGCCCTGGCAGAGAATCTGCAAAGAATAGCCCAAGCTTTAACTTAATTATCCTTTTACAAGAACTGTGGTTTGAGAAAATACAACAACTTCATAAACATAATAATCACTAAGAGTAATTGCCTTTGGCAGTTATGTCCCAAAGCAAGTTTGGATATCCAAGATAAACCATGATTCCCATTCTTTCTCTCTGTACTTTTCAGTTAATATAAAAATTCAAAAGCAAATGAAAATGGTGTGTCTAACACTGTACTAGCAAACAAAACAAAAGATTCTGTCAGAACAACATATTATCATCAATAATGAAACCAGTCAACAAGAGTACATTACAGAAACTGCAACCCAACAATAAAATCTGCAAAAGCTACATTATTTTCTAGAACAGAAATAGAAAAGAACTGATGGAAGTTCAGATGCAGTTACAAAAGCAATGTGAAATAATCACTTTGCTACTCACAGTGTACTTTAATCCCAGATACACTATCCACTTACTGCAACCCCTTTGTATATACTGGAAGACACCCAAAAGCACAGAAGCCTCTTATGCCTGCCTAAAAATATTGCAGGTATTTTGAAAACAATTTAGAACTAAGAAACATGATAATTAGCTACTGCTAAGATAGTAAAACATCGTAATTCAAATTCTATATGTAATAGGCAGGATTTGGATAAATTAAAGCAAGCACACAAAATTCCCAAAAATCAAGCTTCTTCCTAACTGATTTCATGTCCCCTTTCTTTATCAGTTCCCATATCAATTCCCTGTGCTGATTCACTGCCTTACCTTATCTTGCCCAGCTCCTACAACATCTGTTTTAACCCACCAACCTTTAGGCTGCTCACCTATGAGAAACACTGCAAGTTTTCACAAGTCCAGTTCTACATTTGAATTGGATGTGTTCTCTCTAATAGCTAATCATTAAAAGAAGCTAATTATTACTGTGTTTGTAAACATATGTGCTTTGATACTACTGTACAACTCCAAGTAAATTACTTGACTCTGAACATTTTCAATATTAGTAAACTAACATCCCTACACTCCTTGATAAATTCTAACCCATTTATGTCAATTATCTGAATATGCAGCTCGATATCTGTACATTACCCCCTAACTACAGCAGGAGAAAACTGTTTGGTTTAGTTGGAAGTCAATACTGTTTAACAAGGAGGACTTTTACATTATTTCAATCATACTATATACACCTGTAATGTCTCAAGTGAGAGAGAAGCAAGATGTAGTGCAGAAGAAAAAAGAAGCAGTTAGAAAACTTTTACATAATACACGACAGAACCCCAAGATTATATTCATACCTTGCTTCTGCTGTGCCTGCCAGTAAAAGCCTGTAGTATGATGCAAGAAGAGGGCTGCTGTCAAATTCTGAAACCTGCCTAGTGCTGCAGGCTGATAACAAATTCTCCTACTGCAGCAGTGACTTTTGCAGGCAGCCCTATTACACCCTCAAACAAGACCATGAGCATGTTAACTCTGCCCTTTATAACAGCTCCACACAGCAGCAGCATGAATCAATTAACCCCAGTGGTGTAATTTTTCTATTATTCAACCTAAATTGCATTAATTCTTGACTGCTGAGACAATACATTTTGTCTGTTATATTCACTGAACTACAACCAAACTGGATAGAACAAATTTGTATGGTTATGTTAATTTCAGCCATTTTTGTAACTTACTATGTATTGAAGCGAGAGCATATCTAGGCTGCCTTGATGCTCATCAGATAGCCTAAGGAACAAGAAGCAATTATAGGATTCTAAGAACTCAGTCTGCTACTTGTGTGGTACTATAAATGACTTAATTGAGAGTTTCCCTAGGGAATCTTCTAAAGTGGACACTTTTCAGAAATCTCATTGCATTTTTAAGTGTTTAAAATCTCTGTCAAGTCACTGCTATAGACTTATGCCATCAATTGTGAAATATGACCTTAGCTGAAGCACATCTAGTAGCTTTGTTAGTTAAAAAAGCACTAAAATAGATTTATAAATAATGCTTAAAATCCGTATGAAAAGCTGAAATGTACCACAAAACCCACTAGCACAATTCATTACACTAGGCACAGGTCTAATGTGTGCCTGTAAATGCACACACTTCGTAGAGAAGCATTTAGTTTTCTTGGAAATGAAATGAAGTTCTGGGAAGTAGCAACCACCATCACCAAGAAGCCAGCCGATAAATTCACTGTACTCACTGGGTGCCAGCCCCCCACCAAAATCCCCACCTTATTCAGGAGACAAACACTGAGCCACTCACAAATCAGCTGCTAAACTGCTGCAGTTTACACCTTAATGGCCTCTTAAAGCAAGCAAACAAAAATTACCATAAGGCCATACTGTAAACTCATTTACAAATAGTTTAATCATGCATGTGCAAGAGGACTACAAAACGAACTATAGAAAAAAGTGCACTACCTGCCCTAAGATATGCCACCATCATTTTTGATTTAAAAAACCCAAACCTACTGATATCTGGTTTAACTGGTAACACTTCACTGAAGTGTACAGCTGCTGGGCAGAACTGTGCTATTCAAATAAATTAAAATACAGTTAGAGAAAGGGGGGATGATCTACTCCCTGTGCATCTGCACCAGCACAAAGCTTCCAAGCCTTGGAAATAAAGTGTTTCTATTAAAATATATTAAAAAAAAAAAAAAGTCCCTGGTCCCAAATTATACAATATTTAGCAAAGAATAAAGGATATCCAGCTTCTAGATTTCTGATATTTTTGCCAGATTTCCATTTAACAGTGGTTTTACTTTCACCACTAATATAAGAGTAATATATTCACAAATACAGATTTGAAGCCCAAAAATGTTTAAATAAAATCTGTTATTAGGATTAGCCTATCAGTAGCTCGGCAAATAGCATTTAACACACAAAATTTAACATCAAACATTTTTGGTTACCATTTTTACTAACATTTTTAGTTGCATTTTATTCACAACTCTAGACTTGTATTTCAAAGACAACACTCCCTTATTCTTTCTAGTTTTAGGTTCTTTTTACCTGCTGCTATGTAGTTACAAAGTTTCCTACAACTACCCACTTCAAAACAGTTGATTCACACTGAAAGGTAATCAATGACGTGACCTCGTGGAAACAGTCTGGTATTGGAATTAATTCATAGAAAGCCTTTGCAATGAATGTAAACAAAGATCTCTCAGAAATCACTGTCAGACCACAATACTTACTTAGAAGTTAGAAATACTACGTAAAAAAAAAACACTTCTACTGTTCACCACTGCCAGACTTTATTATTCCATCATCAGAAGTATTCTTCTGTGATACATCCTTGTTTGGTTTGAAGTCAAAATTATAGAAGGTGCATTTCCCTAGCACACTCAAAAAATAATATTTCATACAGAATAAACCTGAAGTGAAACTATTTTACAAGCTCACTAACACAGTATGATAGGACACTACTGATAAGAATCCAGTGCAGCCTCCTTAACATACTGCTCGCTTTAGAAATCAGCACCAATGAAATAGTACCACTGCATCCAGCCATCAATGCAAGACCAGTCTGAAGGAAGAAGGAAGAACTGATTCTATCTCTACTTACCAGCATAAAGTATCTCCTGCTAGTCAACTTTTAATCATTATTTAGAGCTTTCCCCAAAGTACACCACTTATCATTAAGTACGTTAGTCTGTCCTGAAGGCTTCAGCTGAACATGTTTCTTCTCTTCAGACATCATCCTCCAACTTCAAAAAAACACCCTTCCTATGGAGAGCTTATAACCACTAATGCTAAACTGATACAGTAATGGCACAATCAAACCTTCAGAGAGGTAGTTTTAATGTGATACTACTGACAGCGTTAAACTGCTTTTCACTTGGATATGAAACTGTTTTAAAACCATACCATTTACAATTAGTAAGTTACATCCATTTAACAAGTAGAATTCTATATTACAGCTGACACAAGAAATATGAACTCTTCAAGTGAAGTAAATTTAAATTCAGCATACATACACGAAGTTGTGCTCTACAGGACTAGTGAATAGGGACTTAACAGAATAACAAACTCTAAAGCAGAAAGAAATAAATATTTATTAAGCAAATGTACTGACACTTAGGGACTAAAATCATTATAAAAGAAAACACATTTGTGAAGGTCAGATGATCAACACAACACTGTAGGCAGAGAAAATCCAAGACAAATAACTTGGAACTTTAGATTATGAAGAGCACTTCGTTACACTTTACTAGTAGAAATATTTCAAGAAATATTTCACCCTAAGTGGCCATAAGTATCTTAAAATAAGAGTCATAATGTATACTTAAACCAAAGAGTCCTACAGAAGCTAGAAGCTTATCTAAGTTTCTGGTATATGTTGTACCTCTGAGACAAAACACACATTACTCTAGAACTATAGAGCCACAGGACAAGCTGGAAATGCTCTCCTAACCTCTTATCAGAAAAAAGTTCTGGAACTTAGGGAGGGAGGATATAAGTACTGCACAAGAAAGGTTCACCTCTCTACTTAAAAAAAAAAAAAAGGAAGAAGGAAGAAAATATAAAAAAATAAAATAGTTCATCTGAGGTCTATGTAGCACCCTCCCTTTTTCATTTCCTCAACACATTATTTTCTAGTCCAGCAACTTCTAGGAATGGAGCAGCAGAACTGACCAATTGGCATGTATTACTTAGAATTTCTCTAACTATAGGGACAACAATATTGTTAATATAATAAATAAATACCACAAAGCTCAAGCTTAGAGAACAATTTTTTTGACTAGATTTAATATTAGCTTGTTCATTACTTTTTAAGACCTAAAAAGTCTTAACTAAATGCTTTTTAATAACAAAGATTAACATAATGGCATCCTTCCTAGGAAAATTGCAAGTGCAGAGGAAGGTCTTTCAGGAACTAAATACCATCACCTAAAACTTGCACAGCAAATGAATAAAGAGATATCTATCAGAGAGATAAGAAGGCAAGCATTCACATTCATACTGAGATCTGAATATTTGCCAATTAAATGCTTTTTGTAGCCTTCATGTAGCAGACAACTATTTAAGAATTTAAGACTTGTCCAGTCTAGCTGCACAAATACAGTATAGTCTGGCAGGAAACATCCAGCTTACTTTTGTACTAACATTGGTGCACCTGAGAGAATTAACACTCTAACCATCACTACTCTGGTCCTTTTACATTTATGGCAATACAAACTGATGAGCAACACATACACTGCATTCTCAATTTCAAGCTATGAAAGGCTACCCAGCAGATTTTAAGAGAAGCAAACATAAGGCAGCTGCCATGACGCAGAAGCGATTTACCATGTTTTAACTGTATAATCCTGAAACATTTCTAAGACACACACAGCAAGCTATACATTAAAATTTATTATTTTATCTATTATAACTAGTTTGCTTTTTCATACCAGCCAAAAATCTCAAATTACAAGTAGCCACAGCATCTTTCTCCAAAATAAACCACCAAAAAAATCACAAACAAAATGCAAAACACAAGCCACAGAAACCTTGGGACCAAAGCTTCATGAAGCATGAAAAAATATTTAAGAGTGACTTGGCTTTCTTTGTTAACCCAAAAAAAAAAAAGTATTACTGTTAATATTAGCATTAGTTCTGCAATAAGTATATGACAGAGCACTTAATATTACTTTGCCAGTTTAATTCCATTCTTATATTATTTCAATAAAAGCTGCAGATTATATCTGCTCACCAAAGAAACCTGCCAAATGTAGAAAACTAACTGAAATCACATATGATACTGAATGTCCACAAAATATGACACTGTATTCATCACAGATTTTAAAGCGTGCCACCGGTGCACTTTACTCCAAAGTAAAATCACTGGACAAATAAATCAGATTTAAAAGATATTCAGTAACATACGTTTCCCAAGTACCTATAAGAAAAGATCTAAAGGTAACATGTATCCTTGTCTGCATGCATAGTTTAAAATATTATTTTTCTATATAAGCAAAGAGACAACAGGATGCTCTAATACCCAAGAAGAAAGGTTTGAGGTGAAGTCATTTTCTCTTGCAATAGTATTAACGTATATAACCTCTCAGAAGCTTTGTAAATCAAAGTATATGACATGAAACACAAGTAAAGACATGGGGTGGAGGGGCGGGGGAAGAAAAAAAGATTAAAGTACCAAAGGTAGCAAGGAAAAAGACTATGATGCAGAAACACAAGACGTGGGTCTTTTGAGTTCAAAGACAATAAGCCAATTTTAGCTTGATGAGGAAAGTAGCAGTCAGACTACTGAAAAATCGTAGCAGCTGTATTTTGAACAGATTGCAGAGATAGGAATATCAGCAGAGGGAGAAGGTACTTGAAGTACTCCAGATGGCAGATACTGAAACTTCATTTGCAAAGACAGAGAAAGATTATGTGGTCTTGAAAATGTTATTTGGACAAGGAAGGAGTATATGAATAAAACATGACTGTGGACTCAAGCAGAAGAATAAAAAGAAAGGGCTATTCCCAAACAACTGCCCACCCTGGGTGAGGGAGGATGATTACACTGTCAGCAGCATTGCAAATGGCAGGCAAATGAGTTAAGTTTGAGAAAGAACATAAAGAGCTCTGAAACATTCAAAATGTTTACGATGATTAAAAACACTTAAAGGAAATGCAGGACTGAATGAAGACACACAAAGAGCCGTGAAATTCTACAAAGTTTACAGCAACCCTAAATATAGGAGATGCAGAGATTTCTATGAACGTTGCACACTTTGGGATTAGTGGGAAGAGGGTGCAGAAGCGGGAAGATGCTTGCAGCAAACAGCACCACAAAGGCAGGAGAGGGTCAAGGCTGTGACAGCCAGGCAAGTTTCCGTACATCATATGTCTTCTCATTCCCACAAACCTAAAGCAGCTTAGTCATACATTTTATAAAAAGCCCAACTACACTTGGAAAATTTAAATTTAGGTTTTCAATTGTATTATTGTACCACCTGACAGATGCACAACAGCAATTACTTTCAATTACAATTTTTGTGGTGATTCAAAAACAAGTTTATTTAAACTAAAATTTGTGTTCTACCTACATGCTTCAATCAGTGTGGAGTTACTGAAAAATACAGACATCTAGAAAGAAAGTAGTCTAATATCCTCTACTTGTAATGGTTCTCTGAAAAGCCTAAACTTGTTGAGTGACATCAAGGGTAAAAAAAGTCCCCTTATGTTTCAGTAAGATTTTCTTAAAAGAAAAACAATAACTGTGCTTTAAAGGAGTTATTCAAAGCGATAAAAAAAAAAAAACAAACCCAAAAAAAAAAAAAACAAGCCCTACAACACATGCTAAGATGTCCTGAAGAAGTAGCGCTCCCTGAGTTTGCTTGGTATCTTAATTTGCCTTTGGTTTCAAAACCCTAGGCTTGCCAAGAGCTATTCCTTTCAAAACCTCAGGAATTCCATTACTAGTTTTAAGCTAAATTAAAGGAAAATAGAAGCATTCAATGCACGGCAAAAGTATGCACAAAGTGTTTGTTGATACTCATAAATAGACTGAAAAATTTAGCCATGTCTGAAGGATAACTGCTGCACAGTCAACTCAGTTTTGCTCTGCCATGCTGCTAAGCAAAAAGCTACTGCTGTCAGTTCAGACGAGCTGAGCATAAGATTGATACATTGCTACCAAGATCGAACACAGCATTAGATCGCTCATTTCTCACTTCAAGTCTAAATATAAACTAAAGTTTGCATTTCTGCTGGAGAAGAACAGGAAATAGTGAGAGTTCCCTTTTTAAAGCAACTGCTTCAAAATCTCCATTAGGGAAAAATGTCTCACTGTCCTAAAGCATGGTAAATCCACTCAACTCTCCACCCTGTCAAACATCTTGCAAGTAATGAAATAAAGACATTTCATCTCAGAAATTCATCTAGTATTGTGCTGATTAATATCTTTCCAATGTCCATGCAGTTGGGTCCCTTTCAAATCATATTTTATGATTTTCAGTAAGCAGCATTACTACAATCACATTTGCCCAATAAATAATTATAAGAATGAAATGCCCCCACCTGCATATTGTGCCAGGTGTCACACTATCACATAGGAAGGTAATATCCCTGTGCAAAGCATTTCAGAAACTTGTCATGGAAGACAAATGCTTCATCTGTGTCAAGATGGGTAATCTCAGCAGATAAGAATAACTATGCAATTAACTTCTTTGACAGCAGTGACAGGAGAACAGTGAAAATATCAACACACTATTTTAAACTGATCTCTCTCATGAGAGATCAAAGATCTGTATCTTGCATTAGAAGCACAGGAATACGGGTATATGAGATGGAGTGTTTATTTTACCCTCGGAACGGCAGGAAATTAAAGCAACTTTTCACCATTGAGTCAGCAGCACCCAGTAAGGATCAGGGGTTTACAGAAACCATCACCCTGTGTGAATGACAGAAGCAGCATCTCAACCTTGCCAGGACCAAAATCACAATGAAAAAAAGCCAAGGAAAAGAGTCAGTTCTTCAGACTGACAACATGGGGCTCCAGTCTATCCTGACTTGGGCATAAGTACAGGAAAACTATCACCATCTCAGATATGCCAAGTGCCCGATAGTATTTTACATTTGCTGCAAGCATAGGCAATTAATACAGCATCTGTGAATTACATTTTTCTCAACAGAAAAGCAAGAAACACATGTACAAGAAAAAGTTGAACAGCAAGATATATTTGAGCATCTTTTCCATAAGATACATGTTCATCATAAATAAAGGAAAGAAAGCGGATAAGCTTAAAACCTACATTCAGGGTATTTTTTTTAAATCCTGGTCCAAAAATGTACCAACACAGAGGTGCTTCTATCTACAGCCAAAACAGAACCTAAACATCTATTTTAAAAAAGAAACAAAACCAAACAACAACAAAATAAAAACAAAACAAAAAAACCCAGTTCTGTGAGAAGAAACAGCAGGTCTAGGCTGATTCTAGAAGCTGAAGTAAATAAAGGCCATCCAGCATGGTCAGGTATGAGTGCAATGACACACAACACAATGACTTTACACTTGCAGTATCTGAGAGGAACACACTGCCTAACAGAGATACTAGTATTACTTTGTTGACTGAGATTCAAGTAAAAAGTTCAGGGATTACCCTGGACTGCCTGAGAAGTCAGTGACAGATTACATATCACTCCTGTGACAAAGACCTTCTCATCTCACTACCCCACATATGGATGTAAAAGCATTTTAGAAAAAGAACAAAGTAAAACATGAAATTAAAGTACTCTAAGACATGAGAAGGAAACAGTCAGTAATCACAATGCCACTTCCACTAATTAGAAAAGAATGCATATAGTCAGACCCAAGTATGCAATAATCATGAATTTTTATTGTATAAACATCAGAAATAAGTTATTAGTTCTTTTTATTTAAGCCAAGAGGTAATTATTTCTGTTGTCATTTAAGGCTTGAGGAGAAAACTAAAATTGTGGAGAATCCCATGGTTGCAGGAAGAGGGAACTCAACAGTGAACTAAATTCGCCATCATGATTGTTGCCAACCTGCCAGATGCAGTGAAGACGAAGCCCTGAAAAGTGCACTATAGCTGGAGAATACATGACATACATACTCAGACATTTGTATGCACACATGCTTATATGAGAAAGCACCACACACCTGTTTATCACCAGTTTAAAAAGATTCATCACATCTAGCACTGATTACACAGAAGGGCCAACAGCAAAAGATGATGTTTAAGAGGGGAAAACTGAAAGTCTATTACAACTGCTGTTCTACAAGTCATACACAGCCAAAATACCATCTGCATGCCCTACATGAAATTACACATCTCTGGACAGTAGTTTTCAGCCAGCAGTTCCTCAAATCGTTTTGATAAGAAAACAGTAGCAGACAAAAATGAAACCCATCACATTTTTACAGAAAACATTACTTAAGAGCTGCAGATAGGTCATCTCTTCCAGAAGCAGCTACTGCCCAGCTACTCATCACCACTGAGCAAAGAGAGACTACCACCCATAGAGACCTGCAACAGAGTGAATCATGTAAGAGCACACTAATCCACTTTGGGAAAAATTAATCAAGGTAACTGACCAGTCAAGGTAGGCTGAGCTAATACTGCCCATCTAATGGCTGATTATGCCTAAAGCATGTAACACTGCATATGGCTTCTCTGGTGGAAAGGATTATTACGCACGGTAACCCATGGTAGAGAAGGAGAGACAAATGGATGGGGGAACACCATGCCTACAATTTTAACAGATATTAGGGAAGAAAAAAGAAAGATAAAAATCAATGCCCATCCATATTCTGAAACATTAACTACAACCTCTATGATAAGCTGAATAAGACGGACTTTGCAAACCACTAACCATTATAGTTACTTGAAGTCACAGACTGCCTCCCCAGAAACTGTGTGAAGTTAGAATGTTTATCTTACATCAGCCTCATAATTTTCATAGATTTGTTCTGTCTCTTTATCTTCTTGTTACTGCAAAATACACTGCCATTTTCTACGTGGACACTCTGATCACTAATGTTCCTCATTTAAGTCTTTTAAATTTAAAATTCAGTATACATGCCAAACAAATTCATCTGTGCAGCCATTTGATGAACACCAGTTGTATGAGTAGGTACCAATAGGTACCCATACAATACAATAGGTACCAATTTTTTTTTAATTAGTTACTATACAAAGGCCAGATTCTTCCCCCAAAACTCTTCAAAGCACAGAATGAAATCAGACACACACTACCCTGGTTTAGGGAGTCTTAGATGTAAACATTCCCACAAACCATAACCAAACAATGGCCTCAAACCCTCAATGCTGTATCATCTTAACTTCACAGAATTAGGCCAGTATCAAATATACTTTAAACTGGCATAATGTGTCACTGTCACCAAAAGAAACAGACACACCCCGCTCGCCTTACTGCTTGCTTCCATCCCCATCTCTGAGCCAGCACAAATGTTTGTGCAGCAAACTGATCCAGCTCAAAGCGAACCCTTCCCTGCCTGCCCCTCCCCCAGGTTAGCTCAACCCTCAGCCCAGCTCACCACACAGCCATACAAGTATTTGCCTGCACAAAGGAGGAAGCAGCAGAGCAGGGTGGAAGCAAACAGGACCATGTTTTTCAATGGTGGAGCTGGTCTGTGCCAGCTGTATGCCAATGCAAAGCAGGAGTAGTAGGTTGAAGGCTGGAGTCCTGCAACACCAACCTCACAGATCCAGGCCTATGCTGTGCCACTCTCACCCTTCCTCTCTGGGATCCCAGCCCTCCACTCACACAGCCACTGGCAGCTATGCAACTGCCCAGTGAGTCAGTTCACGGTGCCGAGTCAACTGAAAACTAATTCTACCAAGAAAAACAATAAAGTTGCTAATTTTCAGCCAGTACAGGTTCTTGAATCAGTTTCCAGTGCAATCCTTACCAGCACAAGAAAGGAAGAGAAGAAAGGATGCTGGGAAGGTGGGAGGTCTAATTTTTATCAGCTTGGGATGCTGTGGAAACACTCACACACCACCACATTTTAAATTTCAACTTGCCTGCACAGCTGAATGTGACTATTTTAATAAATTTTTTTCTAAGATTAAACCTTATTCCAATCTTTGTAGGAACCTAAGCAGCCACAGTCTACTTGGGCACAAGAAGCAAGAAGTGAGGCCAGTTCACTCCATTAACCACTTCCACCCTTCATATTCAATAAAACAAAGAGAGTGCGTTAGTTTCTCTAACTTAATGATAGTTTTATCAGATAATGGTTTTAAACACCACTGATTAAATGACCTCAGATATATGCATAAGAAGAACATACACGGAATAAAACCATTGCAGCCATGTTAAGTATTACCTTAACCATAGTTTAGTACGTACAAGGAATTTAAATGGTTCTGATTATTAAAGTCAACAGACCTAACAAACCTCTCTACTCAGGCGTGAATTTCATCCATTATCCAAAAAGTTGTTTTGCCTAAACTACAAGTCCCAATGATCACAGAAATTAACAAAATTAGTTTCAATGAGGTCATAATCAGACATCTAATAAACATGGATGTAGCTCCTTTCAAGCTAACTTTTGAACACCTAAGTATCATAAGTAGGAGTACAAAGCATGATCTTTTTTAACTTATGAACAACAGGATTTATAACTGAATTGTTAAACTTAGCAGAGAACTATTTCCATGCAAAGTAAATGTATGTTTATGTTCATCCAGTTAACAAAGAAAATAAATATATTCATACCAATTCAAAAGGTAAGACACATTAACACTACAGTTCAAGAACTGAAGTGCAGAATCAGATGCTTTTTTCTGAAAACCAGTCTTCCCAAGTGCCATACATCGTATTTTTCCAGTTAATGAAACTCTCTTATAAAGTCAGATTCTTCCACAGACTACCACCTGTCTACGGCAGCATTTTTTAAGACAACTGATCTTCCCTTTAACAGAAATTTCTTGTATGATGAAAAAGTGTTCCAAAGTACTCTGCCTATAAAAATGTTAGAGAAGAACAGTTTATTTTGACTACAATTCACCACCAATACTTGAGACAAAACACTGAACTGGAAAGTGAGCAAAATCCTGAAAAGCTATTTAACCATGAATTCAAACAACTGCTGGCACACTGCTTCAACAAGCATTTTCAAGGCATTCTTGACATGGAAGTAAATAAACTCAGGGACTCTCAGTCAAGGCATAAGGTTCTTAATTTCATTCTCTTTACCTTGGACCTAAACTGGTGATTTATACTGATACAGGTTTCCTTTCAAGCGGGCATAGACAGATGTGCTGTTCAAATGCACTTGCCAACCAAGGAAAACAGACAATGAATTTCCCTGGCAGTTCTGCTGATTTAAACAAAGAACGACAATGCTTATTGGATCTGAACCCAGATATCTTAATACCAAGCCAATTTTAACAGAGCAATAAATCTTTAAAACTTATAAATACAAATATACTGTAGAATTAGCAGAACAGATTAAATGACAAGTTCATAATATGGAATTATTGCTAATGTTAACACCATTAAAGACTTATTCAGAGAACTCTTTTTGCTCATTAGACTAAACATCATTTTGTCACTAGGCCTTAAAGTTAAGAAAAAGATCCAGGAATATTTAAAAGTCACAAATAAAATTCTTGTTAAAAATATTAATATCAAACCACAGTTGGCAACTTTTTCAACACTTACTAAAATTTACCTTGATTTCTACACTATTTCTTCATTGCAATAACAACATTACTTTCAAATCACAGTCCAACAACACTCTTAGTGATTTCTAATCATTATTATTGTATCTTATGCAATGACTTTGAACAAGATGCAGCGACCAGGAAGATGCAAAAACATGCATTCTTCTTCAAAAATTTCAAGTTCAGATGAGCACTCAAGCCAAATCAGTACTGAAACACCTTTTGACGTCTGTGCGTCTTCAGATCTATCCTTGCTAAATTTACGTGTAGCAATAAGTCACAGGAAGGGCAGTTTAAAATGTCGAGGAAGTGAGCTCGGTATCGCTTTCATTCATATACACAGCACTCCTTCCAAGAGCCTGGAGGACTCCCTTCCCCTGGCAGGCTCTGTCCGGGGGTCCCAACCCACTGACCCGACAGAATTCTCAATTAGTCTCAGGGCTCGCACCTCGAAAGCCCCCCAGGTTGGCTCAGCAATGTGGAATGGCAAACGCACTTGTCTTGGCAGGCAAGTGACGGACGCAGCTGACCTAGAAAAAGGTACGAGGGCTTGACAGGTGACACGAGATGAGACACAACCATCAGACACGCAGAGCAACGAGGAGGCGGTCAGGCAGCCGGGACCGCTCCCCGCGCCAGACCTGCCTCCAGCACAGCCACAGCAGGGACAAATTTATCGCCTAGTCTTTTGTTTCTGAACTCGCACTCCGCTCGTCCACCGCCGCGCCCGCCCAGCCCCACAGTAAGGCAGCGATCCCCCTCCGTGCCCGGCCTTCCCCACCCAGAAACAGCCCCGGGCCGGAGCCCCCCGTGCCCGTGGGGGCCCAGCTGCCACCGGGCTCCCGCGCCCGGACCCACGGGGAAGGAGAAGCAGGTCCTACAGCGGGGCACGTCTCAGCCCGGCTCCCGCGGGAGGAGGCCACACAAGGGGCTGCTCCGGGGCCCGGGGGGGGCTCCNAGTGTGTGTTTCTGGTTCCTTAGGTTTAAAAAAAGTAAATGAATACAAAATATTAAAGCTGTATTCGCGCGCACAGCTCTGGGAAGGATTGGCTCGGTTTGCTGTAACTTTTGTAGCGCTCGGTGTCACTGCCGCGGTGGCTCCTCACCTACAGCCGTCGGAGCTGGGCTGTGTAAGGTTGCACTATATGCGACTGAATGCAAAGACAGGAGCTGTACACGTTAAAAACAAAGATACAGCACAATTAATGTTGGAAACGAGAAGCAGAGGAGGTGCCACACCTGTGCAGGTTTGGGGAAACGCTTAACACTCCTGTTAGCCAGTGCAAAAAACACCACACGTTTCTTCTTGCTCTCGCTGCCTCCGTGTCACCGTGTCTGCTTCCTCTTTACAGACCAATACGTGTGACGAGTCTTGGACCAGAAGACAGTGTAATCTACAATTAATCTTGAATGTGTAGGTTTTGTCCCAACATACACAGAAACATACTGCTCACAGTTAGAGCAACCGGCAGCCTGCATAAAATTCAGTTTTGTCTCGTCTTGTTATCCACCTGCCTTGGCCGTAATCTAACTTCTGAACTCTTCACCAAACAATGCCTTGCACCAAGTTGCTTCATAGAGCAGGTCTGTCTATGTCTTTGACTTTCTTAGGGGTTGTGCAACTCCTCTTTTGACTCTGTTTCAGTTACCTCATGATAAGGAGAATAGTAAATGTTGCTCTCACAGTTGCTCACTTTCTTTCCTTCCCTGGACAGTTACGGCTTTGTAGCAGAATTGTTGAAAGTAAATGGATCACGGTACTCCGCTATCCTAATATTCATTTAATCTGTATGTTGTGTGAGAGCTGAAAAAGCTGAAGTCCATGCAGGAATTTTCTTCAGCTGGACATACTAGAAAGGTGATAATACCTAGAAGGAAAAGGGTGGAGAGAGCACAGCTGTGGTTTAGCATTTGTACCACTGCAGCTGTTGACTCCTGTGCATGTGAGTCAGGACCCAGAGGACTAGATGCATAAAGCAGAGCAAATGGGATTTTCCTATATCTGAGTCATGTAATAGGTGAGGTAATGTAGCAAATACTGTCATCTAACGTACAGTGTGTGATCGTATGCCATAAACATAATATACCAACAGGCTACAAAGCAATAGGCTGTTCTTAAACATCTGCAGGATTCCTTGTGACCTTCAGGTCACAGGACATCCCCTAAAGTCTCTTCAGATGCAGTTGTTCATCCCAATCTGTTAGTGCACATTCAAATACGTATAGTCCCTTGCAATTTTTCCCTAGTCTTTTCAGCAGTGTCTGGATGAGCAGGAACAAAGTTTTGATGTGTCTCTTCTTCTGGGTCATTTCTTTATTTTCTTTCCTCTGGCTCTCACCACACCTTCACCAGTTCATTTGAATGGCTGCACTTAAATTACATCAGGATTTTTTATTAAATTAGGACAGCACAGCATCTCTTTGACAGTCAAGTTCAACATCTTCATCAAAGGTGAAGTGCTATGTTTGTTCATATGTGAAATTGGTCATCCTTACTGTTTACCTGAGTGTTACCTTACCTAGCTCACCCAGGTCTACTGACAGACCAATTCAGTGTTTAGATACTGGAGCTGCACTTTGTGACTGTTACAGATCTTTCTCTGGGGGATTTTCTTGCTTCATGAGACCTTGCTGTGTTGCATTCCTGGTGGGAATTTCTGTTCTGTTGTTGTTCCTTCTCATTCTCCCTACATAGATGTTTTGGATCTATGACATATTTATTGCTCATATCTACAATCATTTCTGTCATGCCAAACTGAGATTATTGCAGCTCTGTCCAGATGCTGCAGCAATTACAATCTTTCAACGACATAATAGCTGCTTACAGACTTTTGTAGATTATGAACTTTTATTGCTTTAAGTCCTTTGATGGCATCTTCATTTCTATTAGGNGAGCCCCGCGCTGGCCGCCGGGCCAGGCCGCCTGTGACGGGCGAGACGGCGGCCCCGCGTCGGGCCGGGGCACGGCTGCGCCTCCGACCGCGGCAGCGACAGGGCCGCGCTCTGGGCCGGACCCTGCCCGGCTCCGCTTCCGGAGCGCGGCGCGATCGTCTTCCGGGGCAGCGCCCGGGGCGCCGCGGGCGGGGCGGGGCG
>VWZS01004063.1:2237230-2261003 GCA_013397075.1 Rhabdornis inornatus
CAGAAACATACTGCTCACAGTTAGAGCAACCGGCAGCCTGCATAAAATTCAGTTTTGTCTCGTCTTGTTATCCACCTGCCTTGGCCGTAATCTAACTTCTGAACTCTTCACCAAACAATGCCTTGCACCAAGTTGCTTCATAGAGCAGGTCTGTCTATGTCTTTGACTTTCTTAGGGGTTGTGCAACTCCTCTTTTGACTCTGTTTCAGTTACCTCATGATAAGGAGAATAGTAAATGTTGCTCTCACAGTTGCTCACTTTCTTTCCTTCCCTGGACAGTTACGGCTTTGTAGCAGAATTGTTGAAAGTAAATGGATCACGGTACTCCGCTATCCTAATATTCATTTAATCTGTATGTTGTGTGAGAGCTGAAAAAGCTGAAGTCCATGCAGGAATTTTCTTCAGCTGGACATACTAGAAAGGTGATAATACCTAGAAGGAAAAGGGTGGAGAGAGCACAGCTGTGGTTTAGCATTTGTACCACTGCAGCTGTTGACTCCTGTGCATGTGAGTCAGGACCCAGAGGACTAGATGCATAAAGCAGAGCAAATGGGATTTTCCTATATCTGAGTCATGTAATAGGTGAGGTAATGTAGCAAATACTGTCATCTAACGTACAGTGTGTGATCGTATGCCATAAACATAATATACCAACAGGCTACAAAGCAATAGGCTGTTCTTAAACATCTGCAGGATTCCTTGTGACCTTCAGGTCACAGGACATCCCCTAAAGTCTCTTCAGATGCAGTTGTTCATCCCAATCTGTTAGTGCACATTCAAATACGTATAGTCCCTTGCAATTTTTCCCTAGTCTTTTCAGCAGTGTCTGGATGAGCAGGAACAAAGTTTTGATGTGTCTCTTCTTCTGGGTCATTTCTTTATTTTCTTTCCTCTGGCTCTCACCACACCTTCACCAGTTCATTTGAATGGCTGCACTTAAATTACATCAGGATTTTTTATTAAATTAGGACAGCACAGCATCTCTTTGACAGTCAAGTTCAACATCTTCATCAAAGGTGAAGTGCTATGTTTGTTCATATGTGAAATTGGTCATCCTTACTGTTTACCTGAGTGTTACCTTACCTAGCTCACCCAGGTCTACTGACAGACCAATTCAGTGTTTAGATACTGGAGCTGCACTTTGTGACTGTTACAGATCTTTCTCTGGGGGATTTTCTTGCTTCATGAGACCTTGCTGTGTTGCATTCCTGGTGGGAATTTCTGTTCTGTTGTTGTTCCTTCTCATTCTCCCTACATAGATGTTTTGGATCTATGATATATTTATTGCTCATATCTACAATCATTTCTGTCATGCCAAACTGAGATTATTGCAGCTCTGTCCAGATGCTGCAGCAATTACAATCTTTCAACGACATAATAGCTGCTTACAGACTTTTGTAGATTATGAACTTTTATTGCTTTAAGTCCTTTGATGGCATCTTCATTTCTATTAGGTCTTGCTAAACTTTCTATATGTCAGCTTTGAAGTCAAAAGCCTTCTGTGTTGTTTCACTATAGCTCACATTCTCTCTTTTTAAAAATTAGATGCTTCTACCATCTTTAAAGCTTTTCCATAAATGTTTCATCCATAGATAAAATTTGTAACATTATTATTTTAGTAACTAAACTTTTCAAATTGTTTGCTTCAGCATTTTTATATGGTATTATACAGCCACTACAGGGTGTGCTAAATGCATGGCATTTCTGAGGCAACAGAATTTTAAAATTAGTGTTTAAATATAAGTGTTTTGGAAGGATTCATAGTATTTTAAGAGGAATTAAATTTGAACTGCATCAGATATACAGTAGATTGTATTTCTAGAAGTTCTTGATGCACTGTCCTAATGTATTTCAGTGTTCATTCATAGACCGCTCTTGTTCCAGTTCCTGGATCTTACAACATGATACCAACATGTTTTTGTGGCTTTCATAATGAAATTTGGACTCTGCAGGTCAAGTGCTTTTCCTCTTGGCCTGTGTTGATTTAGGCAGTATTCAATTCTGTAAGCAGGAGTGCAGTCCAGTCACATATATTTTAACAGCAGATTTTTTCCCCTGTACTGAGCACTGGTGAGGCCTCACCTTGAGTCCTGTGCCAGTTCTGGGCTCCTCACTGCAAGAAGGGCATTGAGGTGCTGGAGTGCGTCCAGAGAAGGGCAACAGAGCTGGGGAATGGTCTAGAGGGTAGATCATATGAGGGGCAGCTGAGGGAGCTGGGGTTGTTTAGCCTGGAAAAAAGGATGCTCAGAGGAGACCTTATTGTTCTCCACAACTAGCCAAAAAGAGGCTGCAGTAAGGTGAGGGTCATCTTTTCCCGTGCAACTGGCAACAGGACAAGAGGAAATGGCCTCAAGCTCCACCTGGTGGGGTTCAGGTTGGACATCAGAAATAATTTCTTCATGGAAAGGGTTGCTAACCATTGGAATGGACTGGCCAGGGAAGGTGGTGGAGTCACCACTGCTGGAGTCATTCAAGAAGCGACTGCTCTTCGTGCTATGGTCTAGTTGACGAGGTGTGATTGGATACAGGTTGGACTCAGTGATTTTAGAGGTCTTTTCCAACCTAATTGAGTCTGTGATTTATCTGATTAGAACAGTGTTTTCTTATTTATTTATTATTCTTTCTTAATATTTGGACCTGACAAAGAGAGGACTCTTGGGGAATAGAACACCAAATTCTGCATTGTGTTTCTGCAGTTTCCTTTCATATGCTTTTCAGAGATTCCTAGCAACAAACGTCTCAAGGCCATGAAGTAGAGACTTATATCTCTTTTTTTCAAGATCTTTGGAACCTTTCACACTTCAATGTATAGTTTGTCCTCTCATCAGGGAAGTCTTTTCTGACCTGTATGAGATATGTCTACACCAGCACAAAGCCTAGATGTGTTTTTGGAGATGAACATGGACTCAGATCCTTAATGTTTCAACTATAACTTCTATTCTTGCAGTAAACATAGGAGAGTATACAGTTTCTCTTAAAAATAAAATCATAGCAACAGCCTCATGACAAATCAAAGAACTTTGCAGTCACTTTGTTTTGTAATACAGAAGGCCTTTGATATTCCTGTAGGCACTGCCTAACACAGCTATAGGTAAGAGCTGTACTATAAACACTGTTTCCTGCTTTGTGACTGCAGTGAAAGCATGTTTTTGGTTGAAATGCCGTGTGGAAGCTTGTGCACTTTCTCCACTATAGGAGGCTACCTGCAGTAATTGTATTCTGACCCACATTTTCCAAAATCCATTTGACACTAAAAAACCCTTCTTTTTAAAAATAAAACCCCACACATTCAGACTATGACAACATTACAGAAGCTGGAAAACAAATTTACAAAGAGAGAGAATTGGACTTAGTGTGCTAGCTGAGCAGAATAACTCCAGTCACATCACATTCTGCGTCTCCTCATGTGTGGCATGTTAAGTAGAATAACCCTTTGTATATCACATCAAGAAGTTTTTGTTTTCAAAACCAAACAAACCCCCTGCATACAGAAAGGGCCATACAGCAGCTACTTACAGCCAGATTCTGCCCTCCTTATGAAAGCACACCTCCACAGTACAGTTAATATTTGGGGTTTTTTTTTCAGAAGGAAGTGCAAAGTTGAGCTAGTTTAAACCAGTAGTTTACTGCTTCATTGAGTATTGTCATTAGTTGTGATTTCACTTACAAGTGAAAAAGAAAGTATAAATCCAATAGTAAATAAAGATGCCTTGCAGCTGGATATTTTAATTCACATAGTGAATTTTTTTCCTGAAACGACTCTGGAATATGACAAACTTTCTGCTCTTACAGGGAAAAGTGGAACAGACCTGGTCATTCAGGAATTTTTCTGGTGGCTATTTGTATTGTAATTTGACTTTCCTCATTTTTATGAATTGTCTTGTCCTTGTACAAAAAAACTGCTGACAAGGTTAAAGGATCCATGAGTTCTAAGTAATATTCTATGCAGGACAGGGTAGTTGTTGTGACAGTTTGTGAGTAAACTTTTGAAGATAGTACAATGAGTTGCAAAAATGTAATTTTAAATTTAAGTATCTCCTCTGACCTCATTTTAGTCTGAGCTTGCTGTCTGAGGTATTATGTAGTTTATTCTTAGAGATGCTAGTTGTTTGGTCCTTTATTATTTGAATATTGAAAGCCTGAAAACATCATTGCAAGTGAAGCTGCTTTTTGGGCCTCACAGGTATATATACTAATTCAGTTCTTTTCATAAGTTAATGTTCTGTGTAACCAAATTGGACTGGTTTCATCTTCCTAAAAAAGGCTGTCATGTGCAATTCCTGTAACTTCTTGGTGATTGTTTCCCTGGAGAACCATCAGTTTATTGTATGTACACACGTCTGTTTCCAAGTTATTACACCTGTAATAAACAAGTGGGATATAAATCTGATTAAGGGCCTCAGAACTGTGTACACTTGACTATGTGCTATGTACAAAAATGTCCAAAGAACACCATGACATTGGCAGACTTTTAAAAATCAGGCAACTTGTGCAGCTGTGATTTTGACTCCCTTGTGAGCACCAGGTATGATAGAATTAGGTTGCATATCATACAGCATTTTTCTATTTTGTGCCTTTTGGGGGACAGAATAGAGGCCTCTCACAGGAGAAAACAGTTATTTTAAATCTCTGCATGCAGCAAGTGCCCTTTGCCTTATTCATTTAGTGAGTAAATACTTAGATATTCTTAGGGCATTTGTCATTGTGTTAGTTGATACTTCATTAGCATTAGTAGAGTTACATCCGTGCTTCTTTTGCAAGAGGAGCAATAGACTTTCATTTTGCTTACAAGGAAATGTGGGTCAGGTCTGCAGCAGGTCTTGGTGCTGCACAGCTGGGATTTGTGGCAGTTAATGTTGAAGAACCTTGGTGGTGGGTGAATTCAATTGCATCTGTTTCTCTGTCCAGGTTTCCTGTGGGGTATGTGATGGAAGCAAGTGGACAAACAGGATCACACAGGATCCATTCTGAAAAAGATGCTGGTTAAACTTTTCACTGTGAAATGACATTTATGTGACTGAGGAATAGTGCTAAATAATCTTGACAGATGCTAGGCTTGTATCGGTTTTGTCTCATGAGCCAGTATTGCAACTGCAATTGGATTGGAAAACTTGCAGGAGGACTGTGCACCTTTGCCTCAGCCACTACAGTGCTAATTCAGGAATGTTCAGTTAAGTCCACACTGCGAGTTCATAACCAGGACACTGACAAATACTCCGTTTTGCCAACGCAGAAAGTGTTTCAGTGTTTCGAATGTTTCAGAAGCACAGATGCAAAACTTAAAAGTGTGTCCCTCAAAATCCTCAAAATAACAGAGTTGGAAGGAGCTCCTTGCTCCACTTGTAGTTCATGTCAGTGAACTTTTCTTTGCTAGACACCCTTTATGCAGAATGTGCATATTCAAGGCTAGGAAAAGCCATCCTGTTCTTTTCCTGTAGTTCAGTGATTAGAAAGCCTGAAATTTGCTTGTGGGGGATGTGGATTTCATTTCATCCTCAATCTGTGAATTTATAAATCAGAATTTTCCACATACTTGGGGTGTACTACAGCCATCATAGAGTTTTTACAGCTTCCTTAAGCTCTGAAATCAATCCACTGAAATTGTTTAATTGATCATCTGGGCTGGACTTTTAGGAGTAGAATTAGCTTGCTGGGAGGGACATGTGAAAGCGGTCAGAGATGTTTCGGGAACATCACTGAAGAAAGAATTTACAGAATGTTAGCACCTTCATAGCTGGAAAACAACTGAGTGAGAATTTTTGAGACAGTAATTTCAGATTTAAGGAGCATAAGTGTTCATTTCAAGCATCTGAGCCCTCCTGTTGGAATAGTCAGCAAGACTTGTCTCAGGTCACAGAAGCTAACCGGTGACAGAGGTGGGGTGAGGCTTTAGCATACAGACAAATACGTCAGACTGTGGAAAAATCAACATGGGTTTTTCTAGATAGAGGAGCTTTGTCATAATTATGAAGTTCTTTGATGAAATCAACAAACTGATAAACCAGGGTGATACATTAATTGTAGTGATTTCAAAAGAGCCTCTGGCACAGTCTTTCAGCTGTGCTGCTGAAGAGTACGAGCTGTCACGGGCTGGGAAGGAAGCCTCTCCTGTGAATTAGTAACTAGCTGAAAGAGAAGAGTTAACAAGGTAGCAATAAATAGTCATTTTTTAGAATGTGGGAGAGGAGATTGGACTCCCACAGGGATTCATGCTGGGACCTGCACTAGTTAGCATACTCAGAAATGGTCTTGGAAAGAGACTTGAGTAAAAGCAGCAGCACAGTTCGCTGTTGATGCAAAATCCTGTTCGGTATTGCACTACAAAGCTGACAGCAAGGAGTTTCAAAAGGATCTCCTTCTGCTGAATAGCATGGGTGTTAGACTAGAAGTGGAAATTTGGTCTCTAACTGTAAAGTAATGCAGGCAAAACCAATAAAGGAAATATAAGCAAAGCAGTGCATTAGCAGCTAGTAAATTGAATGGAATACAGTGGCCTTTGTTTCTGGTTTTCCCTAGCCAATGATTTACAGAAAGCTGAATATATATCAAAAGAGACTGTGCTGTACCTGACCTGCTCTTTCTACCCTTGACTGTTTAGTCCTGGTCGTTAAGTCCAGAAGTGAGTTAGGGATACTTGTGTAGTCTGATGCAGTATGGACATTTGACAGCTAATATGGGACAGAGACACAGAGATGGTCAGGGGGTTGGGAAAATGGTGTCTTGCCTTAAGGAGGCAGCTTAGAAGAACTTACTGCTGCTGCCCATGTGGAAAAATGTACCAGGTTCTTCTCAGAGGTGCGCAGTGACAAGCTGAGAGGGAATGGAAACATCCTGCTAAGTTTTGCTTAGATTCAGAGATTTATTTATTTCTCTTTCCTGCTCTATTTCTCTCTTTCAGTCTCTCTATCTCTCTGTCTCTTTCTGTCTTTCTATCATGAAGGTGGTCAAGTATCGTAAGAAGATGCCAAGAGAGGCATGTGACCTCCTTCCAGGGAGATATCCAGAGTCTGACTAGACATGTTCCTGAGCAGCCTGGGCTGACTGGCCCCACTTTGACCAATAGCTGGTCCTAAGTGGCTTCCAGAGGCCCACTGCAACACATTGGTTCTGTCTTCTCAAGATGGGTTCTTACCACATGCTTGTGCCTTAACTATACATTATTTCAGATGGCATATTCATGACTGAAGTGGAATATATTTGCTCCAGGTTAACAACTACCTATTAAAACTCAATTCAAGAACATTGTGGGGCTAAGACCCTTTGGATTTGGCATAAACAAAGCAAGAGTCAGCTATGGTACTTTCTGTCTAGTGGCTTGATAAAGTATTAAAATACTTTGTAAAATGTCAAGAAGAGGAGTTGATTGTCAGGGTGCAGCTATAGCAGGAGTCAGTAAGTGGTATTGTTGTCTGTTCTTAAGGTTTTTATTTTTTTACTTCCAATGTCTTCTTTAAACAAATGGCATAATTAATTTGTCAGACACTGAATGATGGGGAAGAGTTAACCTGGCATAGCATGTGCTGCCAAGTCACATGATGTGCTTGTATAGGTACATATTCTCTGCATCTGGATCAAACCTGTCTCCAACAAGAAAATCAGTAAAAGGATGTTCTTCACCCTGGTATGTCTAACTAGGGTCAGTGCTTCTTAGTACTTGGGTTAAGATCTTTGAAAGGTAAGATAATGCTATTTGTGGCTGACTGCTTCTGTTTAACACCTGGCACGCATGGCATGAACAAACAATTCATACTACAGCAACACCCAAAACTGCCCATCACTGTTTTCTCCTGTAATAAGAACTTTTATTTATAAGCTGAAGATCTGCCACAGCTCAGCAACTTAACAACGTGTATTCATCAGCAGTAGTTATGGAATAAGCTGAGTCCTATAGTTTTAAAGAATAAATGTACTTCAACTTAATTACAGTCAGGCCTGAATAAAAATTAAAGGGTTTGCATGTCTGTTAGTCTGTATGTGGGTAGAAAGGCAGTGAGGTTAAGATAATAGTCTCAAAATGTATTCTCAGAAAACATTTAAAACCACAGCAGGGTGTGATTGTATGCAAATAAGTATTTTTGCAATAGCAGATTAAACACCTTATGGAATTTGTATGGAAAACTGCATGCTTGTACTTGATGCAAAGTATGATTAAGCACCAGTGTGTGGAGTTTTTGCCTTTGGTCAAAAATTAAGGCAGATTTAAATCAATCAATGTTTTTTTCAGTCTTTCCACAGTGCATATTATAAGTTATGAATGGTGACTACTAGAGAAAAAGCATAACTTTCTCCTTGGGGTCTGCATTGTTACAAGAATATGTCCTACTATGGTTTCCATTCAGTAAATGCAGGGCAGTAGCAGAAATTCCGGTGATAACATGGCGACATGTAGGATCTGAGACAGTGAGGGAAGAAAACTGGCAAATTGATGTAAACTTTTAATAGAATAGATCCTACTGTATGTATTTTGCATCAGCTTACAGACAACTTTTCATGAATGGGTGAATGAAGCATTTCAGGTTCCAGGACTACATTTAAATAAACTTTTTTAATGTTCAAAGATTGTTAAAATGACCCTCAGGCAACCCAGTGCCTTTAGGGGCAGCAGGTACCTTCTCAAAAAGCTATCTTTAGCAGTAGTGGAAAGACCTGCATTGTCACAGGCAGATAATCACTGCTCTACTTGGTCATTTGCATAGCTAAGGGACATTATGGTTGGCAGAATGACTTAACTGTCTTTGGAAAATAGTCTTCAATATTAACTTCTAATCTGCATTACATACCAGAGTTCTGTATTTGCCTTTCTGTAACTCCTTTCTCTTACATACAAATTAGTGTGTCCTGTGCAATGAGACTGATACCATGCCTTTTCCTAGAAAATTGCCCTTTGGTACGGTGAGGAAGAAGTTTAAAAGAACATTTAAAGTTGCAACCTGTTTTTTTTTTCTCCTAGCAGTGATAGAACTGATTTAGCAAAATCAGACATAATGGTGATTGTTTTAATCCCATTTTTTTCCTATCTGGAGTAGAAAAAATAAAATACATTACTTCAATTTAACTTTTATATAAATAGCGACTAAATTGGACTCACAGCAATATGCAGTTTCTCTGGGATGGATATAGTACTTCAGGAAAAACATTAAAGCTTCCCTGAAGAAGTCAAATTATCATGTTGAGAAAAAGTAAAACACACTCTCTGTCTTCCAAAACAATTCTGCCTACTCAGCAGTAAATCTACAGAGAGAACCCAAGCTCACAGTGGCAGGATTACGCTTCTGCCTCTTAATCATAATTTGTTAGTGAAAGCAGTGGTCAAAGGAAGTGCAAGGTCAGCTGTTCTGAACACTGGTAGAGCAGGCTTCACTCTCCTTCATTCATGTGCCCTTGTCCCACAGACTCCAAAATCGCATCTGGACATGAGCAGATAACTAAGCATTGTGATTTATACAGACAGGTGAAAACTGGAGCACTCTGAAAGGTATCACCTGCCTTCCCCTGGAAGGGTCTCATCCCTGCTTAGGGAAAGGCTCGGTTTATGGAGCCGTTGCTGAAGTTCTGATCATATCCCAGGGTTTTAAGAGAAGAAAAACATGAATGCCAGTTTGGTTTTTTTTTTTAATTTCTCCCCAACATATAAGGAGTGGGCTTCTTCAGGAAAAAAAGAACCTTATTACTGTGTGGACAGAAACCACCAAGTGAAGGTGATGGGCCATCGAAAGGGATGAACTACTCCAAGCCCTTGAAAAAATAACTTTTAAAGTTAGAGCTGAGACAGCCAATGTAAAAATCTGTGGAAATAACTTTGGGTATGTTCCCTCAGAAGAGGCATAGAAGAAGAAAAAGTGACTTGTGGCAAAGCAGAATTATTGGTAATGGAATGTAAAGCTGTTTTTACACTGCCTCATTTTGCAGCTAGCATATTATTTCTCACTTCTAGGACTGTCTAAATTCACACATAAGCCAGTAGAAGCAAACTACATAATTGCTTGAAACAAGGGAAATAAAAGCAGAGTTGTTCATGTAAGGATATTTTAAGCAATAATTATTTCAAGCAGAAATAATTAGATTTCCCTTCAGTAGCATATAATAGCTTACATTTTAAGGCAATTTAGGGACAAAATCAAAATACATACCAACATTATTCACTCATGCAGAAACAAGTATGGGGAAGAGTCTGAAGGATGGAGACCAAGGAAGTCTTGCTCACAAGATTTTTTCCTGAAGCAGTTGGTTCAAGTGAGACTAACTAACTCTATTAATATAGATTTGCCCGATTGTGTTTGTTATTCCCCACTGCTTCACTTTTTGCAGGAGGAACGGAAGATGACAGAACAGTTTTTGCTTTAATGAAGCATTTTTTTTTAAAGTCTTGTGTTTACATTGAAGAACCCCGAAGAAACAGACCTTCAAGATGAAGTGAGAAAAGGTGAAGTTTATGAGCCTGCCTCTTGGGGCAGTTCATTGCACTGCTAAGGAAACTTCTGCCCCTCATGGCAGAGAGTTTAATTATGTCAGGAGAGCCAAACTGGTAACTGTGGACCATAGATGAGCTTTGATGGGCTTTTCCTTCTCTCTGTGTCACACTCTCAGCCTTTCCTGAGATGTTCAATTTCAATTAGTTGCTGTTTGTGTCAGAGTCCAGGATAGACTGCATATCCTGGTTTTAAATGAGACCCACTCATCAGTGCAGACCTCTGTGAAGCAGCCTGAAGTATTTGGGTTTTTTGTTCTGCTTTCAAAATTGGTGGATACAGGATTATTTTGTCAAAGTATGAAGCAAGATGCTTAGAGTTTTTGTTCTTAAGTTTTTTTTCCCAAGGCTACTTAATTCTGCACCAAACATGTACCCACTTCAATCCTCAAACAGCCTTTTTGCTACAAATGGCAGATTTTCAGAATATTTTTGCTCTTTTTCCATCTCTCCTTTTTTAAAGCCATAACAACATTTTTAATGCAAGTGACTTCTTGGAATACTACTTTTAAAAAAATAATTTAAAAGTCTGATTTGTTAAAGAAGGTGAATTCATAGACAGCAGTTGCTTCTCTCTGCCCACTATAGTCAGACTGATTTGTATTGCCATGGGATGAGAACTGTACTGTACTGAATGCTTCTTCAGATCAAAGTGGATGAAGGGTATAATTTTAGAGCTGAAAGACATTGCTTACAGTTGGAGTAAAGAACTGCAGTTTATAATACCACCCATCCTATATTGCCCATTCAGACTGCAGGCCTTCAGGCCTGGAACTCTGCCTGTGCATTTTACATGTGCAATATTCTCAGCATACAATGTAAATAATAATATATCATCAGTGAAGGGAATAGCTCAGTGGAGCAATCCACAACTGAGTGAACCTTTCAGATACTGTGGAACAAGGCCAGCATAACTTCAAAAACATTTTTTTTTTTCACAAAGTCAGTCAAACGCCTAAATTAAAATCCCACTCAATTGCTTTAGTCTTATCAGATAAAGTATCTGTGTGTTCATTTAATATGCCTCTCATGCATTTTATCTTTATGCTTCATTTAAATATGAGAAGCAAACACATTTTATATAGTTGTTATTCTCCAATTACTACAAAAGCTTCTTGGAATCTTTGATCATGAGAATGTTATTTCAATCCCAGTTTTGCTTTGCAATTACAAAGTGTCTTCACTGAAGTTAGTTTGGATGCAATTCTAACCCCAGTAGAGTAAACCACAGTGAGTCCTCAAAAAAACAGGTATGACTGTGGAGCAATAAAGAGATCAGAATGAACCCAAATAACTGAGTTGATTTATGTGGTGGTGGGTTTTTTTTAGACAGAAATTCCAACCAAAGCTGTAATGATAACTAGCATCTGATGTGAAACATCAATGACTTAGCATTACATGGCACTTACAAAACATTATTATTAATAAAATACAGCAGATCAGCAAATTTGATTTTTTGTATCAGGGACACTAGGATAGAGGTTCAGTCACAGTGTTTTGGTTTCTTAGGGGTATTTTTATACAAGGCCATAGAGAAGTGATGCAGGTATATAATGCTGCCAGCCAAGTTCAACATGCTTGAGTGTGCACAGCTATCCGATGATCACAATGTATTCAGACTTGTCACACAAACTGTCTCTAGATTTAGGTAAGACTGAAGAGTGAAGATAAGGGTGAAGGTAGGAGTTTAGGTAATATTGAAGACACTCTACTGCATCAGTGTCAGATAAAGCTCAAGAAGTAACAGCAGCAGCAAAACCAAGTTACAATGCTTTTTGTCCTACAGATCATGTGTCTAGTATTTATTGAGTGGTGAAGTAGCTGTAGCATAGAACAGAGGAGAATGATGGAAATTATAAAGGGCAGATCTTTTGGCAATTGTGCAAAATACAGTGTAAAAAATAATTTTACTGCGAAGTCAACAAGAGGGCATGCAGTAGCAACAACTAGGTGACAAACTGACAAGTGGTTTGTTTAAATTTATGCATAGGGTATCTTCAGATTTCCAGAAGCCTTAGCTTAATACTTGTAAAGGAATCCTGTAAAGTCTTAACTATCATGAAATATAAAACATTACTGAAGTGTCTCTTCTACTATTAAAATGTGGCTTCTTAATTTACTGATTTATTACCTTCATTCACCAGAGGTCTGATTGAAATTCACTGACTTCACAAGGATTGAAGGTCAGATTTATTTAGTGGAGTACTGAGCATTTCCATCTCCAAACACAGAGGCAGAGCAATTGCAAGCATCTAGTACCACATAGGGTCAGATTAAACCATGAACAAAGTATTTTCAGACAATGAATCCATGAAGAGTTTTACTGCTTTTCTGTTTTAAAATGCACATATTGTGTAAGCTGTTCCAAAAAGTAATGATTTTGTTTCTGTCTTTTATCCCTGAGGGGAAAAAGAATATTAGAAAGAATTCACATCCTTAGAAATGTGTCTTCTTTATTCTCAGCAAATGCACAAGGACTAGGACTCATTTCTTACTTACTAATAAAAAACAAGCAAAACTCTCAACACAGTTTAGTTTAAATTCAGCTAGACTGTGTTTGCTATTTGAAATTGTAGATTCCTGACTATTAAATAATGTCGAGTGAATCTATCAGGATGCAGGACTAGCAGACTGGTGATGAGATACTCCGAGAGTACAAAAGACCACCCAAGAGCAGCAGCCTTGTGGTTGGTGACTCGCAGGCCTGGCACACACCAAATCAGCTGTGCCCTCTGACACGGCCCATGGTTTTCTGTTGTGATCCAAGGCAATGCCCATCTTCATCTAACACTGCACCTCCTGGCTGTTGCTGATAAGGACTATACAAAGAAGATTCAGAGCAACCACAAGGCTTTGCAAAGCAGCAGATACTTTCATCATTTTAAACACTATGTAGTGGGTGCTGGAGTTCAGTCTGTCTAGTTTAGTCCTGTGTCTTTCTTCACCGTGCAAACATACTTAACCTGTAGCAAGAAAGAAAAAAAAAAACAGTTCCAGTTGTCATATATATATATATATATATATATATATATATATATACATATTTATTCTACAATCACTAATAAGCTGTATAACTCCCAAAGGTAATGGGAAAAGAATTCCATCTAATTTAGACATATTGGTTTACTAAGGATGCAACTCTTTCCTGAGATGGTGGTTCCTTTCAGCTTGAAAAAAAGCACTGCATTTGTTTTCTCTAAAGCCCTAATCACTACATGAGGTTATGGTTTTTCTTAGAAAACAAAGTCCAGTCTTAGAGAAGTCCTGCAGAGCTGACTGTCTACAGCTCACCATGGGCAGCAGCAGAGGAGAGTATTCTCATGATCTCATGGTGAAGAACTAAAACCATGTGATGCAGATTCAGTTTTCCTTGGGAATTTTTAGCTCACCAAGTAGTAAATGCTTTACCTACTACATAAACTTCCATAAAGAAACCAGGAAATAACACCAAAAGTTTACTGAAAGCTCTTCAAACATAACTTCTCAACATTCTCCTTTTTACCTCAGAGTTCAGGTGGCTTGGGACCTGAATGGAGCTTTAGGTGGAACACAGTTATCATTCTACCCAGGAAGTAATTAAAACAAAAATAACCTGGATTAATTCTTACTTTAAAAAACATAAAGATGCTTTTTATTAACATTCTAGATCAGAGGTTAAATAAAATGTGCAATTCGAAAAAAGCTGGTTTGTAGACTGAAAAAAGTGAGATTTGTCTGACATTGCAGAATTAAGATATTAAGGAAAAAAAAGGAGCTATTGGTCACTTCAGGTGAAAGTATTTGCAAAGCAGAAGCCAGTAGTAGATCAGATGAAATTTGTTTTCCGTCCTAAAGTACAGAATTCCCCACAAGTGCAGGAATAAGAAGGGCCAACTTCTCATTTAACAAATGAACACCTTAAAAATACAAACATACAGGGGCAGAGCAGGACAAATACTGTATATTGCAATGTTAATGAAGTTCTTTTTGTGGCCTAATCACTGACATTCAAGAGAGTTTTCCTATGAAAATCAAGACATAAATGTTAATTTTCGATGTGTATTAGCTATTTGTGTAGGCAAGACTGTTTCACTAGAAACTTACATGGCTTTGTGTGCTAGCTTAAAACATTTTAAAATGGAAATAGTATGAATGTATCGTAAGTGAATGTTACATAAATCCCAACTAAATATATATATATAACATGAATTTTTCATTGCTGCTATTCTTTTCAACCATCCTGTTTTCTTCTCCCTCTTAAGTGAAACTGTTCTTCCCTGCTGCATGCAGGAAAATTAGGAGTTCCAACACACTTGGAAGCGAAAGGTTCATTTGTAGTATTCATTAAGCAGTAAGTAGTCAAAGAAGTTGATTAATTTTATCAACATTAAGTTGCAAAAAGTAATTACTTTTACTGGTGTAAAATCCTGCCATTTTGGACCTGCAATTGAGTGCAAGCAAAGTATGCAGTCCAGTAGAGTGCCTAAGTTACATTTTGTGCACTCATATTATCACATAATCTTGGCCTGCAAAAGGAAAAAAGCTAAAAGCAGCCAGAGAGATTTTTATTTTGAAAGCTCCTTCCCTTCCCAAATGAAGAAAAATTGTAAACATTCACGCTTTATTTTGTGCTTCCTGGCACAGCACACTTGATTTGTTGACAAGGCTGCTGAACAGTTCTGTAACTGCAAGAGATAATTTGGTCACCTCTACAGAAACAAATACAGGTGCTCTCATCAGATGACCAAGTCGCAAAGCAAATGAGATCAACCAAAGATGTCACAGATCTGCCAAAATCCCAGTAATTAAGCTGCTGTAGAGACCGGAGAATATTTTGGACATACCTGCCACCTGGTGTTTGGAAAACATCATGTCTGAAAACAACCTGAAATGCTCTTGAATCTGTATTCTCAATAAGACACAAACACACACTGATGTATTTTATATGCATGCAATGCAGAAGCAGCAAAAGGTTGGTGATATTACCAGCGTCTGTAAAGAAACAAAATGAACATGGTGCTTTAATGTTGCTTCCAGTTCCATCTCTACTGACTACAAAAATTCTTTAACTGTATCTGCACATCTTCTGTCAGATAATGGCGCTTTTGGTGAGAAACGTTCTGGGTGACAGCCTTATAGTACTTCACAGTCTGACTGTAAACTACGGTGTGCCAAACCCAAAGGCAAGAACTGAGTTGTATGAGATGGAGCTAGGTAAGAAAAGGACTAGTGATATATGATACTGTGTACTAAGTCATTGTCTGAAATTACTGTGATGAGTATTAATTTGTCTTAGCTAAAGCATTTAAAATGCCCAAGTCTTTATAGTGGAAATGGCAATGACACTAACTAATAGTTTTGCCTACTTGATATTGATGCTCACTGGTAAAATTCATAACAGTAAGCATGTAAATGAGATAAACCATGTTTATCTTTATCTAGCAAAAGGTTACTTCAAGTGGTGGCTAAAGCTTTAGTGTAGGCAACTGAACAAATCACTGTGCAATTCAGTGATACCAAACTGTACCTATAGCACAGTGAGATTTTTTTCTCCTCCTCTGCAAAGCAAGATTTAAATACAACAGTGTTTCCCAATAACAACTCAGGATGAAGCCACAGTCTAAGGTCAGTCTCAGCAATATAAACAGCATTTAAGTTTGCACCCTGGCAAGCACAAACTGGAACTATTTTTCTGGAATCGCATCTTTGTAGGACTGCCAAAAATAAAGTGGAGTGTAGCATTTGGGTTTGTCTTTTTCTTCAAGGCAACGGAGGTCAAATGCAACTGTGTCCTTAGGTGCCCCACTCCATTTTGGTTCTAATACCCTTGAAACTGATACACACTAGAAGATCAACACTTCCTGTAAATTTACTGTGTGTACACACACTCAGGTGTTTGCATCATGAACTTTTATCTGCAGAGCACATGGGAACAAACATAACCTCTCTGTTAGCTGAGATCCATGCAGTTCTTGGGGATGGCCTGCGCAAGGCCAGGAGCTGGACTCAATCCTTGTGGGTCCCATCCAACTCAGGATATTCTACGACTAAGTCTGTCAATAATTGTCGTTAACTTCTCCCAGAATTTAATTACTGTCTAACATAGGGCTCAGTTGCTTTCTCAGCATTTGAAAAATGTGTTTTCTAATGAAAACACATATCCTAACATGGAACTTGGTAAAGCAGAAGGTGCTCTTCCTGTTGTCTGTTGACAGTGACTACTCAGCACAGACAGCTCTGTTAGGAAATTAGGACTATTTTCTTATTACTAAGAGAGGAACCTAATTACTCTTCTAGGATCTTTGCGGAGAGTGCAAAGGAGAAGAAAAAAAAACAAACCCAAAAGTTGAAAGAAAAACTGAGGAAAAAAAGACCAATAACTCCAAACAGAAATTACATCAGTAGTCTAGCACGCTGATGGTTACTAGCAGTAGAGCCAAGATCATTGCTCCTGTATCCTAGGACACTAGGCTGTTTATTGGATGTAAACAAGAAAAAATATTTCAGGCTCTCACAAGAAAGTTTGATTCAAAAGGCACATTTCCATTATTTTTTGGTCTACTCAAGTCTGTTCAGCAGACTTGACTGTTTATGTTAGTCACAGCTCCTGCAGAACCTCTTTAATATTTGAGTTCGTCATCATTACTTTTAACTGGCAAATATGAAAATAATAATGTTGTATACACCAAAAATTGTCCTTTGAATTCCCATTTTTGTTTCAGCATGCACAACATACTGTGGTTCATACAAATCTTATGCCCAGTGCACAGCTCTGAAAATAGCATTCTTCTTCAGCTGCTGCTTTAAAGTAAATTGGCTACTGAATAAAGAAACCAAAGCACTTAGGTAGCCAAAAATTGACAAATTTGGATATTCTGCATTGCTAGGAATGATGTGTGTGGACACTACGGTAACAAGCTGTTCCTCAACCTATGTGTATTCATAATACCATAAACCAAGTACCAAGTTGCTGTTCTTAATGAAAACCCTAAGTCTACATATTGAGTGATGAAAGTTTCACTTCAGTTTAATCAAGCAACATAAAAGCCGATCAATCATCAGTTGTTTCAAATATGAAGAAATGAGTGCTTTGTTCTCAAAGGATTGATATTCGGGGGAACGCTTGCTGGTGACTTAAGAATTATGTGGCAAGATTTTGGTACTGAGGGGGCTATAGGGATGGCTTCTGTGAGAAGCTGCCAGAAAGCTTCCCCTATGTCCAACAAAGCCAATTGCCAGATGGCTCCAGGATGGACCTGCCACCGGCCAAGGCTGAGCCCAACAGGTTGCTGATTTAAAAAGGGGAAGAAAATCTTGCTTGGGCAGGGGGAACAGGAGCAGAGAGTGGAGTGAAGATATGCGAGGAATCCCCTTACAGACATCACAGTCGGTGAGGAAGGAGAACACGCTCCAGGTGCTGGAGCAGAGATCCACCTGCAGCCTGTGTGGAGGTGGAGCACCTCACACCAGAGCAAAGGGACGCCCAAAGGAGACTGTGATCCCATGGGAAGCCTGTGCTGGACAGGCTCCTGTGGCCCCATGGAAAGGAGCCCACACTGGTGCAGGTTTGCTGGCAGGACTCATGACCCCCATGGGGTACTTAATGCTTCATGAAGAAATGTCACCCATGAGAAGCTCTCCCATTGGAGAAATTAATGGAAGACTGTCTCTTGTGGGAGGGATACCAGGCTGGAGCAGGGGAAGAGTGAAAGGAGGAAGAAGTGGCAGAGATAACATTTGATTAAGTGACTGTAGTACAGTACAAATATGAAACAAAATCCTACAAAACAGTACTGGAATAATTTGCTGCTTCTGAGCATAGCTGTAAGCATTGATGTATTTCTATGTGTTAAAGCAGCTTTGGGGCTAGAAACTCTTACCTGTAGATACGCAAGTAATTTTAAATCCTGTTTTCAGGAAGTGTTTTCACTGTGCTAGTAACAGAGAAATCATAGTAACCAGACTTAAACAACTTGCATACCTTTAGTATTTCAACCTCTGCCTTAAATCAAGATATGCTACTTACAGTTGTTTCTGAAACCCACAGCTTGACACAGACAAAAAAATTAAAATAAAAAACTGCGTATTTTATTTTTAGCTTTAAAGATGCATCTCTAAACAATCAGTAGAAAAAAAAAAAAAGGTAAAAAAAGTAAACACCAGCATTTTGTAAAATCACATTGAACTAATACAAGACTTAATACAAAGTTTCCATACACGACTCAAATGCAGTTTTCAAAGAAAAAGTAGTCTGGTCTTCAAGATCACTTCCACTTGAAAGAAATCGTTAGGTACCCACAGATTTTAACTATAAAACAAGGATACATTCTTTCTTTTTTCTCCCATTTACGGAGTTGATTGCCACAAACTTCAATCACTTGCCAGTGAAATTCTCATAGTCTCAGTTACAGAACTGAAGAGAACTCATACAATTCCATGACTGAAGTCTTTCCATTTTCAGTACACACTCAAGTCAGCACTTGTCACATATCTTTAGACTGATCATCTTCTTCAAGTTTTCTGATTTCACTCTTTAAACAGTTGATGGTTTCACGACTTGCTTTTAGTCTTTCTTTAAGCTCAGCAATTTCAAAACTAGTCTTCTTTTTGGCAGCTTCGAGTTTCTCCCTGGTTTTCACTTCAAGATCTGCAACTGTGGCAATGACAAAGAAAAATATATATTTTAAGTACCATGAAATTTGCTTTTTTTTATTGAAACAGTAATTTGGATAGCATGTGTCCTGAAAAAAAAGTCCATTACTGTTAGCCTTAGAGATTCAATGGTTGTAATCAAAATGATATCCACATAAGAATCTGGATTTTAAAAAAAAAAAGTTTTGCAGCCTCACTCAGCCCAACAGTTTTGTAGATAGTTATACAATTCATAAAATAATCTTCTACAGTTTTGTTTTTAAAGATTAGGTGAGGAAAATAAAACCTGACATGGTGACGGCAGATACATGGAAAATTACAGAGAACTATGAATATGTGTTGCCCGGTGGTGACAGCACGTGAGGCCACAGGCACAAACTGAAACATGGGAGGTTCCCTGTGAACATCAAGAAACTTTTACTGTGAAAGTGACCAAGTGGTGGCACAGGTTGCCCAGAGAGGTTGTGGAATCCCCATCCTTGGACACATTTAGAAGCCATGTGGGGACACAGTCCTGGAGAACCAGCTGTAGGTGGCCCTGCTAGGGCGGGAGGGACAAGATACATCCAGAAGTCCCTTCAAGCCTCCACCATTCTGTGGTTCCTTCTCCATGTACTGTAACCATTTTCTAAGACTCACTGGAGTTTAATTCTATGTATCTGAAGGTTTCAGTTATGCTGCCCTGCTTTTACGAATATCTGACATCAAGTATTCTGTTTTTTATTATGTTTTCATGGTCAACTCTTAGGACAAAGATGGTAAAGCCAACAAGTTTATGAAGGCTGCAGAGACCACTCATATCCCATACATTACATAACTGTGGGCAGTGGCAAGTATTATCTGCTTCATCAGCACATTTTAAGGAAACATTTACACAAAGAAACACTGCCTACTGAAAGTTTCTACCTACTCTCTGGAGAAATATCCAAAAACTTTAAATTAAAAAAGTTTAAATTTGGATGTTTTTATGAATCATATTTTACGATTTCTGAACAAAAACTGTAACATGCAACAATAACAAAAATCCACCTCAAGACTGGAAGAACTGAGGCAGGAAGTACAAGCTCACACAGCCAAGCAGACATAAGGCAAATAGGAACCCTAACTCTGAAGGGCTTCAAACTCAATAATCACTCGCCACTCTTAGCTCTAGGCGTCTGCTGTCCAAAAAATACTTGACATTTGTTGTCACGTGAACATAAGGTCAGGTGAGGTGGACTACAATGGATTAAAGCTTGTAATTAATAGGGCAGGATTTTGGTTCAATAATTACTACATCTTCTACTCTCAGAAAGCAAGTAAGAGATGAAATACAGAACAGAAATAATCACTAAATGCATTACAACTTATGAACCAATGGACTTTTATTTAATTTCCTTAGTTCCCTTAATATTTTTGCTTATATTTGGAGACAAATTGGATTAAAACAACACAAAAACCATTACACTGTACTGAACAAGTATGTTATGAAATTACCTGCAGTAAAGAAGTAAAAGGGAAAAAGAGCTTTCAGACACTACTCTTGATCCACAAAGGGCTGCTGCTTTGACTTCAGCATCACTAACTGTTCTGTACCTCACACCTTCAAGTGTGACCTTTGCCTGCAGTGCTGAACAGAACTGTACCAGAGTGGCCTTAATTTATTCTGTTTTAATTAATTTCAAAGATGTCAGACTAGGTGTAGTTCATGCCATCACTCTTCATACCAAGTAATTCCTAATTTCCTTTTTTTTTAGCAGCCATCGGATAAGAAAATCTTAGAAGTTTTGAGGTAAATATGAATACCTTTACAGAAGTTGAAGCTAAATTTAATGCAAAATTACACTTTTTTTCAGCATCCAAATCCATTGTACTGTTACAGCCCAGAAAAAAAAACACATTAAAAGCAAATCCAACTATTGTTATTTCTAGAATTAAAGCATTTTAATTTTCAACTTACACTCTGTTTCGTGTTTATAAGCACCTAGTGTTAACTGACGAGACGTTGTTAACAGCTGCTGCATCATTGCAGTAGGATCTTGAAATATCTAATGAAGGAGAAAAATACATGGTATCACTAATACTCTTCAAAATAAAGTGAGGATTACATTAAGAATGTTCATACCATTTCATCGTAGAATTCAGAAACTACAGTTTTCTTCCCCAGGATGGCATTGGTATCTGACTGAAAAAGCTTCAGCAAGTGATATAAAGTTACCTATGAAAAGACAGAATTATATTAGCTTGAAAATTGTAGGGGAATAGAAATCTTGTTCTAGGTATCAACAAACAGTATTTTTTCCTACAAAATAACTGCATAAGATTTAAAACTGTTCTAGGAATGCAAATATAAATGTTATATAGCTTCAGCAGAATTACTTTAAATTTAACATTACCTGTTAAAATATGCCAACTATCCAAAGCCTCTTGAGACTAAAAATTTAGTGGTTTAGGACATGTAGACTAAATGTTTTGTGGTTTAGGACAGATATATAAAAAATACTAATATCACATCCTCTGAAAACATTTCCAAATGGGTGATTTAATTCAAACCGACTTTCTCAATTAATCAGTTAGGAAGTGCTTTCTGTGACCTTATCATCTATTCCTGAGAAAATGAAGCACCAGGGAGGCTGTGAATCACTTTTTACTGAAATCACTATGGGATTACTCTTCCATCCCTGCACTGCAAATGGCAGGGTGGGGAGAGGACTGGAAGCCCTCTGCACAGCCTCAAGGAGCCACTGACCACCTGGCTCATGGCCTGGGAAGAGCACACACAGCCCACGCTTCTTCCCTTCCAAACAGGCCCAGGAGCAGTGGTGGAACAGAGCAGTACCTGACTCCCTTTGGTACTTCCTGGAAAGGAAGAATGTGACAGGCTCCAAAACAGCCTTCCAAGCACAGCAGCAAAGAAAAACACCCAACCAACCTTAGGACAGCTTGGTCAAGCTGTGAATGGAATTAATACAAGTCAGGATGCTACTGAGCCCAACAGCAAAGGAAACCCATTGTTACCAATTGCCAAGTATTCATGAAATTTAGTTTCACTCTCATTTAGCAAAAAAGGGATTAAAAAAGGATTGTTCATGTGACAGAAGGAACTCAGTTCTTACATAAACATCCTCTTTCCCTAAAACAGAGCAAACAAAGTTTCCTACCTAAACCTGAATAAACAAACCTACAAGATATGTCTAAAACACAGGAACGGAAGAAAAATTAATTCCAGTAATTTATCCAACTACAGAGTTGTTTTAACCTGGTCTTCTTAGACAGAGACCTGTGCTAGCATAGTAACCCTGCTGTTTTTTGACTGATTTTGATCTGACAGAAAAAAAAAATTGAAACACTTAAATACCCTAGAACTTAGAAGCTACATGGAAGAGAAATCCTCAGCGTGTGCTCAACCCAGGTAAGGTGTAATATGTGGTCACATATTAGTAAATGTCAGAGAAGCCAAGGACAGGAAAAGCATGAATACCAGGAGGGAAGCACAGAAAGAGGAAAATATGACCAATCCTTAAAATCATTTTCTACAAGCACAGACTTTATTACTTCCATGGCCAGTAAGACTTATTTTGACCAGCAATTTCCTAGAGCTGTAGGCCACCCTAATTAATCATTTAACTTTGTATTTATTATTATTTAACCTTGTTAAAAGTTCAATGTACTTACAGGTCTTTCATTTGGATCAATGAAAAATATCTTAATGATTATTTCAAATTCACCCCAGCCTGTTTCAGTGATTTCATATGGTGGCTTGGTAACAACTGCAATAGGCAACATAGAAGTGTTAATCTCATGACAAAGCCAGAACAAAAGCTCAGTTCTAGGAACAACTGCCGAAATGCAAAACCCACCTCTTAAAGGATTACCATAGCTTTCATGCAACTTGAATTGAATTTTTTTCACATATGCAGACATGTCCTAAAACAGAAACATTGTTATTTCTGACTATTCAGCACACCAAGCTAATATTCAGCCATCTATCCTACATGCCTACATTCCTTCTGATTTTAAACAGTATTTCTTCTAACTTTAAGCACAAAAGGAAAGCAAAATGGCAAATCGAAAAATTAGTTCTGGTACACAGGTCTGTTAGTATTTCGCTCCCACGAATGTTCTCCAGTCTTCCCCTGAACTGGAAAGACCACTCCAAAAAACCATAAATGGAAGCATACCTTTCCCATGGTTTTCCTTTATGGAAACCCACCAGCCTATGTGTTTTCTCTGCTTACAGGCAAAGACCCTCCTGCTCTTTCCTCGAATCCCAGCTTTTCAAACCCCCAGGTCCCGGTGCTCTCGGCTGGAAAAGACGTCTAACATCACGGAGCTCAGCCCTTAACCCAAGGCCACATCCACAGGCGTTTTCACACTTCCAGGCATAGCAATTCCCTGGTTTCCCAGCCTGTTCCGAAGCCTGAGCAGCCTCTCGGGGAAGCGGCTCTGCCGTACCTCGTTCCGGTACGGCTTCACGTACACCGTCCACTGGTGAGTGTGACCATCCTCCTCTCTCTTCTTCCCGAAATACCGCGCGACGTTCCCATACACGATCGGCTTCACGATGGTAACGCCCTGCAAGAAAAGCACACAAGCGCACACGGCGCGTTCAGAGAGGCGCTGCCGCGCCGCCCCCGCGGCCCGAGGCCCGCTGGCGGCCGCCGAGGCCGCACCTTCACCCTGCCGCCGGAGTCA